>CM062296.1:732477348-732996994 GCA_031216915.1 Pictodentalium vernedei | reverse complement strand
CGATCTTTTGTCAGGGATCTAGTGTCCACTTCTCTTATTTGTAGGAGATTTTGTGTCTGAGAGAACTTTTGTCTGCATCACCCATGAGAGCGCCAGGAAATGAAGCAGTGCGTGTTTACTGTGGTAAACAAGTTCTGTTTTACTGGTAAAATGGGACCGGGTCACCAGTGTCTGGGGCTGAGTCCTCTACAGTGGGCAGCATGATGTAAACGATTGGCTAAACTTGACCTTACACCTTTGTTGCGGTCACATCAATTAGCCATATACAGATTGAGAAAAGTGACCTTAAACACCAATAAATAATCAATTTCCTGATACTCAAGTGACTGTACAGGAATTCAAACAGCATTACTCAAAACAATTCAGATTACTGGAACAATCTTTTTTAGAAATAAATTAGTTGTGAAGGTGGCCGATTGAATATTAATTTTTCCGAGTGTATTATGGTTTATATTGGTGCTATTTTCCGGTGTAAATCTCTGAAAGTGAAGCAGTGCTTGTTTACTGCAGTAAACCAGTTGTTTTATAGATAAACTAGGACCTGGTAACCAATGCCTGAGGTGGAAGTCCTCTAAAATGGGCAGCAAGGGGGCATAAACGGATGAGCTAAACTTGGCTTTAAACCTTTGTTGTGGCCTCAATTGGCCCTCACTGTTCAAAAGTCACCTGACATACCAATAAATAAATAAATTATGCTATTTTATTGCTAATGATATATTAGATTTGTTTATTGTAATTGTTATATAGAGGAGGGAATTATGTCCGCCTCAACACTTGAAGGGAATTAGTTTCGGGGTTGGGGAGGTGACCCCCTACACCCCCCCCCCACCCCACCCCCCCGTAAGAGCGATTCTGGTTGCAGGTCTGACAGACAAACGGACGGACATTTGCTGAATTTTAGTAAGATATTACGATAATGTGTGCATGGTATCACTACAGGCTTGCTAACTAAATCCTGCACTTTCTCGGCCTGTGCCTTCGATCTTGTTTCAGGTCTAATGGGCTCAATTAGGTATATTGTGCTTATATATTGATATCAGGACGAAGCAATAGGAAGTCATTTGGGTAAGCAAAGTGGGTCCACCTCCATTCCATGATGCACAAGGCAGGCTACTGATCGATACAAGGCTGACTGGACAGCTTGTCCGATCATGACAAGTCGGGCTGACAACATGGAGTGAGGGTAAGTTATGTTTGAAGCTAAGAAACTCAAGTACTGGTGTATTGCACACTCGCTAACACCAAATGGCCTAACGGTAAAGTATTCTGCATTTCCCAAAAGTAGGGAGGGACATATGCGTATGGGTCGTGGGGGGGGGGGGGGGGTCTTCAGCCCCACTTGAGTCAGCGAAAATCTGATTTTTCGGGCAGTTTCCATACTTTTTTCGGGCAAGTTTGACTGACCTACCCAAATGCCAAAGACCATAAAGGCCCAGAAACCCAGTCTTAGTTAAGGGACTCCGTCTCATTTCTCCAAACTTGGACCCAAAGTCTGTAATATAAATTGTTGGTGGGGTGCGCCCTACAGGACGTAGACCTACCCCACCAAAAATTTATATATCAGATCACAGTATTTTTTCTGAAATTGTCCCTGAAGAGGGCTGCCTGCTCCAACCTTTGGGAGGAGAACACTCCACACACGTCCGCCTCCACCTGGGCGCCATTTGACTCAGCGATCCCTATGGAATCACTTTTCAGGCAAAACCTGACCCACCCCCTCCAAACAATTTGTCCCATACGCCAATTGGGAGGGACACAGTTCCCTCGTGTGTGCGAAGGCGCTGCATGGGCTTGGATTATTCTCATCGCCCATGTACGGTCTTGTCAATTGTGATATCATTTCATGGAGCAAACTCGTTATAACGAGTTGGGAAAGTCGTTATAACGAGTTACTAACTCGTTATAACGAGTTAGGAAAGTCGTTATAACGAGTTACTAAGTCGTTATAACGAGTTACTAAGTCGTTATAACGAGTTAGGAAAGTCGTTATAACGAGTTACTAAGTCGTTATAACGAGTTAGGAAAGTCGTTATAACGAGCTACTAACTCGTTATAACGAGTTAGGAAAGTCGTTATAACGAGTTGCTAACTCGTTATAACGAGTTACTAAGTCGTTATAACGAGTTAGGAAAGTCGTTATAACGAGTTACTAAGTCGTTATAACGAGTTAGGTAAGTCGTTATAACGAGTTACTAACTCGTTATAGCGAGTTAGAAAAGTCGTTATAACGAGTTACTAAGTCGTTATAACGAGTTAATAAGTCGTTATAACGAGTTAGGAAAGTCGTTATAACGAGTTGCTAACTCGTTATAACGACTTAGTAACTCGTTATAACGGGTTAGGAAAGTCGTTATAACGAGTTGCTAACTCGTTATAACGAGTTGCTAACTCGTTATAACGAGTTAGAAAAACATTTCACACATGTCCTCAATACGCTTCCGTAGAAAGACGCCCAGAGTATATAACGCCTTTTTATATCAAGGAGAGATATATGTGATGATCTCTAATTTGTGTACGATCAATACGGTGAAGTATTTTATCGCCTCAGCGTGCGTTTGAGTTGTGCGGTAATAAAATTATAAGTTCGGTATCTGTATTTTTAGAATGATTTACCTCGGTATCGGTACGGTATTCGTTGTCAACGACACACATGTACTCACACCTATACCAATATTATATGTTACACAGTTTGGTAGTGACCTAATATGGTATATATGGGGTCAGTTAATTCCATATTGGTAATCAAGCCATGGGGATTGTTTATATTGTCGATACATAATGAAAATAACACTTTGGCCGCCGCTGATTTGTCGCGGTTCTCGGGTGATAAGGCCTTGGTTACCCAAGTGCCTCCAACTGCCTCCCTATTGCCACGTTCCTTCTCTCCTCCCAACACTCGGAGACGAACTGCTTGATGACGTCCTTTGCCCCATTCTTCCCAATCTCTCCGATTAGCATATTAACCCTCCGACGTGCGATTTCGATGGTACCAATTTCATATTACAAGGTTATTGGCGCTAACAGCGGTAAGATCGGTATAGATTAATTTCACACTGAACTTGCGTGGCAAAGAAAGTTAGTTTTACGATGTATCAATTTTTTACTGCAGATGGGCAGCTCAAAACGTCATTGTTCTCGTATTTTGAATTATTTTTGGTAAACGACAAAACATGGAAATGGAAATGGAATACCGAAAGTTATGTTGCAAACATTGGTCGACCTTCAAACAAATGATATTTTCGTGCAAACACTATTATAACGATAACTATTAACTGGTTGGGTGCAAGGAGCCACTTTCAGGGCTTTCAGAAAAATGAGGGTACCAGAGCAAAAGCGGACATTTTCTTTGCTCGTGTTTCATATTCAGTCAAACGCAAATAATATTTTATTTATATAAATTTCTTTATGACAGATTATTAGAGAGTGCCAATAATTTGTAATAAAAACAAATTTTGAATAACAAATTCAGACCACCCAAAATAATCTACCCCTCAACCAGTTAATGTTTGTGTGGATTTATTTTCGTTTTCAAACCTAATTATCTAGTTTTATATTTTACGTATTGACCAGTATCGACAACAACAAAATTATAATATTACGAAACAGAGTCGTAGTGATCTGTTTCTAAAAATGGCATCCCTCAAAAAAGAAAAGAAAAGTTGACCTGATATTTCGATTTATCACGCAGTAATGGCATAGTCAATGCAATTTTCCCATGTGAATGTTTATTGAGTGGTTTCGATTCCACCGCCTTGCATATTTCAGAAGAGAATGATCATTTCTGCAGTTCTTAGATCTTTGAAGACGGTATTTTGCCAAGATCACGATTTGCCTTATATGTTAACAAACAGTCATGTGACTGATTTCCCTAGTGGTGTTTTCAAATGGCAGCTTCTGTTTTTTTAGTGCATTTGCTTCGGGGCGCTTGTAATACATTATGGACGAAATGATAAAATATGCGTCCTCCTAGTCTGGAGTTTGGAGTCTTTCATTTGAATCCCATTCATTGGAATTACCCACATATTCGTGATTTTTGCAATTGGTTACTTATGACATTGGAAGCTTTTGTCATCAAACTCATCATAAACATAATTATTTTTTTTCTTGAAAAAATAAATAGATTTCATTTCCTTGTACTCTAGCCATTATTTTGAGATATAATATGACTTTATTTACTTCTTATATCGGTATTTTGGGTACTGGTAAAAAATTTTAAAATGTTCAAAAATACTGTTGGTCGACCTCTTAACCGCAAGTTAGCGCACGAGTGGAATGTTTAAAATAACTGCACAGCCGTTTCTTCTGTCGTAGCAATGGTTGTGCACAGTTTAAAACATTCCACTCACACGTACAAATGAACTATTTCAAATTGTGAAGCGAAACAAAGTGAAGTGAACATCAAGACATCAGTAGCTGCATGTTATCAAAGCACCACAGTTTACATGGTAAGAAGTTGCAACATTACATTTTTCATTGCTTCTTCCTCTCTTACTGTCATGTGCAGACTTTGATGAGAAAGTTCAATGTCATTTGATTGTATTTGTTGTAAAACGCCCGGGGCTTAAGTCTTCTCAGACACCCCCTACTGCGCGGTGACTGCAAGGTCACTACAGGGTATCAACACCAATGACCACACCATGACCACAGCAGAAGTATAAAGTCAAATTTAGCCAATTGTTTACACCAATGCCACCCACCTTGAGGACTTCCACCTCAGGTTACCAGGTCTTAGTGTTCGTATTTGTAATTTATTTTGCTGCAGTGTATTGGAGCATGCCCGGAGACAATCTCCAATAAACTCTAACAATGCTTGAGGATTCCGGCACTATAAGGTACACCAGAGTAATGACAGTTTCGGTGTTTACAAACCCATTTCCTGGGTGTACCATACGTACGCCTTCTCAGCCCATTCAATAGGTAGATATTTCTTTCTCTGATCCGTTATAGAGACGGGCTTTAACGTGCGACTCCGTCACATTGGCATAGCCAATGTGATGGTGTGGGGAGGGGGGGGGGGGGTCTGGGGAGCCTTGGCCCTCCAAAATTTAATTAATTCCCACCGATCCCATTCCCAAAGCCTGAATTCTACGATCTTATGGACGTCAACTTATGAAATTACAGACAACATATATGTTGTCCATCCCCGTAAGTGAACGCTTATGCGCGGTACGCGGCTCAGGTACAGTGGAAACAGAATGGCACTTCGTTATGGAGTGCGGCGAATATGCATCTCTCAGGGAACGTGCATTTAACAAATTTGAACGTGAATACCAAGAGTTTGTTGAGATGGACACATCCGAGAGATTCATATTCCTGATGAGAAACGATGTGCCACAGCTGAGCGGTATTATTAGTCTGTGTGAAACACACAGACTATTGTTTTTGCACGGTTTCTTTTTTTTTTTCTTTTTTTTTTTTTCTTCTTCTTCTTCTTTTTCTTCTTCTTCTTCTCCTGTCTTCTGTCTTCTCATCACTTTTTTGTCCGCAAGATAACTCGAAAACGAATTGCCCTATCTCGTTGATTTTTGGCATGCTGATAGACAGCCACAAGTTCTCGGCCACCTATGTTTTTCAGATTCCTGGGGTATAAGGGGTGTCTGTAGGGGTGTTTTGAAAGTGGGTCACGCCCATATTTCAGGCGTGGTATGACGTATGGACCTGGGACCAACACCAAATGAGTCGACATGCGATGGAGATTCAAAATATGGGTCAAGGTCATGGAGGTCACCTAGGGGTCATTAAGTGCATTTTTCATAATTGCTGGAAATCACATTTTTTGACCCCCTAAAGCATTCCTGGCATACACACATGCATTTTTACGTAAAAAAAGTGGGCGTGGCCAAAATTTTTGAAAGTGGGTCAAGCTCATATCTCAAGCATGGTATGACATATGGACCTGGGACCAACAACAAATGAGTCGACACTCGATGGAGATTCAAAATATGGGTCAAGGTCACCGAGGTCACTCAGGGGTCAATGAGTGCATTTTTCATAATTGCTGGAAATCACATTTTTTGACCTCCAAATGCTTCCCCAAAATTCAGATGTGCATTTTTTCATGGAAAAAGTGGGTGTGGCCAAAATTTTTGAAAGTGGGTCAAGCTCATTTCTCAAGCATGGTGTGATGCATGGACCTGGAGCCAACACTAAATAAGTTGACACTTGATGGAGGTTCAAAAATGTGGGTCAAGGTCACGGAGGTTACCTGGGGTCATTGAATGCATTTTTTCAGAATTGCTGGAAATCACATGTTTTGACTCTCTAAAGCATTCCTGAAGTCCATACATCCATTTTTACGTAAAAAGTTGGTGTGGCCAAAATTTGTGAAAGTGGGTCATGCTCATATTTCAAGCATGGTATGATGTATGGACCTGGGACTAATACCAAACGAGTTGACACTTGATGGAGATTTAAAATTTGGGCCAAGGTCGAACAGGAGTCACGAGGGCTATTACCAGAATTGCTGGAAATCATATTTTTGAACCTCCTTGTGCATTCCCTTGATTGGTCCCTTTGAATGCTGTGAAGATATATACCTTTTCTGGTTTCTTGGAAAAAATTATCTGATTTTTGAATGAATATCTATAAATACTGTCAATGAAAACCTATTTCTTATTTCTTTAAAACTATTTTATCCCCAAAATAAGCCTCTAAAGTATTCCCATTACATTCATAGAGGGGCACAGTGGCTAAGCAGTTAGAGGTGCAGGCTGCAAGCCGAGAGGTTCTCAGTTTGAATCCTATCTGCGGCAAGTGCCTTGTGTCTTTAGGCAAAAACACTTCACCCCCATTACCCACATAATGGCATAGTGATGATGTGTACTAAGACATACTGCATGTCCATGATACACTTGCACTAACCCTGCTTGTGTGGAGTTAGCATGTTGGGGAGCCAGACAGTTGCTTGTTGTTGTTGTTTGGTGGTTCTCTGTGTTCTCTGGTTTCCTCCATCCGTAAAAACTGTACGACACGAGACGGCCTAGCTGTTGAAGTGTCATTAAACCCCAATAAATTAATAACATTCATAGAATGTCTTCTATGCACTGTTTGTCAACATGATAACCCAAATACAATCAATCCTATCTCAATGTTTTGGTATTCTGATAGACTGCCTGTCATTGGTACTTGGTCATCTATGATTTGGAGGCATGTGGGGCCTTCGGACTCTAGATGTTAAAAATATGTTTACAACATTTACTGGGAAATGAGTTAGCTGAAGCAGTAACCACTAGAGAAACAGAATTTACTGAATCCAGTAAATTCAAGTCTGTGTGAAAAGGGTTAAAGTATCAGGAATAAACTCTACAGAAAGAGAATTTATGGAGGCTTATCTTCTGGTGTAAAATATTTTCTAACAAATCAGAAATGGGTTTTTCGTTAACAGTTTTTACAGATATTCATACAGGAATCAGAAGAATTTTTATAAGAAACCAGAAAAGGCATATATGTGACCAGCATTTAAAGGGCTCGATACACGAATCAGAAATGGACAATTTTGGCTCTGCCCACTAATGTGAGTGATGAAATACATTCATAAACTTTAGAAATACATTAAGGTGTAAATGCATTCCCCAGTCTTTCTGAATAATATGCACTTGATGACCTCATTCAGGTGGACCATATATTGAATCTCCAGCAATGTTTAACTCAGTTGGTGTAGTCCCATGTCCACATCTACATTGAAGAATGAGCGCAACCCACTTTGAAATAATGGCTCCACCAACTTCAGATCTGTCATCTGACATTCAGATCGAACGGGTGAAAAAAACATAGATAAGTGCAAACTGGTTATTGTTAACCAGCATGCCAAAATGCATAGAGATAGGACGGTCCGTATTTGAGTTGTCGCGCTGACAAAGGGTGCATAGACTCTATGTCGGAGATATTGTCATAAAAACCTTAAAAAAACCCAAGAGCTCATTTGAAAGCCTGCTCTTAAAAGCATCCAGTGACCTAAACAAGGCATACATAAAACTAGAACTTCTCTAATAAATTAATTTTAAACAGTCATAGCACTAACACAGTTAACAGAACATTCAACTATGTCAGTATTGCATCTTTTACCGGCATCCTGACAGTATTGTGATAGGTTTCAATAACAAATCTAGAGTGTAGTTTTACAATTACATGTACACTGGAATTCTTCATTATCAAGTTGTTTGTTTTTATATTAACTTGGTTTGGGAATTAATTCTGTACAATGAGATTAAATAAATAGATCATGTTATTGTATTTGACAGTCACAGCTTTCTCCCCACTGCTTTTTGTGAAATTCTTTCATGGAGAAAATATTCATACAGGAATCAGAACAATTTTTCTAAGAAACTCGAAAAGGCATATATGTGCACACCATTTATAGGGTTCGATCAAGGAATCAGAAATGGACATTACTGCCGCTACCATTTATTTGAATGATGAGATACATGTATAATCTTCAGAACTGCATTAATTGGTATAAAATGAAATTCCCAATAGGTCGAAAAAGCATGCATTTAATGACCTCTCTTGACCGCATAGAGGTGAACCACATTTTGAACCTCCAGCAAGTTTCAACTCGTTTGGTGTAGGTACCATTACTATAGGTCATACTAAACCTGAAGTATGAGCATAAACTACTTTATAAATATTGGCTCCACCAACTCTGGATCTGCCATATTTGTAGATGATGGCAAATATTCATATTAGCAAGGCAATGATGAAGTGCATGCACGGTACCTCTGGAAAATATATTGCAAGTAAAAAGGTTCAGTAATGTTGGAATGTAGACGTTGAAAGGCCTTGAAGACCCCCAAGAGCCTGTCTGAAGACTTATTGGCATTGTCAAAATACCGAGGTCCCATCTATATCCATGTGTGTTTAGAACAACACTGTGAGAATGGAAATGGTTTTCATTATTCTCAATGATTTTTTCGAAGAGAGGTGCACCATCGAAGTGTAGTACGCTTTAGTACACAGCGCCTCCGTGCCCCCATATTAAGATTTTCAGAGGGTTAAAATATTCGCTTTAAATATTCCATTTTAATCCTTTAACCCTTTACCCAGATGGTAGAGGTGCAGGCTGCAAGCCGAGAGGTCCTCGGTTCGAATCCCACCTGGGGCAACCGCGTTGTGTCCTTGGGCAAGACACTTCACCCCCATTGCCCACGTAGGGGCACGGTGACGCTGTGTACTAAGGCGTACTGTACGTCGATGGTGCACCTGTCTTCAACCAATGCTAACCCTGCTTGTGTGGAGTTGGTATGTTGGGAAGCTGACAGTTGCTCGCCGTTGCTCGGTGGTTCTCTCTGGGTACTCGGGCTTCCTCCACCCGTAAAACTGTCACGGTCATGGTTAGCCATTGTGCAGAAATATGTGACCTTAAAACACCAATAAAAATAAAAAAAAACCTTTACCCAACGAATCGGCCGCATCCGCCCGCGTAATATGCAAATTGAGAAGTTGAAAAAATATTAGTTCCAACGAGGGGTCCCATGATATGGTTTTGTTGAAATTGTTTGGAAAGTTTGAAAAAAATGATATTTGAAATAATAAATTTTGCTATCGTCTCCGTCGGGTAAAGGGTTAAATGGGGGCGCAATGGCTGAGTTGGCAGAGGTGCAGGCTGCAAGTCGAGCGGTCCTCACTCTGTCCTTGGGCAAGACACTTCACCCCATTGCCTACGTGGGTGCATGGTGGCGATGTGTACTAAAGCGTACTGCACATCGATGATGCACCTGTATTCAGCCAATGCTAACCCTGCTTGTGTGGAGTTAGTATGTGGGGAATCTAATAGTTGCTCGCTGTTGCCCGGAGGTCCTCCTCCCAGGTACTCTGGCTTCCTCCGCACGTAAAACTATCCTGGTCATGGTAAACCACTGTGCAGAAATATGTGAAATTAAACACCAATAAATAAGTAATCCTTTAAAAATGAGCTCATTCCAATGAAGGGTCATAAGCTATGTTTTTCAAGCAAAAATGAAAAAGTAACTAAAACTGAATAGACATTTCTATGTATAAAGCTGACCGGTTTTTGCCGTTATGTTGGTTAAAGGGTTAAGAATCCCTTAGTTTGGAAAGCACACTGAAAAGGTGTCCCATTCCACATAGAATTAAATGTTTCAGAAAAGAGAGCGAAAAACATTCTGTAGCCATGAGTTATATTAAAGATATTTTTTTACTCACATCGAAGTATTAAGAGGGTTAAAATCTGACCATTCAAATATTCCATTTTATTACTTTGTAACTGTGATAGGTGTTTCGAGAAAGCCACACACCACTCCATCCCAAAACCTCTCAATCCTGAGTGATGATTGAGAATAAATAGATTTTTAAAAAAAAATGCTTTGAAAAGTGAAGGTTTCTCTCTCTCTTCAATGACTGAGACTGAAGTTTTGTAACATGATACAACATAAATATACAGTGCTGTTCAATGTAACAAAGAATTCTATCTCAGCTTTCTCTCTGGAGATTTCTGTTTTAGATAACAGTTACTGCTTCAGCTAACTCATTTTCCAGTAAATGTTGTAAACATATTTTTAACATCTAGAGCCCGAAGGCCCCACATGCCTCCAAATCATAGATGACCAAATACCAATGGCCGGCAGTCTATCAGTATACCAAAAACATTGAGATAGGATTGATTGTATTTGGGTTATCATGTTGACAAACAGTGCATAGAAGACATTCTATGAATGTTATTAATTTATTGGGGTTTAACGACACTTCAACAGCTAGGCCCGCCTCGTGTCGTACTGTTTTTATGGATGGAGGAAACCAGAGAACACAGAGAACCACCAAACAACAACAACGAGCAACTGTCTGGATCCCCAACATGCTAACTCCACACAAGCAGGGTTAGTGCAAGTGTATCATTGGCATGCAGTATGTTTTAGTACACAACATCACTATGCCATTATGTGGGCAATTGGGGTGAAGTGTTTTTGCCCAAAGACACAAGGCAGTTGCCGCAGATAGGATTCGAACTGAGAACCTCTCGGCTTGCAGCCTGCACCTCTAACTGCTTAGCCACCGTGCCCCTCTATGAATGTAATGGGAATACTTTAGAGGCTTATTTTGGGGATAAAATAGTTTTAAAGAAATAAGAAATAGGTTTTCAATGACAGTATTTATAGATATTCATTCAAAAATCAGTTAATTTTTTCCAAGAAACCAGATAAGGTATATATCTTCACAGTATTCAAAGGGACCAATCAAGGGAATGCACAAGGAGGTTCAAAAATATGATTTCCAGCAAATCTGGTAATAGCCCTCGTGACTCCTGTTCGACCTTGGCTCAAATTTTGAATCTCCATCGAGTGTCGACTCGTTGGTATTGGTCCCAGGTCCATACATCATACCATGCTTGAAATATGAGCATGACCCACTTTCACAAATTTTGGCCACACCAACTTTTTATGTAAAAATGGATGTATGGACTTCAGGAATGCTTTAGAGAGACAAAAAATGTGATTTCCAGCAATTCTGAAAAAATGCACTCAATGACCACAAGTGACCTCCGTAACCTTGACCCACATTTTTGAACCTCCATCAAGTGTCAACTTATTTAGTGTTGGCTCCAGGTCCATGCATCACACCATCCTTGAGATATGAGCGTGACCCACTTTCAAAAATTTTGGCCACGCCCACTTTTTTCATGAAAAAATGCACATCTGAATTTTGGGGAAGCATTTGGAGGTCAAAAAATGTGATTTCCAGCAATTATGAAAAATGCACTCATTGACCCCTGAGTGACCTCGGTGACCTTGACCCATATTTTGAATCTCCATCGAGTGTCGACTCATTTGGTGTTTGTCCCAGGTCCATACATCATACCATGCTTCAGATATGAGCATGACCCACTTTCAAAAATTTTGGCCACGCCCACTTTTTTACGTCAAAATGCATGTGTGTATGTCAGGAATGCTTTCGGAAGTCAAAAAATGTGATTTCTAGCAATTATAAAGAATGCACTTAGTGAACCCTAGGTGACCTCCATGACCTTGACCCATATTCTGAATCTCCATCGAGTGTCGACTCATTTGGTGTTGATCCCAGGTCCATACGTCATATCATGCTTGAAATATGAGCGTGACCCACATTCAAAAATTTTGGCCACGCCCACTTTTTTCAGGAAAAAAATGCACATCTGAATTTTGGGGAAGCATTTGGAGGTCAAAAAATGTGATTTCCAGCAATTATGAAAAATGCACTCATTGACCCCTGAGTGACCTCGGTGACCTTGACCCATATTTTGAATCTCCATCGAGTGTCGACTCATTTGGTGTTGGTCCCAGGTCCATACGTCAAACCATGCTTGAGATATGAGCGTGACCCACTTTCAAAAATTTTGACCACGCCCACTTTTTTATGTCAAAATGCATGTGTGTATGTCAGGAATGCTTTAGGGTGTCAAAGAATGTGATTTCTAGCAATTATAAAAAATGCACTTAATGACCCCTAGGTGACCTCCGTGACCTTGACCCATATTCTGAATGTCCATCGAGTTTCGACTCATTTGGTGTTGATCCCAGGTCCATACGTCATACCATGCTTGAGATATGAGCGTGACCCACTTTCAAAAATTTTGGCCACGCCCACTTTTTTACTTCAAAATACATGTGTGTACGTCAGGAATGCTTTAGGGGGTCAAAAAATGTGATTTCTAGCAATTATGAAAAATGCACTTAATGACCCCAAGTGACCTCCGTGACCTTGACCCATATTTTGAATCTCCATCGAGTGTCGACTCATTTGGTGTTGATCCCAGGTCCATACGTCATACCATGCTTGAGATATGAGCGTGACCCACATTCAAAAATTTTGGCCACGCCCACTTTTTTTTACGTCAAAATGCATGTGTGTATGTCAGGAATGCTTTAGGGGGTCAAAAAATGTGATTTCTAGCAATTATGAAAAATGCACTTAATGACCCCTAGGTGACCTCCGTGACCTTGACCCATATTTTGAATCTCCATCGAGTGTCGACTCATTTGGTGTTGGTCCCAGGTCCATACGTCATACCATGCTTGAGATATGAGTGTGACCCACTTTCAAAAATTTTGGCCACGCTCACTTTTTTTACATCAAAATGCATGTGCGTATGTCAGGAATGCTTTAGGGGGTCAAAAATGTGATTTCTAGCAATTATGAAAAATGCACTTAATGACCCCTAGGTGACCTCCGTGACCTTGACCCATATTTTGAATCTCCATCGAGTGTCGACTCATTTGGTGTTGGTCCCAGGTCCATACGTCATACCATGCTTGAGATATGAGTGTGACCCACTTTCAAAAATTTTGGCCACGCCCACTTTTTTTACGTCAAAATGCATGTGTGTACGTCAGGAATACTTTAGGGGGTCAAAAAATGTGATTTCCAGCAATTCTGAAAAATGCACTCAATGACCCCTAGATGACCTCCGTGACCTTGACCCATATTTTGAACCTCCATCGAATGTCGACTCATTTGGTGTTGGTCCCAGGTCTGTAGGTCATACCACGCCTGAGATATGGGCGTGACCCACTTTCAAAACACCCCTACAGACACCCCTGATATCCCAGGAATCTGAAAAACATAGGTGGCCGAGAACTTGTGGCTGTCTATCAGCATGCCAAAAATCAACGAGATAGGGCAATTCGTTTCGAGTTATCTTGCGGACAAAAAAGTGATGAGAAGACAGAAGACAGGAGAAGAAGAAGAAGAAGAAAAAGAAGAAGAAGAAAAAAAAGAAAAAAAAAAGAAAAAGAAACCGTGCAAAAACAATAGTCTGTGTGTTTCACACAGACTAATAATACCGCTAATGCCCCAGGAATCTGAAAAATATTCAGTGCCGAGAACTTGTGGCTGTCTATCAGCATGCCAAAAATCAACGAGATAGGGCAATTCGTTTTCGAGTTATCTTGCGGACAAAAAAGTGATGAGAAGACAGAAGACAGGAGAAGAAGAAGAAGAAGAAGAAGAAGAAGAAGAAGAAGAAGAAGAAGAAGAAGAAGAAGAAAAAGAAGAAGAAGAAGAAGAAGAAAAAAAAGAAAAAAAAGAAAAAAAAAAAGAAAAAGAATCTGTGCAAAAACAATAGTCTGTGTGTTTCACACAGACTAATTATCTAAAATAGAAATCTCCAGAGAGAAAGCTGAGATAGAATTCTTTGTTACATTGAACAGCACTGTATATTTATGTTGTATCATGTTACAAAACTTCAGTCTCAATCATTGAAGAGAGAGAGAAACCTTCACTTTTCAAAGCATTTTTTTAAAAAATATATTTATTCTCAATCGTAACTCAGGATTGAGAGGTTTTGGGATGTAGTGGTGTGTGGCTTTCTCGAAACACCTATCACAGTTACAAAGTAATAAAACGGAATATTTGAATGGTCAGATTTTAACCCTCTTAATACTTCGATGTGAATATCTTTGATATAACTCATGGCTACAGAATGTTTTTCGCTTTCTTTTCTGAAACATTTAATTCTATGTGGAATGGGACACCTTTTCAGTGTGCTTTCCAAACTAAGGGATTCTTAACCCTTTAGCCAACATAAAGGCAAAAACCGGTCAGCTTTATACACAGAAATGTCTATTCGGTTTTAATTACTTTTTCATTTTTGCTTGAAAAACATAGCTTATGACCCTTCATTGGAATGAGCTCATTTTTAAAGGATTATTTGTTTATTGGTGTTTAATGTCACATATTTCTGCACAGTGGTTTACCATGACCAGGACAGTTTTACGGGTGGAGGAAGCCAGAGAACCTGGGGAGAACCTCCGGGCAACAGCGAGCAACTATCAGATTCCCCACATACTAACTCCACACAAGCAGGGTTAGCATTGGTTGAAGACAGGTGCACCATCGATGTGCAGTACGCTTTAGTACACATCGCCACCATGCACACACGTGGGCAATGGGTTGAAGTGTCTTGCCCAAGGACAGAGTGAGGACCGCTCGACCTGCAGCCTGCACCTCTTTCAACTCAGCCACTGCGCCCCCATTTAACCCTTTACCCAACACAGACGATAGCAAAATTTATTATTTCAAATATCATTTTTTTCAAATTTTCCAAACAATTTCAACAAAACCATACCATGGGACCCCTCGTTGGAACTAATATTTTTTCAACTTCTCAATTTGCATATTACGCGGGCGGATGTGGCCGATTCGTTGGGTAAAGGTTTAAAGGATTAAAATGGAATATTTAAAGCGAATATTTTAACCCTCTGACGATCTTAATATGGGTGCACGGTGCCCTTATGTACTAAAGCGTACCGCACTTCGATGGTGCACCTCTCTTCGAAAAAATCGTTGAGAATAATGAAAACCATTTCCATTCTCACAGTGTTGTTCTAAACACACATGGATATAGATGGGACCTCGGTATTTTGACAATGCCAATAAGTCTTCAGACAGGCTCTCGGGGGGTCTTTAAGGCCTTTCAACGTCTACATTCCAACATTACTGAACCTTTTTACTTGCAATATATTTTCCAGAGGTCACATGTATATGCATGCACTTCATCATTGCCTTGCTAATATGAACATTTTCCATCATCTACAAATATGGCAGATCCGGAGTTGGTGGAGCCAATATTTACAAAGTAGTTTATACTGATACATCAGGTTTGGTATGACCAATAGTAATGGTACCTACACCAAATGAGTTGAAACTTGCTGGAGGTTCAAAATGTGGTCCACCTCTATGCGGTCAAGAGAGGTCATTAAATGCATACTTTTTCGACCTATTAGGAATTTCATTTTATACCAGTTAATGCAGTTCTGAAGATTATACATGTATCTCATCATTCAAACAAATGGCAGCGGCAGTAATGTCCATTTCTTATTCCTTATCGAACGCTATAAATGGTGTGCACATATATGCCTTTTCGGATTTCTTAGAAAAATTGTTCTGATTCCTATATGAATATTTTCTCTGTGAAAGAATTTCACAAAAAGCAGTAGGGATAAAGCAGTGACTGTCACATACAATAACATGATCTATTTATTTAATCTCATTGTACAGAATTAATTCCCAAACCAAGTTAATATAAAAACAAACAACTTGATCATGAAGAATTCCGGTGTACATGTAATTGTATACTGTCAGGATGCTGGTAAAATATGCAATGCTGACATGGTTGACTGTACTGTTAACTGTGTTAGTGCTATGACTGTTTAAAATTAATTTATTAGAGAAGTTCTAGTTCTATGTATGCCTTTTTTATGTCATTAGATGCTCTTTTATGAGCAGGCCTTCAAATGAGCTCTTGGGGTTTTTAAGGTTTTTATGACAATATCTCCGACATAGAGTCTGTGCACCCTTTGTCAGTGCGACAACTCAAATACAGATCGTCCTATCTCGATGCATTTTGGCATGCAGGTTAACAATAACCAGTTTGCACTTATCTATGTTTTTTTCACCCTTTCCATCTGAATGACAGATGACAGATCTGAAGTTGGTGGAGCCATTATTTCAAAGTGGGTTGCGCTCATTCTTCAGTGTAAATGTAGACATGGGACTACACCGACTGAGTTAAAAAGTTCTGGAGATTCAATATACGGTCCACCTGAATGAGGTCATCAAGTGCATATTATTCAGAAAGACTGGGAAATGCATTTACACCTTAATGTATTTCTAAAGTTTATGAATGTATTTCAACACTCAAATTAGTGGGCAAAGCCAAAATTGTCCATTTCTGATTCGTGTATCGAACCCTTTGAATGCTGGTCACATATATGCCTTTTCTGGTTTCTTATAAAATTGTTCTGATTCCTGTATGAATATCTGTAAATACTGTTAACGAAAACCCATTTCTGATTTGTGAAAAATATTTTACACCAGAAGATAAGCCTCCATAAATTCTCTTTCTGTAAAGTTTATTCCTGATACTTTAACCCTTTTCACACAGACTTGAATTTACTGGATGCAGTAAATTCTGTTTCTCTAGTTTATTGATACTTTTAGTGGGCCTTTTTCATTTGTGGGGAACTTAGCGCGATTTCCTTAGAAACAGCCGGTGTTCGGATGAATTCAAGTTATGTTGACGTACGGTCTGGGGGAATCTTTGTTCTCAAAACAGGGGCATGCAGTCTTGTAGTAAAGTTTACAGAAACAGACATGCACGCGAACAGCGATATTCATTTATTTCCTAGATTTTTCTTCACAAGTTCACTGGCTCCAGTCTATGAACTATTTTTACCAGTGATACAATACAATGTCAGTTTTAGATTGTCAGAATTACAGTGTAGCGGCCAGCCAATTTTGTGATCCGAGGTGTTCTCCTAAAGACTAAATACCAGAACCACTCAGAACTCCCATTTAAATTACACTTCCTCGGTGTTTTGGTAAACAATGTTTTAATTCCTGGATACTTTAGGCTTTGCAACCAGAATAGAACTGAATTCATCTTCAAGTCAATGTCACCCACCTCGCCTGACCAACATCTGGAGGTGAGGATTCTGATATTTGGTATGTTTCTCCACAAATGACAAAAAAGGCTAAATACCAACCTCCCCAGAACCGACCTCTAATTTAAATAACATTCGCACACTGATAATGATTCCAGAGAAAATATTTCATTTCTACTAATTCTAGTTTGTGTTAGCATTCAAAAGGAAACTGAAATTGAATTTATTACAAAATGTGTGATTGCATAAATTCTGTCCGTCTATCCATCCATCCATCCATCCATCAGTGAGTTGGACAACTCATAGCCTGGACGATTCGTGCCTCTGGCAATTGGTACCTTTCCCAGGACAATTTGTATCTCCTTCTGGACGATTCGTACCCCTCCTCTGGACAATTTGTATCCTCTTCTGCAAATTCATACCCTGCTTCATTAACCCCCTCTGAAAAAATATACATGGAGATGGGGTTGGGAGAGGATTATAAACTTGGAGAAAGGATAAAAAAGGTGATGTCATTTCTTTTATTTTAAAAAGACACAGAATATCAAATTTCATGACTTAAAGTTAAAGTAAAAAGCAAGTAGACACTTAAATATTCAACGTCACAACAGTAAAAAGAAAATGCTCTATTGAGGGAGCTCAGAATTAAAAACGCCAAAAAGAAAATGCTCTATTTAGGGAGCTCAGAATTAAATTAATTAAATTATTAAGGCAGCACACTCTTTAACTTATTATTTGGGGCATCATGAAATTATTTATTGTTAGATCTTCATCAATTTAAAGAATTATTGTGGCTTCGTTAAAAAAATAGTGTTTTAACCCTTTACCCAACGTAACGGCCAAAAACGGCCTGTGCTATTCTCAAAAATCGTCAATTAATTTCTTATCAACCTACTCACAATTGTTTACTACAGGCTTGCACTACAGTGGAAGTCCCTAACTCGGATAAAATACTCTCTATTTTTGTCTTTCCCAAGCAAGTTGGGAAAGAAAAGTGGTGCAAAAGCACCAATAAAAATAAGCCAAAACTGGGTCGAGTGCAACCGGCGCAGACCCAGTACGGGATGCTCTCTCCCAAGTACAACTCCACGACTTCCGTTGCCAGTGCGCATATACCGTCTCTAAAGCCTCATTCTTTTTAAAATCCGCTTCGTGTCGAGATGTTTTTGCACGCTTATCAGTGTTCCGCCAGCTCGATGTTTGATGATTCCTGATTCATTATACCACAGTGTATCCTTTGTATTCTCAGGAACAGTGTTTTATATATTCTCTTTTCTATTATATGTCCATAATGTATTTTTATTTGCTCTCTCTCGAGTCGCTCGCGAATTTCGCGTGCCACGCGGTTCGGACTTAGATTTTTCACAATTATTGTTAATGCTTTTTTTGCAAAATTTTCTAATTGTGTTAGAGTTAGGTGTCAGCGGGGTACCACTCCTGCAGTGTTTCTTCTTTCTTTTGAGAGTAGTCTTCCTGTTGGGTGGTTCCCGGTCGACCTTCTTCTGGGGTCTTTGTTTCTGTCACCTTTCTCTCTTCTTTGGGGGTGTTCTGTTTTCTCATCTCCACTTCTCTACTCCTCTCACCTCTATCATGCCCATGACAATTCCCTGTGGGCAATGTCTGCTGCCAAAGCATGTGGACGATGTACATTTGTCTTGTTCCTCCTGTAATGGGTGTTCGGCCGAGCGGCCGTGTGGTGTCTGTGGAACATGGTCTTCCACCTTCTGGGCGTCAGTAAACCGTGTCGTTCGTTCTCGTGGCCGTGCCTCCCGCTAACGCGGGAAAGGAGAACGTGGTCGTTCGGGGCCTCCCGAGTCGACTTTGTCTGGTGAGAGTTATTCCTCCTCCGTGGGGGATGTGCAGTCTTTTCCTGTGGTGGATACTGCGGGAGCCGTTGAATGTTCTGTGTAGAGATGCCTGGTTCCGGGACTACGGTCCCCCTCCAGTCGACATCTGAGGTTGTCACTAGGGTTGTGACTCCTCCTTCGGAGCCGAGCCGGTGTGCTCTCTCCACTATTTCACCAGCCTCAACGACTCTCGACGTATCTACTACTGCTGCTGGCCCGTCTGCTTCGTTGTCTGTTTCAGCCGGCCTCGGCTTTTCGCTGCAGGGGACTGCAGGACTGTCCGATACTGTAGACGTGGGATATCGGCCTCAGCCTTCCCTGACTTCAACTCGGCGAAGTCGGAAGGGGCTGCCGGCCGAGCCCATCGCTGTGGTCTCTTCGCCGTCGAGCACCACAGTTGTGTCTTTGGATTCGGATGTTCGTAGTGGAAACACTATGAACTCCGTGGCGTTTCCGTCTACTCACTCTGGTCACACGACCAGTTTTGGGGGACCAACGCCTTTTGTGCAGCCTGGACCTTCTGCCCCGCAGAGGTCCGCGGTGACTCTCATGAGTTCTCGCAATATTGATCCTCGGGGTGCATCGTACCCCTATACACGTCTGCCTTCAGATGTTTCGGCTGCCGCCCGTCGTCCCGCGTCGGGTGTTTTGGAGGATCGTGACCCTTCGCTGGTTAAGAGGGTCAGAGGTGAAGCCACTTTGCCGGTTCGCTCCCCTGTCGAACCGGTCGGTACAGGCAGTGAGCTTATGGAGGCCCTCTCCTTACTCACTCAGGTTCTTTCTAAGAGCCTTCCTGTTGCTTCCAGCGAGGCTATGGGTATTTTCCAGGCGCCTCCTTTGGCGCCGCCTCCCGGGATTGGAAACAGGCCGGTTTCCGATTCCTCTGGTGTCCCGACACCATGGGAGGCGTCGGCTGGTTTGCCCACGATGGGCTATGTGTCTTCCGACTCTGGGGAGGAGTCCGACATGCTTGAGGTCGAGGGCCAGCAGTCTTCGGACTTGGGGGCGGCTCTTGACTTTGTGTTTGGGTTTCTGCCGGAGCTCAAACCTGCTAACCAGCCGACAGTGTCAGCCTGGCCGCGATCACCGGTCGCGCGCCAACAGCCTATGGAGCAACCTGCTTCTGGGCGCCTTCGACCGTGCCAGTCGGTACAGGTGGTTGAGGCTTTTTCAGCATTGGATGCCAAGCTGAATTCCAAGGCTTTGAAGACTTCGTTCTTCACCAGGGTTGACACCTTTTTGCCTCCTGTGCGTTATCGTTCCTACGATTCCGCCAATCCGTCAGTCTGCCAGGCTTTGACGGTTCTGGATCAGGACTCCACTTCCCTCGGGCTTTCCAAGCCCAAGTCTGCCGTCATTCCAATGACGACTCTGGAGTCCACGTTGGGCTTATCTAGAGAGATGCTTGGCATGCTTTCTCTCTCAGATCACGTCGTCTTAGCTTTGGCTGCTTATCTGCCTCCAGATAAGTTTGACGAGGTACAGGCTCCTTTGCGTGTGCTGTCCAAGGCGCTTATGCACCTTACTCACACGCATGCCTGTAACACGGCCAATTTGGAATTAGTTCGAAGGGACGCTGTGCTGGACACAGGACGATCCCTTCCCGAGGAGGAGCGTGCTACTCTTCGATCTGCTTCTTTGGCAGGTCCGCAACTTTTCCATGGTTCCGTGTCGACGGTCCGGGATGACGTCCTACGTCATTCCAAAGATCAGCTGCTGTTTCGTCAGCTTGATCAGCCTTCTCGGGGAGGCAAGGGCCGTTCCAAGCCTAACAAGTACCCTTCTGCTTCCTCTGTGAAGCAAAAGGCTGGTCCTTCTGCCGCCGCCTCTACTTCTTACTCACGGGATAAAGGTAGGGGTCGGCAGAATCGAGGGAAGTCTCAGGATTCTTCATTTGGCAGAGGAGGTGGTTTCTCCTCTCGCGGGCCTCGTCGGGGCTCGAAATGAAGGTCCTCACCTCGACTCGTCCCAGGTTGGAGGAAGGATAGCAGAGTTCGCAGACCATTGGACCACCATCACATCCGATCCATGGGTGTTAGATGTTGTTCGGTCCGGGCTGCGCATATCCTTCCGACGGCACCCCACTCTGTCAAGGGTGCCTCTTCCAACCACAGTTCCTTCAGACGTTTTACGTCGGGATCTTTTGTCCACGGAGATTGCCAATCTCCTGGCAAAGGGGGCGATCGAGGTCGTCAAGAACGTTCAGTCAGTGGGTTTCTATTCCCGCCTGTTCTTGGTGCCGAAGAAGGACGGCCGACTCCGACCGGTTATCGATCTGAGTATCCTGAACCAGTCTATCATTGCTCCCAAGTTCAGCATGGAGACTTTCAGGTCGGTCCGCCAATCCATTCACCAGGGAGATTTCGCAGCCAGCATCGACCTGCGAGACGCTTACTTCCACGTTCCGATGCATCGGGCGTCACGGAAGTATCTCAGGTTCGCTTTTCTGGGGCGAGTTTACCAGTTCAAGGCCATGCCTTTCGGCCTCAACCTGGCTCCTTGGGCGTTCACCAGACTGATGTCGCATGTGATAGCGTTCCATCGCACACAGTCCAGGGTGACTACTTCGGCATATCTGGACGATATCCTCCAGAGGCATTCCAATGCTGCCTTACTGGAGTCGGATGTCGCCACTCTGTTGAGCTTGCTCACGTCGCTAGGATTCAGAGTCAACGAGGAGAAGTCGGACCTGGTCCCTTCTCAGTCGTTTTGTCATCTGGGGATGTCTTTCCAAACCAAAGTCAATTTGGTGGCTGTTCCCCAGGCCAAGGCTGTGATTCTCTCAGCTTTTGCTCTGACTCTGTCCCAGTCCAGGTCCGCGACCGCTCGGAGTTTTCTCCGGCTGATCGGTCTCTGCGGTTCGGTGACGGATCTCATTCCTTTAGGTCGGCTGCGTGTCCGACCTCTCCAACACTTTCTGCTCAGTCGTTGGAGACCGAATGTAGATTCTCTGGATCAGGTGCTTCCGTTTCCGGACTCTCTGTATCCTCACCTTCTTCCCAGGACAGATGTTCAGTGGATTACGCAGGGTGTTCCGCTGGACTTACCCACGTCCGATCGCGTTCTGACGGCAGATGCCAGCGATCTCGGATGGGGTGCGACGTTGGATCCTCTCGGTCTTTCCCTACACGGGATGTGGGACCAGGATCAAGCAGCTCTACACATCAACCAGAAGGAGCTTCTTGCTCTTCTTCTGAGTTTCAGGCAGTGGATCCCTCACCTGTCGAATCGCCAGGTCCTTCTACTATCCGACAATTCGACAGTGGTTGCTTACATTCGGAACCAGGGCGGCACGCACTCGCTTCCGATGTACGAGTTAGCTCGGGATCTTTTACTGCTCGCTCAGGATGTTCACGCCGGAGTGGTTGTTCGTCACATTCCCTGTCGTCTGAACGTCCTAGCCGACTCCCTGTCCCGACAGGGCAGGGTTATTTCCACCGAGTGGATGCTTCACAGGGCAGTGTTCCAGTCGCTTTGCGATCTCTGGGGACGTCCCCACATCGACCTCTTTGCGACTCGTGGAACCATCAGGTGGACACTTTCGTGTCCCCGTGTCCAGATCCTCTGGCTTTTGCCGTGGACGCTCTGTCACTCGATTGGAACGGTCTAGTCGGCTACGCCTTCCCGCCGGTTCCGATTCTTCCTCAGGTTCTCGCCAAAATTCGAACCTGCAGTTGTCGAATCATTCTGATCGCTCCCCTGTCGCCTCAGCGGGTGTGGATCAATCAGCTCCGCTCGCTGATGGCGGCGGTTCCGGCACGTCTCCCGCTACGTCGCGACCCTCTTTGTCAAGGTCGCCCGAGGAGGTTTCACGTCGACCCGACTTCATTGTGCCCTCACGCATATCTTTTGTCAGGTCCTGTCTCCTCCGTAGAGGTTTTTCGAGACGGGCAGTGGAGTGCATTTCTTCTTCAAGGAGGCACTCCACTGGTTTAGCTTACGCAGCTAAATGGAAGGTCTTCTGTCGATGGTGTGCTGATCACTCTGTTGATTATGACAATCCTTCGATTTCACAGATTGCGGAGTTTCTGGTATATCTGTTTGATTCTCGGGGTCTCCAGTCTGTTACCATCAAGGGTTACAGGTCTATGCTTTCAGAGACTTTTTTTATGTGGGGAAGCGTCGTATCGGCACTAATCCTTACCCCTCCAAGCTTGTTCGGCACTTTTCTTTGAAAAGGCCTCGGACTTTGCAGCTTACTCCACGATGGAATCTTTCATGGGTGCTGCTTTGCTTGGGGGGGGGGGGGGGGCGCCGTTTGAACCTTTATCCCAGGTGGATATGCAATTTCTCACATATAAGACGGCTTTTCTGATGGCATTTGCTTCGGCCAGACGGGTTAGTGAGCTTCACGCCCTCTCGGTTGACCCGGCCTTTTTTAGGAGCTCTCCCAACAGTGTTACTTTTACCACTGATTGCTCCTTTTTGGCTAAGAATCAGTTACCAGATACTACTCCTCCTCCTATCTGTATCAGGGCTCTTCCCTCTGTTGAGGGTACTCGCCCTTTGCTCTGTCCGGTCCGTGCTATTCGCATTTATCTTGATCGGACACGCTTCATACGGAAAGGCAGAAAACGGTTTTTTCTGTCTCTCATTCCGGGTCGACAGAAGATCTCTCCTCAATCCATTTCTCGATGGATTTGTCTTGCTATTCGTACGGCTTATAGTCGTTTAGCAGCTGGCGATTGTATTACCAATCGTATTTCTGCCCACGAGGTGCGGGCACTGTCTACCTCTTGGGCTTATTCTAACTCCGTCAAGTTGTCGGATGTTATGCAGGCAGCCTACTGGAGAAATGCTTCTACTTTCTCCACCTTTTATTTACGCCAGTTGCAGGAGCAGTCGGAGGACCTTTTTGCCCTGGATCCTCTTTCTTCTGCTCAGGCTGTTGTCTGCCATAGCCATTAGGCTTCTTGAAGGTCAGTTTCAGCCTTGTGCTGTTACTGCCCTTTTTCTGTCTGTGTGTCACACAGGCTCATATGTCTCTTTTCATTGTCCTTTACCAATGATTGCGACATTATGGTTGATAAGCCTCGGGACCTCTTCCATCTTCTTCACGGTTCCAGTGCACTAGGGTTATGTGGGGGTTGGTTATGCGATTCCCTCCAGCCTTTTGTCTATTCAGCCTGTAGTAAACAATTGTGAGTAGGTTGATAAGAAATCTAAATTTTATAGTAAATTTCCTTTCTTATTATACCTACCACAATTGTTTACATGGAGGCCCTCCCGTCTTCTTTACGGGTAAAGAATCTTTCCTCCCCGCTGATCACATAACTCTAACGTTTACGGATTCAAAAAGAATGAGTCTTTAGAGACGGTATATGCGCACTGGCAACGGAAGTCGTGGAGTTGTACTTGGGAGAGAGCGTCCCGTACTGGGTCTGCGCCGGTTGCACTCGACCCAGTTTTGGCTTATTTTTATTGGTGCTTTTGCACCACTTTTCTTTCCCAACTTGCTTGGGAAAGACAAAAATAGAGAGTATTTTATCCGAGTTAGGGACTTCCACTGTAGTGCAAGCCTGTAGTAAACAATTGTGGTAGGTATAATAAGAAAGGAAATTTACTATAAAATTTAGATTTTCATTATTTTTTTTCATTTCTTGTCACAAAAACATAGGTTATGACCCTTGTTGGAACATGCTCGTCGAGCTCGTTGCAATGAGGGGTCATAACCTATGTTTTGAGACAAAAAAATGAAAACAATTAGTTATTCAAGAATTCTTTTTGCAGGTGTCGTCTGCTTTTTATGTTAGGTAAAGTGTTAACTGTAAAACTACATCCATTACTATCTACTATAAATTTTCTTTTACCATGTTCGAACCCGAAGTTGATAATACTAGAGATCACTTTTTCACTTGAGCTGTTAAGCGATGGTTCACCCAGTGAAGTTTAATTTCTATGCATAAATCTTGTTTTGATTGGTTGTTTCATGCATATGTTTACTTACTTGAGACAACTTGTACCTAAAAGGAGACAATTCATACCTTTTACTGGGACGATTCGTAGATTTTGTCTAGACAATTAATGTGTTCCTCATTGTCAAGACAATTCGTACCCCCCAATTGTGGTATGAATCGTCCAGGGTGCAAGTAGTCCAAGAACCATCCATCACAGACAGCGATTCTTTGCTTTTCA
Source organism: Pictodentalium vernedei (assembly GCA_031216915.1). Lineage (NCBI taxonomy): Eukaryota > Metazoa > Mollusca > Scaphopoda > Dentaliida > Dentaliidae > Pictodentalium > Pictodentalium vernedei. The sequence continues at coordinate 732,971,640 of CM062296.1, read as the reverse complement.
TTTTCCTTGTTGTGCATGTACATTTTCGGTAACTGGCTTTTGACTATTTTTCACACTGTAACCCCCTCCACCTTATACACATACACAAATATATTAAACATTAAAGAGCACTATCTTTTTGAAGCAAATATCTGATTCGTCCTCTCTGGAAAACATACATGTACATTGTATTTTCCTTAATTTTATTCCTTTTATCAAAATGGGTCATGAGTGTCTGTAGGGATTAAATCCAAGGTTGTAAAAGTGTCTTTATGGGTACTTGCAGCATAAGCACCGCACTACAGAATCAATATTTGATGGTTTTAGGCATTTTAATGGTGCTATGCGATACCACATGAGCTGTACTGTCATGCTGTTGGAGAAAATCAATGTTTAATGTTTTGTCAGAGACATACCAATGACTCTTGGTGCCTTAATTAAGAAATCTGAGGGATTTTAAAAAAAAAAATTTTTTTTACAAAAGTTGCAAAATATTCATCAAACACAATGTGAAGTATCTTAAGAAGCCATAATGTGATCTAAAAACTATCACAAATGGGCAATTTAATATCATAAGAGGTTTGTTTTGTGTCAACATCAATTCATTTATGAATTATATCATCATGAAAGTGGGTATGCTGGGGGTCTAGGGGACACATTCAGGGCTATATTTTACCACATCAATATGTAGAAGAAAATTTGACATCATTTGTAAGGATAAAATGGCACAGTGTATTGATATTGGTGATTTATATAGCTGCAACCTCAGTTTTTAAAACAAAATTGACATTCATTTTGTTTTGTGTGGTGGGGGAGTGGGGGGGGGGGGGTTGTTGAGCACCACTCTTTCTCTTGCAGTATGGTTAAATGAGAAAGATTTTTCCCCAAACTATTGTCTGCTGATGCAGATTTTAGTTTTATTTTGGGGTTGGGATAGTTTTCAAAGAAAGCAGTGAATTCTCATGCAGAAATGACTCTTTTATCAAATGAAATAGGTAAAATGTATCTTTGGAAGGATTAGAATTGTAGGTTAAAATCCCCCCCCCCCCCCCCTCAATTTTTGAAGGTAGTACCACAGTCTCCCACATTATTTTAAGAGCAGTACAAAAATCCCCCTCCTGGCCTTTTACACCAAAAGGTTAAAAGGTAGTCCTCGAGGATTTAAAAACTTATGTATTTAATTTGTAAATTACATAAACACTCATCACTGTTTACAAGAAAACATGCCTCAATAACTATTTATCAAGACAATTATTTATTTATTGGAGTTTAAGGACACTTTCAACAGCCAGTGTCACCTCATGTTGGACAGTTTTATGGGTGGAGGAAGCTAAATTGCACAGAGAGAACCACTGGGCAACAGTACTAACTCCACACAAGCAAGGTTAGCATTGATTGAAGCGACAAGTGCTCGGCTTCGAGTGGTAAAAAGCTTTGGGCATTTTTGTATGGCTTTAAATATACTTCTAACAAATTAGGGGGGGGGGGATTTTTGTTCACCAGAAATTATGGGGGGAGGAATTTCTGTTCACCTGAAAAAACATGGGGGGGGGGGATTTTTGTGCATTGTGTGAAAATGATTGGGGGGGGGATTTTTGTTAGGGAAAAGTTTTGTAGGTTACCCTTTGGAAGGTTTAGGGTTGATTATAGGAAATACATACATGTAAATGTACATGTATTTTGGCTTCCAACACTGATTTAATTATATTTTTTTTGATATTACACATATTTCACATTTAAATGTTCATTCGAGAACCACAGACCGAAAAATACTGTTTTATTTTTTGAAAAGTTATATTTTTGTCACAGTCAGCAATAAAGGCCATATATTGTCAAAAATCATGCAGTTTAATGCATCTTGAGCAAGTGTGACATCCAGAACTGAGAAGCACACTATAACCTCTGGTAAATGCCAAATACACATGTAACCACCTATTTTACCCTATTAACACATTTAATTAAACCATGGTTTCCCCTCATAGTACTTGTGATAGAGGGGATTCCAATTATATTCCAATCCTCTCCCAAATCACCATCCATACCACTTAGCCAGAAAAACCCATATTTCACTTGTTTTCACTTCTATAATAGAAGTTTTCTCCATATTATGATAACCCTTTAGCTTACAAGAAAAGATACGACTTTTGAATAACTAATTTCTTTTCATTTTTTGTGCCAAAAACATAGCTATGAACTCCCTCCTCCAACTGGATAGAGCTGAATGAGCTCATTCCAATGAGGGGTCATAAGATATGTTTTTGACGCAAAAAAAAATGCAAAAATAATTAACATTGAATGGCAATTTTGGTGAATGGTGTTAGCCTATTTTGGCCATTACAATGAGTGAGTGAGTAAATATGTTAAAAAACACAATTTCTTCATTCACAGAGTATTTAGGAAGATAAATTTTGGAAAAGGGGGCTGGGGGGGGGGGGTGGGTTACAGTGGGAAAAGTAACAAAGTTGCAAATGTGAATGAATGGCTTTTGTGCACAGCAACCAATATAGTCGTCTGATACTAGTGTTGTCAGGTTCCCCATGTTATAGCACAAAACTACATTAACAATTGTCCCTCTACCACCCATACTGAACCCCTCAGCCTGCAGCACTCAGGTCCACTGAGTTTTTTTTCTGTTTGACAATCCTGTCCTGGCTCTTCTCACTATATTTTTCATTGTATGTCAGTCAGTATTCCTATGTACATGTAGACTGTCACTTTCAAAGTAGAAATGGTACTGTCTATTGATATTGGTGAATTAAATAGCTGCAACTCCAATTTTTGAATCAAAATTGACATTCATATTGTTTCGTGGGGTTGGAACACCACTCTTTGTCTTGCTGTATGGTTAAATGAGACAATTTTTTCCTCAAAGTATTGCATGCTGATGCAGATTTTAGTTTTATTTTGGGATTAGTTTAGGTTTCAAAAAAAGCTACATGAATTCCTTACCTCTCAGCTTACTCATTAGGTAACAGAGTCGAAAAATGTATTGGAGGCAACAGCAGTTTTTAAGCCATTTGACACAGTTTTCTTTAAAAGAACAAATTCCCCATGTTTTTAACTCAGTGGAATCCAAAAGTTGAATTCTCATGCAGAAATGACTCTTTTGTCACATGAAAGTGGTAAAATGTATCTTTGATAGGATTGGGGTTGATTAAGGAAATACATAATTTGGCTTCCGAACCTGATTTAATTATTATTTTGAGAGATTATTTCACATTTAAAAATTAATTTGGGTACCACACACTTTTGAAAAGTATGTTTTTGTCATCGTCAGCAATAAGGGCTATATATTGCAAGCAAATTCACATCTTCAGCAAGTGTTGCCTCCAGGGGCACACTACAGCCTCCAGCAAATGCCAAATAACAACCTATTTTACCCTACATGTACACACGTATTAACAAATGTAATTAAACCATGGTTCCCCATCATAGTACTAGGGGCAGAGGGGGGATTCCAATCTTCCAACCCCCTTCCAATCACCATTCAAACCCACAGCCAGAAAACCCATATTGCACTTTTATTTACTGGTATTTAGATGTTTGTCTGAATTATACTGTTAACCCTTTGCTTGACATGAAAAGCTGATTACCCTTGCCCACAAACTTATTGACTTACTAATTTTTTGTGTCAAAGACATGACTTTTTACACCATTGGAATGATCTCATTCCAATGAGGGGTCATAAGCTATGTTTTTGACACAAAAACAAGAAAATAATGAACATGGAATGGCAATACTTGTGAATAGGACCAGCAGCTTTTGACCGTTATATTTGGTAAAGGGTTAAAAATTGTTAGAAAATAATTTCTTCATTGAAAGATTATTTTGGAACACTAATTTGGGGGTGGGGAACAGTGGAAAAAATAACACAATAAAGTTGCAAATGTGAATGAATGGCATTTGTGCACAGCTACCAATAAAGTAGTCTAGTACTAATAAAGTAGTCTAGTACTAAATTTTCCCTCTTATTTGATGCACAACCCCTTGTTTTGGGGTCGGAAAAAGTTCTCTGAAGGGTTATACTTGACAAAGATATTTGAATCCCAAAGTTAAAGTGATGCCATCAAATTTTCTTTAGCTCGAGCATTGTTCAATTGGTTCCCATGTTACAGCACAAAAGTACAGTAACAACTGTGAAATATTGTTCTCTCCATGAATCAAGTCCCCACCCACCCACCCACCCACCCATACTGAAGCCTCATTTGATGAGAAACAATTGGAAAGACTGTACAGTATGTTTTTGGAAACTAAAGAAAATCTCATACACTCTCAGTGTCCTATGATTTGCTTTGGTACTGCAGCACTCAGGGTCCATTGAGGTTTTTTTTTTTCCATTTGACAATCTTGTCCTGGCTCTTCTAACAAAATTCCATTGTATGTCAGTTTTTATTTCTGTGTAGACTTTAAATTTGTGTGACTGCATGTCTGTCTGTCTGTCCAGCAGACAAAGTGTTTCTTTGCTTGTCATTTGCCTGGTTGTACATTTTCAGCAACTGGTAGCTGACTATTTTTCACACTCTACCCCCCCCCCCCCCCCCCCCCCCCCCCTATTCGCAGACAAATATATTAAACACTAAAAAAAACAATTTTTTTTATTTTCCACAATTTCACTCTTTTCATCAGAATGGGTGTTTGTGGGGGAGTAAATCCAAGGTTGTGAAAGTGCCCAAATGGATACTTGCTGCTCAAGCACAGCACCACAGAATCAATATTGGATGCTTTTTGGCATTTTAACAGTGCTATGAGATACCACATGAGCAGTACTGGTCATACTGTTGAAAAAGCAGTGTTTTATGTTTTGCCAGTACCATACCAATGACTCTAGGTGCCTTAACTGAGAAAACTGGCTTTTTTAACATAAATTGCAAATGATTCACCAAACAAAATGTCTTCAGAAGCCTGAATGTGATTTAAAAACAATCACAAGCAGGATATTTAATGTCACAAGTTGTTTGTTTTGTGTCAACATTAATTAATTTATGAATTATATCATGTTTTTGATGAAAAAGGGTATGGGGGGGGGGGGGGGGCTCACATTCATTGAGGGCTATTTTTTACCACATGAGTATGTGGAAGAAAATTTGACATGAGTTGTTAGGATAAATGGCACTTAAAATGGCAATGTCTGTATTGGTGAATGATATAGCTGCAACCCCAATTTTAGAAACAAAACTTTGCGTCATCGGGTGTTGCACATGCATTTCAAGCCACATACCAAATATCAAAATCCGTCCAGAAATAACTAAGTTTTTTAGCAAAAAGGGCCGCCTGCCCGGCGACCGGCCCTCGCCATACCAGTAGTCAAGGGGTTTTTTTTTTTTAAAATTTGACTAAAAAGAGGAAACTAAATGAATAGAATTAAATAAGTATGCCTAATGATATCACACAAAATAAAGACAAATAGCCGGTTTATGCATTTTAAAACTGGCAGCAATTGCTTATCAAATAATATTATTACCACTCAATCTATAAGTTACTAGTCGATTAACATAAGTTTGGGGGCCCGTTAAAACTCCATAATTTCAGTGACGTCATTCGACGGTGCCGCGCCGCGGGCGACAATGGTATAAATTGCCATTGGCGGCCCGGCTATTTTTAGATTCCAATGTCTAATGAATTACTCCTAGTCGGATGACGTCCCTTTGTATTTCTGAACTGAAGTCGAACGCACGACCGAAACAGAAATATCGAACTGACTTTTGTGATTATTTCTTCCAGCAATTCCTTCGTGCGGTTAGCTGTAACATGGAGTGGTAATAATAATAATAACATGATTGTTGTCAGGCATCATGATTCATTAGCGGCCCAGCAGCAATGATGAACAGCCCTTGGGCTTATTAACTTAATTAATAAACCCTCGAGCTGTTCATCATTGCTGCAGGGCCGCCAATGAACCATAATGCCCTCCAAAATCGTGTTATTGTTATATTACCGTCTTACTTTTGTAAACGATTCCTTCATTTTCCTTTCGCACGAAGAGATTCATCAATTTTAAATAGCGAACCCGGACCAGAAGTAACGGATAAATTACCAAATAACGGCGACGTTATTTCGTAAAACCGGCGACGGAACACCGGCGACGTTTTTTTTTTCTCGAGTCTGGCAAATAATTGACAACATTGGTGTCATTAAATTGAGATAGGTCGGATATCACACATACATCTGCTATTTCGCACCCCCCCACCTCCCCCACCCCCCCCCCCCCCACTCCCTTATTTCTTGCCTGATGTTCCCTATATGGGTTAACTTGAAGGGAGGGGGGGGGGGGGGGCGTGTGACTGATTTTTAGCTCACCGAAGGGAGCTTAACTTGCCGTCCGTCGTCGTCAGTCGTGAACTTTACATTTTCGACTTCTCCAAACTACTGGACCAAATTGAACCAAATTTGGCGTGCATAAAAAATCTTATCCAGAACCATCATTTAGAATCTTTTGATATTTGGTATATAACATCTCTGGGAGGGGGGGGGGGGGGGGGAGGGTGCTCAGTCAGATTCAAGTTTGTTCAAATCACGTCCATGGGTTAATAATTGGGCTCCCTGTAGGACCCGGAATTTTAACTTATTGAAATATGAGGAAATTTCTTTAAAAATCTTTCATATTTGGTATGAATGCTTTCATATTTGGTATACAACATCTCTAGGGGGGTCAGATTCAAGTTTGTACAAATCGGGTCCCTCAGTTAGTATTTGGGCTCTCTATTGGAGCCCAAAGTTTAACTTTGTACAATTTGGGGAAATTTCTTTAAAAATCTTCTTCAGATCCACCTGTCAGAATCATTTCATGTTTAGTATACAACATGTATAGGGGGGGGGGGGGGGGGGGGGTCAGATTCTAGTTTGTTCAAATTGAGACCCTGGGTTCATATTTGGGCTGCCTATGGGATCCTGAATTTTAACTTAGTGCAATATGAGGGGATTTCCATAAAAAAAAAATTTTTCAGATGCACCAGTCAGAATCCTTTCATATTTGGTATGCAACATCTTGAGGTGGATCAGTTTCAGGTTTGTTCAAATTGGTTACCTGGGTAAATATTTTGGCTCCCTGTTTGAGCCCAATGTTTAACGTAATGCAATGTGAGGACATTTCTTTAAAAACCTCCTTCTTCATATCCAACGGTCAGAATTCTTTCATATTTGGTATGTAACATCTCAAGGGGGATCAGGTTCAAGTTTGTTCAATTTGAGTCCCTGGCTTATTATTTGGGCTCTCTATGGGCAGGGGTGGGGGTGGCATGAGGAGCATGTTAGGTTCAAGTTTGTTCAAATCGATTCCTTAGTGTTCTTCCATAAAATTTGCCTTTCATGACTTCATTCCTTTGTAGTGTAGTGTTGATGAACCATGCATAACTGAATGTGACCCCAAATACTTCTTTGAACCACTTTGGCAGGTGAGCGATTAAAGCCTGGCCTCTTGTTTAGTCAAGTTTTGACGAAGTCAAGCTCGACTTACAGCTTAGTGAATGGCGGGCGGGCGTAAACAAATGGTTTCCGGACGATAACTTGATAATGGTTCTACCCACGTTCATGAAACTCCATAGGTAGGTTGGCACCGGTGAGTGGAAGAACCCTATTTTTTTTGGACTTGCTTGGTCAAAGATCAAGGTCACAGTGACCACGAACATAATAAATGTAAACAATTGGTTTCCGGATGATAACTTGTCTATGGTTGAACTCACATTCATGAAACGTCATACGTAGGTTGGCTCTCATGAGAGGAAGAAGCCTATTTATTTCGGGCGCTCTAGGTCAAAGGCCAAGGTCACAGTGACCCTGAACATAGTAAATCAAAAGAATTGGTTTCCGGATGATAACTTGACAATGGTTCGACCCACGTTCATGAAACTTCATAGGTAGGTTGGCATCAATGAGAGGAAGAACCCTGTTTATTTTCGACTCGCTAGGCGCAAGGTCAAGATCACAGTGACCTTCAACATAGTAAATCGTAAACAATTGGTTTCCGGATGCTAACTTGACTACGGGTGACCCCACATTCATGAAACTTCATAGGTAGGTTGGCATAGGTGAGTGGAAGACCCCTATTTATCTTGGACTCGCTAGGTCAAAGGTCAAGATCACAGTGACCTTGAACATAATAAATCGTACACAATTGGTTTCCAGATGAAAATTTGACAATGGTTCCACCGACGTTCACGAAACTTCATAGGTAGGTTGGCATTATTGCAAGAAAGAGCCCTATTTATTTTGGAATCAGTAGGTCTAAGGTCAAGGTCACAGTGACCCTTCACATAGTAAATTGTAACCAATTGGTTTCCGGACGATAAGTTGATAATGATTAAAACCACTTTTGTGCTGTCACAACTCGACATTGGATCGGTGATCCTATCGAAATTATTATTTTTTTTTAGGGGGGCGCATGTGCCCCCAGAACGCCCCCATGGCTGCGCCACCGTGCCCCATTTGGACAATCGTATTTAAGTGCCTTGCCCAATGACACAACGCAGTTACCCCTGCTGGGGATCTAACCGTGGATCTCTCGGCTTGGTGTTAGTAGTAGATCATGTACCCGATCGACCCATATTGGCCGGATCTCATGTGACGTCATAGGCACATGGCCCAGTTACTTCATTTTTGGTTGTCATGGTAGCCCGCGTGAGCGCCATCTTGTGACAACATTCCCATCGTGATACGTGGTCCTAGTGTGCATGCGCAGCGTCCATTTTGTATATCTGAGACCGCCATCTTGGTTTCTATGGTAGCACATGGTTGCTATGTGACCCAAAACCTACTAATAGGAAAGGGGTGTGTTCGAAGGGTGTGTTCGATTGAACAGGAGTAAATTTAATTACAACAAACAACCCGACAATCCCTCTAAATAATCCAAAACTACCGAGACGGATTTAGCAAACCCCAATCTAGGGCTTATAATAGTAGCACGTAGTGCTAAATGAATGATGAGATGTTTCATGTGGATAAATTCGAGTGAACTAGAATACATCGAATTACCACAAACATCCTGACAATCCCTCTGAACCATCAAAACGACTTTATTTGGCACGGATTTCTCAATTTTGGGCTTAAAAGGGTAGCATACGGTGCTTTAAGGTGCGTTTTCTGGTATGAGTAATTGTATTTGTTCGAATACTTTGTAAAATTACCCAAGTAACCCAGCTCATAATATAGCCTTGGTTTTTGGAAGTGTTGTTAAACCCCTAATGAACCAATTTGCCATTGAATTATGATCTTTTGTCAGTTTACAAAAAATGAAGGTTTGTTTTACTATAGCTTGTCTCAAGTTTTATCCTTCCGCAATCTTTCAAAATTTCTCGATTGCCATATTTGTCGCCACATTAACATATGACCATACATGTGTGGTTCTGTGTTTTTGCATGTCGCTGTACAACACGTTTTGGCAAATTGTTATATTTCACATAACCGCTGCTATTTCTGCGATATACACCATATCTTTCCTGCAAAATCTTGCTTGGGGCCTACAATATCCGAAATTAACAATAATGGATGTGCACCATTATGTGTCACGTATTTTCATATTAAAAAATGTGTAGGAAGCATTAGCAACTTTTAAACTCATGGACCGCCGGCTTTCGCGAAATGACAAGTTGCTGATGCAACTCGTGATTTTTTGAAGATACAAATATTACCCAGGTGCAAAATCTACCCCGTTGTGCTTTATGAAATTATGTGTTGTGTGATAAAGTAGTCGTCCCCTCCTTGGGTATATTCCTGCGAACACCCATTGGCCTTCCCCGTGGGAACCCCGGGAAGTAAGCAGCACTTGTTTACTGTGGTAAACCAGTTCCGCTTTACTAGTAAAATAGGACCCAGTCACCAATGCTTGGGGTGAAAGTCCTCTAAAATGGGCAACATGTAGATCAACGATTGACTAAACTTGACTTCATCTCCATGTTGTGTCACGATTAGCCATGGTGCATAAATATGTGACGTTAACCACCAACAAACAAACAAACCCATTGGCCTATTGTTATCATCTTTCACCTGATTCCACCTTCTTTCGTTTTCCATTTTCTGGATTACCTTCAACCGGGAATCATAAGACACAGGCTGGTGTGATATTTAGTGAGAAACATCGACCAGGGGCCATTGTATTTTCTAGTTAGGACTTTAAATGGGTTGAAAACTTGAAATGAACTATTAGCATTTTCAAACATATGGCAATTTGCCAGTTGGCAAATTGCCATATCTTTTAAAATGCAATTATTAATTTTAGTCAGTTATATTAATAGGTAGAAAATACAATGTGTAAGTTTTATAGTATCCCCCCCCCCCCCCCCTTCCCGGGATGGCATCGCTTGAACAGGTGTTATTTTAGTAATATTATATTTTACCTCGAAATGCGTAAAATTTCCTCCACTTGACTCTGGCTATATGTAGGTTCTGTGCGTACAATAGGTTTCGGCTTCACGGGAGCAACAGCAGGCTCGCTTTGGGCACCGATCACGTTGTCGCTAACATCACTACTGCTGTTAGTTGGGCTAGTTTTATCAGAAGTCGGTGGTGACTTGCTCACACTACTGTCCGGTAGTGACTGAAACTTTTGTAGATTGAGAGCTATGGTACCCTTCCTTCTGAATCCCAACTCCATTAACTTTTTGTCTAATTCATTTATTTCTTGTTCGTTCATAATCAATCCCTTCTCCGACAAACACCCAGTTTCGGGATCAATCGCTGGCAACTCGACACAATTTGAGGAACCTTCTTCAGCTCGTGTGAAGATGGACACGTTTGTAATAAAATCATCATTGTCCACTTGTGTCGAGTCATCTTTATTCTCACCAGAAACTTCTGTCTGTTCAGGTGTATTCCATTGATATGACTTACTTGCAGTGTCGTATGAAAGAATACCGGGAAATCCTTTAACTGTCAGAGGTTGTAACAAAGTGATAGTCGGGTCACCCTTCTTTTTGGCATTGTTGTATTGCGAAATATTCTCTGCACTCAACATAACGTGCGATACTGGATATGGAATAGTTGTAGAAGTTGTTGACGGGGTGTGTCTTGGACTGTTCTCAGTTAACGCGGAATGTGGTTCGCATTTGATCAAAATTAAGGCCTGACTTGATGTTGGCATCCTGTAGTCTGGATGAGAAAGAGAAGAATGGATTCAATGAAATCTCTGAGTAGAAAACAAATCAATGTGTATAAAATCTATCACATTTAATACGACTCATTATGACGTCACTTTGTGAAAGCGTAATTCCGTCACGTCAACTCTTTAATCTTTTACCCACAATATAGACTGACGAGTTATGCCCCCTGGCTTGTTACACTTCGCTCAACATCGGAAAGAATTTGAGACAGATTAATCAGTCTACCAACAGTACAGTCGCTGTAGACTGGTCGTAATCCACGCGTGGGCAGTGAAGTCCACGCATGCGTTTATCAGGTAATAATAATTGTCATCAGCAAAATTTTAATTAATGAAAAAACAAGTTGTACCCGGTGCTTCATTAATTATTTTTTTTTGATGATTATTCCTATAATTAGTGTCTGGAATCAAATATTATTGCGTCCGTGGAAATATTACCCACTCGTGGAAAGTGACCAGTCCACAGCGGCCGTACTGTATCGAATAGGACGCATCCGCCCGCGTAATTTACAAATTGAGCGGTAAAAAAATATTAACGAAACCATAATATGTGACCCCCCTGATTAGAAGGGTAATTCTATTAAAGTTTTACCTAACGAATCGACCGCATCTGCCTACGTAATTTACAAATTTAATAGTTGAGAAAACTTTTTTAAAAATTCAACAAAACAGATCATGTGATCCCCTGATTGGAACGATTTCCTAGAGATCTTCCAATGTGGGGTCACGTGATATGGTTCCGTTGAAAGTTTTTGAAAAATTTGAAGAAAAAAAAATTGTTCAGTGTGGATAAATTGTTCTTAACGAAAATTGTAGCCCATTCGATAACAAGATGACTCCCTATGAAAACAAAATGGATTGGCCAACTGCGTTGTAATCTATATTATTACACGCCTGTTCTATGACATCCCCATCTACAGCAACACTAAGTCACGCGGAAAATGAAAATCTGATCCTCACAAATGTGCGGAACGGAAATCGTTGAAAGACTATTATAGAAGTGAAATTTCACTGGAATTTTCTACAAATCATGCAACGCATTTACAATTTGAATCGCTAGTGATAGCTGAAAATCACCCCTGAATTCCAAAGTGTTCTATGTGCTAGTAAGCACACAGAACACATTGGAACTCAGGAGACGAAATAGTAACACGGGTTCCCCTCACAAATTTGGTTTGCGATAAAACGTGTCGTTTTTTGTGGATAGTTGTCAAATGAATTGCTGAGTATCCTTCTAATAACTGTTTTTGTAGACGTGAAGGCGTGTAATAAACACAGAACGACACTTGCGTGAGAGTGGGTTAATCGATATGGCATTTGTTCCATCGCGGAAGGAAAAAACTCGAGGCCTACGGCCTCTCGTTTTATCCTTCCGCGCTGGCACTCGTGCCATATTCGACTACAATTTCAAAGTCGACGATTATGGTTTTTATCAATCCTTTAGTGATGAATTATCAGTTAGTTATTACTTCCCTCCCCATCGTGCTCGTAAGAAGTGTCAGAGGCTGTAGAATATCAATAAATATAAAACATAACAATATAATGACACAGCGTGATTAACTTCTTTTCTTCTTTATTGGACTGCTACACCATTATGGTCAACTTAGCTCAACGTGCTGTTATCGACCTGGGGCTGCCACTCCCCCTTTTTTGAAGACCGTGAGAAACAAAGTGTGCAACGTTGTTGGTGCATTCTGTGTTGTCACGTGTTATTATATATTTGACTGTTGCTGTATCAGTCATGCTGCTGAAATACTCTTTGTTTGTTTGGATGTTTTGTAGTAGGCACTCGCGCTCTTCTGTCAGCATTGTGCAGTGGAGGAGGAAGTGTGTCTCGTCGTCTACCACCCGCAATGTTGACATAGACGCTGCGCTTCTGGGATGCGATGAAATCTGCCTCTCTCGATTCCCAAATTGTGACAGCTTAGACGAAATCTTGTTAGGGCCTGGCGGTATTTCGAAATTTGGCACTTTTTGAGGTATGGTTGAAGTTCAAATTTATCTTTTAATTGCCTATACGTTCTTAGTTTGTTTCGGCCGTTTCGTCCTTCATCGCTGTTTAGGTCTTCCCATATTGCATCGCTGAAATACGAAACGATCGAGTGTGTATCCAATGGGTTGTCCATAGGGGATGTTGGCATTATAAGCCTTCTCCAATTATATAGACTGTATATCCAGGAGTTCATGTCATTATCGCCTGGAAGGTCCGGGGTCTCTAAGGCTTTCTTTATCAGGTGACCATCTGGTAGGGCATCAAGGTGCTCCTTGTATTTCTCCAAATTAATTACCATGTTTACCGCCAGTGGCAGAATACCCAGTTCCAGTTTCGTACATATGTTACTACAGTGTCTTGGTAGGTCTAGCAGGTGCTTGCAAAATCTGTCTTGCATATTTTCATACCCCAGATTATTTAAGCTCTTCATAATATTGTAGTGTGTAGTTCGAGAGAGTGATCGTTTTTTTTTTGAGTCGGTGAGTTTTTCGATGATTTCAGGGAACCAGACTTCTGAGCCATAAGTAACAATTGGATTTAGCAGAGATTTTAGTAGTTTTGTTCAAATATGCGGCGGTATATGTTGTAGTGCACTGTGGTAAAGATTTAATGAGAGCGAGAGACGCTTTTAGGGTCTTATGGGAAAGTTCTCTTGCTAACAAGAACTGGCATTTACCGTCGAGTTTTAGTCCTAAGTAGGTATATGCATTGACGGATTCTATAGGGTTGCCATTATAAAGAAATCTTACTTGGGGTTTGTGATGTGTTTTGGAGAATACCATCGTTTTAGTCTTTTCAACATTTAATTTTAAACGCCATTGTTTGTCGTGGGTGGAGAGTTTATCTAGTTTTCTTGTAAGCCTTCTGAGTTTACTAAAAGTATTAAGTCATCTGCAAACAATAGGCATGGGACCTCGCTATGTTTCAGAGTTAGGTTGTTATTTAGTCCTATGAATTCATCAGCCAGGTTGTTGATAAAGATATTAAATAGGGTGGTGCTTAAATTGTCCCCTTGTTTTACGCCTATGTTAATATTGAAGTAAGCCGTTTTGCCATTCGAAAGTTTCAGTGAGGATTGTGGACTGTTGTACATTGACTTTATTACTTTGTAGCATTTTCCCCTATTCCAATATCAACAAGTTTTTTAAGGAGACCGGTTCTCCAGATATAGTCCAACGCTTTTTTATAATCTACCAAACAGGCGTAGACTTTTTTATTTTCTCTTTTAGTGTATTTATTGATTAGTGTTTTCAGAATCATAATACAATCCGATGTTCTGTGGTCTTTCCGGAACCCATGTTGTAAGTTAACGAATTTCGCGTCACAGTATTCCAGTAATCTGTTGTTTATGATTGCGCTAAACACTTTCGCTTAGCAATTCATTACTGAAATACCGCTGTAGTTTGAGGGCAGAGCTGTGTCACCCGATTTGTGGATTGTTGTTATGAAAGATTTATTCCAGGATGTTGGGTAAATGCCACTAGACAAAATGTGGTTAAACAGCTTTGTAATAGGGACACATAGAATGTCCTTTCCGTATTTCAGGGTTTAATTTATTAGCCCGTCGGGGCCTGCTGATTTATTGTTTTTTAGTTTAGCTAGAATATGTTTAACTTCACTGATGGTGATCGCTCTATCAGTGATGGGATTGTGTGTTAGTTTATTTTCTGATTCAGCTGTACGTTTTGTTATATCCTCTTGGAATGGATTAAGCGGGTCGCGTGTGCTTAATGGATTTTGGAAATGTTTAATCCTAGTTTCGGGGTTTGGTGGGGAAGCCACACCAGATTTATTATTCCCGTTAAAGGATTTAATATTATCCCAAAAGGTTTTCCCATCTCGGTCAGAAACGGCGTTCAGTTCTTCGACTTTACGCCAGAAAATATTGTTTTCTTAACTTATGGTAATGTTCCAGTACACTGTTTTCATTGGGGGTACAGGGAAACCGTTTTACCCATGTTTCTTAGTGTTTTTGCTAATGTGGACAAATCTTTAGAATAGCAGATAAGGCTTTTATTTTTGCGTTTTATCTTTTTAGCTTGGGGCCCTTTAGCACCTGATAGAGCCCTGATTAATCCCGACAGTTCATCAGCAGCCACATCGATATTATGAAGGTCTTCCTTGATGTCGGCAAGTTGGAAATCAAGCATCTTGTCTATAAAAGGTTTGGATGATGCCATATTCATGAGGTAATCGAGAGAGTCGGCTTTCTATTTTATTGTTTGTTGATTTGGTTCCAACAGCAGCTGATTTGATAAGATTCCTTCTACTTTGGCGTAACATGTAATGGCCAAACCTATCTGGCAATGGTCAGAAAGGTAGGATTTGTAGTGAGTTCGGAAGAATAGAACATCGGACAGGAATTTTTTGCTAACAAGCCCCAGGTCGACAGCACTTTTCCCTTTTGGGCTGAAGAATGTACAATAGCCCTGTAAGTCACCGAGGTACCTCCCGTTTAATATTCGTAGCCCGTAGGCTATGCAAATGTCAATCAACTCCCTCCCATGTTCGCCCCCCTCCTTGATCATGTTCTTTCTCTTCAGCGGGGTATCTACAGTGTAAGAGGTGGGTAGGGGGAGATGGGAGTAGTATAGCACGTATGAATCGTGCCTGATTACCCGGACTTTTGGGGGAGCAGCTAGTGTTAAATTCCCATAGGAACCGGACTTTTGGGGGAGCAACTTTGGGGGAGCAAAAGTACGGCTTCTTGCAGCTAGATCCACCAAATGGTGTAGGTACTGTATTTTTAGTATGCTATGGCATGTATATTGATATATGTACGCATGGGGCTATAGGTATATATTATGGGTAAGTGGTGGAAATATGATGGGAAAATTGGGTTTTCTTGAAAGTTTTTCCTGCGAAACGGTTGACGTTACTATTTGACGTCGTGACGTCATGATACGCGCGCGACGTCATAGAGACGCTGACCGCTGTTATTGTTCAGTATACAATCTGACATGACGTAATTCGGGTCAGGGTATGTCGGGTTTCTCGTTTGAGGAGAGGGGGTGATATGGTAGTAGTGGTATATATCCATGTTGGTATACTATTAGCCCTTGGGTCTTCATATTATGCTATGTCTGCTATAGCTAGGTCAAGCAGTATTGTGGGCATGGGAGTCATGTATGGTCGGCCAGTGCGATATTGTCATTGGTGGTTTAGACTGGCAGTACAGGATGAATGGTCTGTTGGGTTATCACATCCTTAGTACTATTAACCTATCGAATCATTTATAGTATCTAATGGCTGGTATTGGTAGTATGGAATTCCAGACCAGGTGGTATTATACTAGGTTGTTTTGAACAGTAGTAAAGGATTAACGACCTGTTGGTCTATTATCCGCTAAGTTCTAACCTATTAGCTCGTTTCGAGATGGGGGTGGGTGGAGGTGGTATCAGTAGTACGAAATACGGACTACTAATGAAATGAGGTTAGCCTTTGTGGTGTTTCGGCAATTAAGGCCAGATTGGGGGGGGGGGGGGGGACTTTCGGAGACCGAACAAAGAGCCGATTTATGGACTATTGGGGGCGCTGATGTTGCACTTGTGTAGTTTGGCTCCTGAATCCCAGAAAGGCCTTCAGGCCTCTTACTTCCAAACTCCTACAAAACCTATTTATGGCTCCTATATGGCTCCTATATGGCTCCTATTTCTATAAGCGTCATATACAATAGATAACAGAAGGCTTTTCAACATTCAATACATTTTATTCTATACAACATAATAATATTACAATATACATTCATTTGACAAAACACGATTTAATTGCAGTTTTCAAATATACACGACTAATGAATGACGTGTAACACAGAAAAATGAATTTTTCACATCAAGATTGCAGTGACAAAACAGCTGATGGTCAGAGTACACTAATGTCTATATATCCAGTGGTTTGGTCGAGGTTCCATCTTCTTGAACTTTTCTTTTCGGGTAAAAATATGGCAGTCCATCTTTGATCTGACTATAAGTGTACATGTGATTATTGTTCACCACAAATCCACGGTTAACTCCTGTTCCACTCTGTTGCGTTTTCAACACATGCATACATTTGTTCTTCGTTAGGTCGTTTTGGCGTTTATTTATTCCTTTGGAACTAAACTTGCTACTCGGGCCAAAACAGTAGTAGGTTTTGCTACAGAGACCCACAATTCCATCTCCGCACCATTCAACCTTGAAAAGGCCAGGTGTTCTTTTATCGAATGCGTTCCGGTCGCTGCAACATGACTCCTTCGGTGACCATATATCTCCTCTAATCTTGGTTTCAACAAAGTCTTCTCTGTGCTCATCGCATGATTCTGACGGTAACCATTGATGATACTCTCTATAAAACTGTTCTTTCTTTTCCGGTTTTATTACTTCTTCCAGAGATGATTTGGAGAATGAGATGTATCCAGAATCTGTATCCATGAGGCAGTACTGAAAATCACGTCTATCCATGTCGGAACTGCACGTTGTTTATTAAGCGAGAAGCTTCGTCGTCATTACAGTAAATAATATTTCTGTGTTTTTCTTTGTTGGTTACTGTCTTTCCGTACCCGCTATTCCCAAGGAGTTTCATTGTGTCAGCAACTATTGCCTTATCTGGATTCCGATCACCTTCTCTTCTAGCCTGTGATACCTCTTCTCCAAATTTCTTGAAGCACGCTTTTGGTTCGTATTGTATGACTTGGTAAATTTGTGTCACCTCGAGGCCGTGATCAAGGTACCATTTCAGGAGTGGCGTTGCAAGCAATATCCTCTTCGCATGGTAACTCCCGATCAAGCTTCTTCTCGGCTGGCGCATGACTTGGTTTTTCTCTCTAAACTTTCTCATGTGATCTCCAATGTCGTCTGTACTAATGGTGGTATTTTTAAAGATGTCATTTCTTCAAAGTGATGTCTGAGGTGGTCTGGGACATGAATGTCACACTCAACTAATCCGAACAGATTGCCCGAAATCACATGCTGCGTTACCTCACTCTCGTTCATTGTCCATGTTAAAGTGTTGCTCCCAAGTTTCTCTAGGTAACATTTTACTGCAGGATCCTTTCTCATTTTCAACCACTGACATTCCCAAATTTCAACAAGTTTGTATCCTTGATCAGCAATGTATTTGGCGTTCTTCATAGTCTCTTTGTGAAGATCTTCCATTTGTTTTTCTCGAACATTGTTGAAAAGAATTACTTCTCCATTTCTTTTGGTGTTTAGTCGACAATTGTGGCCTTGCCAGAAGCAGCCGTGAAATTGGTACACCGTCTGCGTTTCTTTGCACCAGCCGTCTACGGGCAGATGTCTCCTTCCAATCTTTTTCTCTTCTCCATTGAACTGATGCCGAATTTCAAGACTGTCTCTTCTGGATATATAGTTTAACCACTGCTGTGTCATTCTGCCATATTTGTGAGAATACTCCGGTTTGAAGTCATGTTCTTTACGTCTTCTTATATACATCCCAGTTGGCATCTCTTGCATTAAACACCACAAGTAAAGATCGTTGGCGTCATAACCAACTACACCCCACACGTTTTAGCTTCCTCTCCATACTGATAAGATCTCATTTTTGTTAGTCCTTTTTCTTGATGACGGTCAAAAATTATCGAAGGACCTCCCACGATGTTGTCTTTTACCAGGTGATTGAAATCTTTGTTCTTCTCGTTGAAAATGGTAAAATGGGTTTCATTGTCGATCGTGTTGAACAAATACTTCAATGTCAGTCCGGGTACACTCATTCCATCTTTCATCATATCAATCCCGCGCTCTTTGTAGAAGGCAAATTGTTTCTCTAGTGCTTCAAGGAATGGTTGGACATCACGATTGTTGTACCAGATGAGAAAATCGCGAAAGG
This sequence comes from Pictodentalium vernedei, assembly GCA_031216915.1. Classification (NCBI taxonomy): domain Eukaryota; kingdom Metazoa; phylum Mollusca; class Scaphopoda; order Dentaliida; family Dentaliidae; genus Pictodentalium; species Pictodentalium vernedei. The sequence goes on along the minus strand of CM062296.1, from coordinate 732,952,756 downwards.
TGTTCATCTCGTGGTCTTTCCATACTTTCTGACAGTAAATGTATTCTTCTTTAGATATATTTTCCCCTTTGAGCGAACTGTACAATGTATCGTAGTCCGGCAAGTGGTCTTGTTCCAGTTTCTTCAAATCATCAATCCACTCGTTTGGCAGGTAACCTTTCGTCACTGAACAGCCAAATGCTCTAAGAAATTTATCATACGAAAAACCAGGTGCCAGATAATTCACAATGTCGAGGAATTTGAACTGTTCTGTTTTAAGGCACAAGAAATTGTTGTTTCTCTTCACAGTGAATCCAATACCCTGTTTCGTTTTCAAGAAAGTAAGTAGCTCGCACTTCACAACATTGAAATCATACTTTCCAGAGTTGAATCCAACAACCGGCATTTCTTTCAGATAAGCAACAAACTGGTGATGTAGCTCCTCCAAGGGATGTGACCTGGCACGTCCTTCTTCATTTAACAATGGGTCGCTCTCAATTGCTTCTGTGATCTTCGTATTGAGTACATCAATGTAAGGTTGATATTCTGACTTTAACATCGCATAGGCCTCGTTTGAAATCTCTTCCAAGTAATTCAACATACGGCTCACCAGTTCTTGTGCATTTCCTTCTGTAATAAAGCAGACCGGTTCTACAAATCCTGGTACATTGCTGCTTACACTTACGCTCAATGGAACGTGTCGGGCTTCCCAGTTCAGTTTTTCACTTTTTGTAGGTATATGAGTTGTATCAAAATAGCATTCGAAGTCAAAGGTTGCTCGGTACGGGTAATATCTATTTTCACTTGGAACTGAGATTCATTCATCTTCTAAGAGTTCAAAAACTGTTTTTGGAACATTATAAACACCGCCAGTATATTCATAAGATACTTCTTTTGTACATGTTCTCTCATGCCTGTTGAGTTGAAAGCCAGTATTCCACAATTTGCCACACTTCCGACAGGTAAATGACTTACAGTAATGATTGATGTCTCTGATGTAACTGAAATGTCCTTCGTGAATGTTGATATACATCGTCTCACTAAAACGGCAGAGTGATCGTCTGACTAGACTAGCATTTGTTTCTCCATCTTCATTGTGTTGCAACTGATACACGTTGATGTTCAGTTTGAATGAGTTCTCTATTTCAGGTAACTGGTTGAGATTCACTCCTTTGAAAGTTTCCGTGTCTTCATTTGTATACTGTCGAAACAGGTGTTTAGTTTCTGTGTTCAAGTTGTGGTAGTTAGCTCCCCTTGAAAGGGCTAAGCATCTGAATAAACAGAGGTTATCGACATATTTCGTTCCGGTATTTTGGTCTTTGACTAAAACAATTATGGCTGGATTGTCCATGATGTACGCAGGTAAATCTGTGGCGCCTCCAATAGGATGATCTTTGATTTTATTGATGTAGAATGTTATGTTGGTCACTTTATATACACTCCATTTGGAATCGGGTCGCTGTTGTCTCGCCCACTCTAATACATCTTATTGGGAAACATCTCTCATAAACTTTTCAAAATCTTCTAGATTCGAAACAAGACGTGGTGTATCCAGGAATCTGGCATTGTTCTGGGATGCGTGATAGTATCGGAGGTCGTCAGTTTCATTGTTGCGTAAGATAAATCCGTAGCTCAGGTTGATTTTGAACTTCCATTCTTGTTGTTGAAAAATTGGTTCTGTAAATTCACTGGCCATAGCTGTTATGTCGCCTGTCTTGATGCGAAAATTGTAAGTGTCTTGAAGTTTTCTGTTCGTGATATGGTGGGTCCGTATAATGTCCCAGTTCACTTTGTAGAGAGCTTTCATCTCATCACATTCCTCTTCGTATAGTAGTTCAGGTGAAAACACTGCAGGATCACACTCCATGAATGATGTTCTGGATTTCTGCGTCTTTCCACTTGACTGCTGTTGGTCGTCATTCGATTTTCGTTTTTTTTTTTTGGCTGTTTTCTAGTCAGGTTGATGAGCTGCTTCCATATATACACTGGTTTGAGACAGTTCACTGAATTCTTGCCGACGCTTTTCACATTTTTTCAAGTGATGCTCGAGATCTTCATTCCTGGAATACTTCATGTAGCAGTTATGGCATCCATATATCTTCTTCTTCATATGCACAGTTCTGATATGTCGCTCCAAGTTGCTTCTGTCGTAAAATATTCTTTTACACTGTTCGCATTCTAATGAAGTTAATGTCTTTTCATCGTCTCGTTTATAAGACTTTTTCTGGAGATTTCTTGTTACACCTTGTATCTTCTTGTCTTCTTTTCCCTTGGTATGGTACTGGTGATCTGTTTTCGGATGCAGTCGATAGGGTATGAGATTGCCGAATTCTCGCTGGCAGTCTCCGCATTTCCATTGACTTTTGCATTTCTCTAAGTGGTGCTCCGGTTTTTCTTTCCGAGCGAATTTCTTGCAGCATCTCTGACATTCGTGTCTTCTTTCTTCTAGGTGTACATTCCTTATATGTCTCTCCGAGTTGCTCCTTCTGCTGAACGATTTTTCACACTGGTGGCATACAAAGAAGGCTGGTGGCATGTTGGTAGCGTTGTCGGTGTCTCTTGCCTGAAATTATCAGAAAAAATTTCAAATTAGCAGAGCTGCTCACTGACGATGTGTTCACCTCGGCCCCTGGATGGCGAATGACCGATTGCGCAGTGCACGTCGCCTTTTATACCTTCTGGAAGCCACTCTCCCCACATCAGCAGCAACAAATGGCGCTGAAGCGCCGACCCCCCCCCTCCCCGACTTATTCTATAGTTATATTTAAAAAACAACAGGAGTAGGTAATAAAGGCCTATATACTATCACTTGTACATGTACGTGTACAAGATACGCACACGATGCGTTCACCAACGTGGAATTCAGTGTTAAATCACACGCTTGGTCACAAAAACTGTACATGATCTTGAATCGCATCATGTACAGTCGCGACTCCTAGATCGCGCTTTTAACGTTCAAATACTCGTGGTGAACGCGCGTTTTTAAAAAAAGGGGTGAAATTGTACAGTTCACTTTCATCTTGTACGTAATTTTGTCGACGTTCCCATCGCAAGATCAGACCACGGATCCATCGTCGGCGAACGCGAGCAAAAGCAAAACGATTCTGAATCATCTGTAAAAACGAAAAAAACAGTTTTGGAGGTTCTAAATCAGCAATTCAGAATCGGCAATTGCTTTGGTACAGAGATTTAGAACCGCAATTGTTTTTTTGAGGCGGTGGGTTTTTTTCCCATTTATGACATTATTAGTAGAATTCCTCCACTATGAGAAATTCTCAAAAAAAAACCACTCAGCTGATCGAGCGATCGGATCGCTCGATTCTCGTAATAAAACTCGATCTGAATGAAGAGTGTCGTTGTCGTCGGTGTGGTTGGAAATTCGCGAGCTCGCTGTCACGTTTTTGATTGATATATATATAGGAGAGAAAAAAAATATATAAATAAATAGTTATTTAGAAAATTAAATATATCAAATCGAATAGATAATAAAAAAAAAAATACGTAAATCATGAGCGATTCTCAGACTATTAGAGCGAGGTTTTTTTTAAACATGCTGATGAGAGCATACGCAATCTGCGTGAACGAACAACTATGTCCCATCTTGTTAGAACGATGCATCGGATGTCGGGATCATCTAGACTTCGATCACGAGGATCATTCGTGTCTGACGATGGAAAGGGAAGATATGGTCATCATGTATTTCGAACCGGCGTTCGAACGCTTTAAATTCGACGATGTGATCACATTTTGGAAGAGATTAGTCTTCTGTAAGAATCGAGACAGGCCCACAGATTCGGAAGAACTGAAATTGGCGCGTAGAAGTTTGACTTTAGAAGACAAGGGACGCATCAAGAAATTATTGCTGAACGAAGCATACGTCTAAGTTTTTTTTTCGTTGATATAAAAATAAGGGAGAGTAGAAAATAAAATAAAAAAATAAATACACACATAAATTTTTTTTTTATCTAGTATTAGAAAGAAAAAAAAAAACAAAAAAAAAACACAAAATGAGAACCAGAAATAAATTGTATCCGACGTTAGTGGACGACGAGGACGAGAAGCCGAACGGCGTTTTGCCGACGGCGCTGTCGCTAGAAGAAAGAGAAAGAGGAGAGAGGTATCGCATCGATCAAATCAATAGAATGCAAGAGTATCTAACTCGAGAGAGAGATTCTCGTCGTTCTCTCAAGAAGAAGTATTCGCGTTTCATGACATTCGTCAACGCGATCGACACGACACTCATCACAATTTCCATGGGTTTACACGTGGCCGGCATCGGATTGTTGTCGACCGCGGTTGCCGTTCCGATCGTGTTGACCGTAGAAGGAGTGGCCCTCGCCGCCGGATTGTTTAGCACGGTCGGAAACTTTTTGAGTAGGAAATTATATCTGAAGGCGAGGAAACATGACAAGATTCGCGTCTTGGCCAACTCCAAGATCGACACGATATCCGAAATGATCTCTATGGCGTTGAAAGATGGTAGGATATCGGACGGAGAATACTTCGCGATATTGAGCGAGAAAACGAAATACGATGCCATGAAAGAAGCCGTGAGAATCAAGACTCGTCAGATCATCAAGGAAGAGATGAAGGATTCTCTCGTGGAAAAGGGGAGGAAAGAGGCCAGGGAGGAATTCAGTCAGTAAGATGATAGAACTCAAGAGCAACGATTGAAAAAAAAAATGTATATATATAATAAGAACAGAATTTAAAAAAAAAAAAAATATTAAATTTATATATAAAATAAAAAAAAACGAAATTAATTTAAATAACTCTTAAAAAAAATGTATTGCGTAAAGTGTAAGAGAGTTACCGAGACAAGTAATTCTAGAGAAGTGCGAACTAAAAACGACAGACGGATGCTTTGCGGAATTTGCGACGTGTGTGGTTCTATCAAGACTCGATTCGTCAAACAAAAGAACGCGAGCAAAGGTAAAGGCATCGTGAATAAAATGATCAACAATCTACCTTTTGAAATGCATCTGCCCGGTCACAGTTTCACGGGACCCGGAACGAAATTGAACAAGAGACTCAACGCCGATCTGACTCCCAAATCTTGGAGCAAACCTGTGAATAGGGTGGACGCGGCCGCGTACGATCACGATCTGTGCTACACCGGACATCCCGACACCAAGACTCGCAACGACGTCTGCGACAAAAACATGTTGGGGAGACTGAGAGGCATATCGAATCCGAACAGGAGAGAGAAGATGGAACGTTCGATGGTCGGCAATCTGATCGGTGCGAAACGTCGATTCGGATGGGGCGTTCAAAAAAAAAAAGCGCATCTGAAAAGAAGAAGAAGAAACGATTATTGACGAGCGAATTGGCCGAGGAGTTACACAAACCCATAGTGCGTAAATTTCGAAAGAGAAGGGTGTTCGCGAAGGGTCTGGATGACATTTGGTCTGCCGACTTGGTCGACATGAGATCGTTTTCGAGGTGGAATGAGGGCATCAAATATCTATTGACGGTCATCGACGTGTTTTCCAAATATGGTTGGATCAGAGGTTTGAAGAATAAATCGGGACCTTGCGTCACCGAGGCTCTGAAGGGCGTGTTCGACTCGTCTTCTCGAAAACCGAGTAAATTGTGGGTGGACAAGGGAAAGGAATTCTACAACAAGGACGTTCGTCGATTGGTAGACCTCTATTCGATTGAAAACGAAGAGAAAGCCAGCGTGGTGGAACGTTGGAATCGAACGATGAAGGAGAAGATGTACAGATACTTCACGGCGAATTCGACCAAGAAATACATATACGCTCTGAACGGTCTGGTCAAAGATTACAACAACACCCGACACAGATCGATCAAGATGACTCCCACGGAAGCTAGCGATCCTCGAAACGAAAAACGGGTCTACGCGAATCTATATCCCGAGAGATCTAAGATCAGGAAGAAGTCTAGAACGCCGAAATTTGCGGTCGGCGATCGAGTGAGAATCTACGCTTATAAGAAGCACTTCAAAAAGGGTTATACTCCTCGATGGACCTCGGAAATCTTCGTGATAATCAAAATATTTCACACCGATCCGGTGACTTACGAAATCGAAGCTTTGGATGGAGAAGATATCATCGGAAAGTTTTACGAACAACAATTACAGAAGACAAAGTTTTGATGAAGAACACAAAATTTTTTTTTATTTAATCTCTTTGACATTTTCTTGTTTACACACATATATATATAAGAGAGAAAAAAAAATAATAATAAAAAATAATTAAAAACTATTTTTTTAGATAAAGAAAGCAAGTTAATTAATAAACAAAAAAAAAACTAAAAATCTTTTAAAATGACAAATATACTAGATATAGCACAAAGCATAGTGAAAGATGGAAGTATTCAAGAATATGAGGTTCACGAATACGAACCGGTAACCGGGATGAGTTTGAACAATGCGGGAGAGATAAGAATCAACGTTGAAACTCAAGATCTATTCGTACATCCTAGCGAGAGTTACATAGTGGTGCAGGGATGTCTCACCAAGGAAGATGGGAGCGACTACGCCGACGACGACACGGTTACTCTTGCCAATAATGGCATCATGCATCTATTCAGTAACATAAAATACATGCTATCCGGACAAGAGATAGAATCTGTTTTTCATCCCGGTCAGGCCACCACGATGTTCGGACTCTTGACGTATCCTGATGATTTTTCGAAATCCAGAGGACTTAATCAGTTGTGGGTGAAAGACACCGTAGGCCCTGCTAGCACAGGCGCCACCACGATATTCGACTACGTCATCAAGACGTCCAGACCTAAAGGAAAGTTTTCGTTCAGGATACCTTTGAAACACATCTTCGGATTCACGGACGATTACAACAAGATCATGTACGGATTCAAACACAATCTGACGTTGATTCGAAAAGGAAACGACGATGCAATAGTGAAACTTACCGAGACCGATGCGGGTAAGATAATTCTACACAAGATATCATGGTTCGTTCCGCACATGGAGCCTTCGATCGATGAGAAAGCACGTCTCTACAAGATCATAGAATCCAAGAGTATATTACCCGTGGGATTTAGAATGAGACAGTGCGACATGACTAGCATTCCTCCCTCTACGAATCACTGCGATTGGAGATTGACGGTGAAATCCGCTTCCGAGAGACCGCGTTTCATTGTGATTGCATTTCAGACCGATAGGGATGGGGCTCAGGAAAAGAATGCATCGCTGTTCGATTACTGCCATTTGAGAAACATGCAAGTGTTTCTGAACGCCACGAGATATCCGGCAATCGATTACAATGCGTCGTTCGACAAGAACGATTTCTCCAGACTGTACGGCGACGCCGCTGATTTTAGAAAGAAGTATCATGGTCTAGACGAATTGATGAGCAATCCCAACATATCTCCCGGCGAATACAAGTCGATGTATCCCATGTTCGTGTTCAACGTCAGTAAACAGAGTGAACGACTCAGGAGTAGCGTGTTAGACATTCAGATCAAGATGCAATTCGATAGGAACGTGCCGAGAAAAACCGAAGTCTTCGCCCTGGTCCTGTCGGATAGAGAATTGCAATTCGAATCGGACGGAAATAAGATGTCGATCATTCGATGAGAGACGAGTGTGTGAAAAAAAATTAATAAACATTAAAAATGTGGATGTAAGATTAATTAAAAACTAAAATCTCGAAAACAAAATGGATGTTTTTGACACGAAAACAACAAATCATCTGTTCACTTCAGATTACTACGACGTTAAAATAAAATACTTGGAAAAATGGATTCAAATTGAATATGAAGAACGTAACACAAAAAAAGGATGGAATAGTTGTGATTTTAACGAATATCGTTTAAAAGAAAAAGAAGAGTTTGATCTCATAAGATCTAACGAAGAAATTATAAAAAATACAATTTTAAAATGTTGCAAATGTAAGAAACGTCAAATAAAAATCGAATCTCAACAAACTAGATATGGTGATGAACCAACAACCGTATTCGCAAAGTGTATAAATTGTAATCATAAATGGATAGAAAATTTAAAAAAAAAAAAAAAGTAATGAGATATAGAGAACATCTCACTATATCTCATTACCTTTTTTTTTTGTTGTTTTTTTTTTTTTGTTTTTAATAATCACACATTATTTTTTTTAATTCATTATTTTCCACGCGTTCACTGTTTGTTCAAAGGAACCAGTTCGATCAGTAGACTCACCATGGAAGTGGCGGCTTCAGGATTATTGGTTTTCATGACGAAATTAATCCTGTCTCCGGCGTTCACTTTGAGAGGCGTGCCGAACGTGCTAACATTCGCGTGTTGATTCTCAGTCTTTTCGACGCTGTATCTCTTATCGCTCTCCACACCATTCACCATGAGATTGACGACCGCTCTGTTTTTCAAATCCGAGGAAGCCAGACTCATTCAAAGGATTTCACCTCCCAACGGCATGGGATATCCAACTGACCGTGTTTCGATCCGCTACCTCCATTTCCGAAAGACCACTCGGCTTTTCCCTCATCTAAGGTGCCGGCCTCTTCGGCCCACACGGTGATCAATTGTCTAGCATATTTGACTTTCTCCACCACCGAAATCAGGGTGCAGGCATCCGTCATGTTCCACGGGATCCGGTAGATTCGTGAGCGCGTGTCCACCCATGTCTAGTTTACCTTCCATGATGTCGCCCTTTCTCCAGACCGAGTTGTCGTCCACGTACTTCCTGCTTACCACACTGGAATCGAATTCGGGATCGTGATCGAGACCGAATAAATTGTGACCGTTCATGTTGATGCCACCCTCCATGGTTCCGCCAGATTCTTTGTTCAGGTAGAGATCGTCCACTTGCGATTCTAGGTATTCTTGCGATTGTATCATGGAAGAATCTACGTAGCCCTTGTTGACCGTGGTTGAGTCTGCATCCGTGTTGTCGATCTTTGACAGATTCAATATCTTGTGGAATCCCGCATTCAGATCCGATTTCATTTCACGTCCATCAGACTTTCTCTGTTCCAGATCTACGTAGTGTTTGGGCGCCACGTCCTTGGGATTCGTGGGAGCGGCCACGTTCGTTATCTTGTTATAATTGGTGTTCAATTCCGAGTGCATCGTTTTCGTAACGTATTTTTTTCTCAGGTGTTCGCTGAATCTCGCGTGAGAGTCGTCCGCGTATTTCTTGGTCGAGGCATCGGTGGGATCTACGGGATTCGCAACGTTCACCAAATGTTTGCATTTCAGATCGAGATCGTCGGTCATGGTTTTATCCACGTAATTATCCAGCAGGATTCGTTCGAAATTGGCATTCCCCCTGTCGACGTATTTTTTAGTTGCAGCATCTGCGAGATCTATCGGCTCGGGAAGATTGTAGAGCTTCTTATCGTTCATGTTCAAAGGTTCTTCTCGAGGTTCGTATCTCCGAACATAATGCTCGTCCAAGTTGGCAACGTCGTAACCATCGTCGACTTCAAACGTCTTCCTCTTCTTTCTCGGGTTGACTTTTTTGTCGTCACTTCTACCAAATTTATCGACTGGCATGTTGTTGTGGGATTTTTTTTTTTTTGTTGTTGTTTAGAAAAAATGTGTTCAAAATGCAGTTTATTAAAAATGAACTATGTTATTTTATTTTTCGTTTTTTATTCGATTAAAATTTTTTTAAAATAATTTTTTATCTTTATATATACTATAAAAAAAAAATCTCTCTCTAATGTAAGTCATTGAGAATGTCTTGAAATCGATCTCCTTCAGACCATCTCTTGAGAACGTAGAGACATAGGTGACCGCAAAACACTTGATGTGGTGATTGCTCTTGTTCCATGTTGTAACGAACCATCGATTTGTTGAAATAGTTCTTTATTTCTTTTGGCGGTGCGATTCCGTAGCTGTCGAAATAATAATTCTTCTTCTTCCCGTTCTTGAACCATGCCACCCAGTGAGTGCCTTCACCCGATGAATCGTCTAGATTTAAAATTCCGCATTTCGATTGTCGAGGTCTTCTCTTCGGCAAGGCATCTCTGGAAAACACACCTAGAAAATCTTCGATTTTCAAATCTTTTGCTGCATTCAACAGATCGATGTTGGATAGGGGTTCGTTGGGTAAGATGACACCTTCTACGGATATCTTTATTTTCTTATTCATAAATAAGTATATATTTTTTTTAATTTTTTTTATTATAATTTACTAAAAGTGACGTTATTTTTTTTCTATTTTTTTTCTTTTTCTTTTTAAACTAACTTTCTCGATGTCACTATCAATTTCTATAATTTTGAATCCATCTAATTCCTCTTGATTTTCTGGAATCCTATCATCTACAATCATATCTGGAATCTTATCATCCACAATCGTATCTGGAATCTTATCATCCACAATCATATCTGGAATCCAATCATCCACATTCATATCGTCTCTAATTAGATCCACAGTCCAATGTCCAAGTGCCAAAGTGCTGATTTTATCGTCTAACACGAATCTCTTGTCGTCGGTGGCCGTCAGCGAAATCTTGTTGACTATTTCGGTATACAAGTTGTGATTTTCGCTTCAAATCGATTTCATAGTCTTATACACCGGACCACTTCCTAACAGACAATCTTTATACTCTTGGAAAGAGATGTTTTTCTTCACCACGCACGCTTTAACTCCTTTGCACTTTGATCTCTTCATCATCTTCTAGACGATAAGCATACAGTTTGTGTCTCAAGCCCACGAATTCGACGATCTGTTTACCGCCGCTCTCGTCCTTAAATTTACCCAGCACCTTCTTGTTGTTGTTCGATTGAATGTTGGACGGGTGATCGACGGGATAATTGCTCGTGTCGAACCACTTGACCACGTCCGGAGATATATCTCGGTAGATGTCTTTCGTCTCTATCTCGTAAACTAAACTGTCCGTGTCGGTGAACAGTAGTTTGGCTTTGTCACCAAATTTTCGTTTGATGTAATCGTAGTGAAACTCGTACATCAATCGCTTGCTGACATCTAAGATGATCGGTCCGAGATAATACGGTTTGTCGAACTTCAGGTGCATCTTTTGCATGTGAACGGCCACTAGATTTTCGCCGAATATGGTTCGGTGTTTGTAATTGGGTTTCGCCACTAATTTTTTAGCTCTTTTCTCAGATGTGACGAGTCGAACGTCGGTTCTCTTCCTGATGTTTTCCATCGATTTGCCGTACACGCAGCTGTTCATGAGTTTGAAGAAATCTTTTTCGAAATCGTTCTCGGCTCGAGTTCTGAGATTCGTGTTGAGATCGATGTATTTTTTCATCCAAGGCTCTTTGTCGAATCGAATGATGCGATGTATGTTGACTAATTTCATCCCGTAATCGACGTACTGTTTCAAATTCTCGCTGTAGACGACGTAGTTACGTTTGTTAAATAAATTGGGAATGAGTTTTTCCTCGTCTCCTTCGTTCGGTTCCATTCATTTGGGAGCCAGCGGATAATCGTTGTGTGGATCGTGTAATTCTTCCGGATAGTTCAAATCGACTTCTAAAATGCAAGGATAGTCTCTCCATTTTTGCATCTCTTCTGGTTCCTTCACCCATTCGAAATTTCCAATCGGTAAAGGATGACTCATAGCCCAACCGTACAGATTATTGGCGTCCCAATACTGTACGTATTTAGTCGACCATTTCGAATCGAAACCTTCTTTCATGTAGGGATTGTTAGCCTCAGAATGTCTGTGAGAGATCATCGAGACGCCACCTCTCGCAGCCCTTTCAAACATGAGCAACATGTCCATGTTGGATAATAATTCCAATTGGACTTCGATGGTCTTCAACAGAGCGTCCCACGCCAGACCGGGTGCGGTGAAATACCAAGCGGGATCCAGATCATAATTTCGACGACAGACGTCTCGAAAATTTTCGAACACGTCTGCCAAGAGCAGAACGTCGGTCTTCAGATAGAGATCGTGATAATCTCTCATGGTTTTCATATCGAATGATTTCCACACGTTTTTGGCGTGTTCGTAATTCTCGTCGGAAATGTCGGATTCGTATAATTTTGAATAAAAATCATCTTTCGAAGGTAGTGCGGTGTCTTCGAATCTCTTTAGATCATTCATGTAATCATAAGGATAGACTCCTTTCCTCAACATGACGTCTACTCATTCTCCGAAATGTTCGCTCGTGATTTTAAATTTATCCTTGCTCATGTTATCGACTAATTTTTCCAGAGCGGTCGACATGAATTTAAAAGTGTCGGTGAAACGTATGCATCTACGAATGGATTTCGTTTTTTCTTTCAACGTATTTCCGTCGATTACTCTTTTCCTCTCCATGAGCTTCCATTTCGTGAAGGAAATGTATCTTTCTTTGCTGTTCGCGATGCAATTTAATTCTTCATGTGAGGTGCCGAGATTTTTCACGAACAGATGACTGTCGTAACCCGAGAGATTGTGAAACATCACCGGATAGAAAGTGGCGTCTCGATATTTTAAATTACACTTGCTGTGAGCCGGACCGCGATACAGACCCGTGTAATGATCGTGGTATCTGACCTTCTTATTTTCCTCCGAATTCTCATCGAACGATTGTCTACATATGTGACATTCGGTGGCTCTGTTATTTTCATCCTGCTGCTCTCGCGTGATGATCATTTTCGCCGGAGTTTTGAATTTGTCGTATAACATTTGAATTTTCGATTCTAACTCTTCCACGAACCTTTGAGCCACGTCGTCGTCTTCGCGCTGTTTCGTGTAGGTGAAGGGACCCATGTCGTGTTGCGAGTCGAAAGCGCATTTCACGTAAATGCAATAGCCCGAAGGTATGTGTTTTTTATATCTTTCGACGTAACTTTGAAGAGCGTTGTGTTGACAGGAACTCATTTTCGCTGTGAAACATTCGAAATCGGCGTGCACGACGAATGGTACTTTTAACCTTCTATTGTGATTTTCAAACTTCACGATGGTGTTAGGTTTGGGCATTTCGACGGCGACACCTTGATTTTCATTGCAATATTCCTGATGTTTAGCTAACGATTTTTCGCTCTGAAACATGTTCATGCAGTTGCAACATAAACATATCTTATGTCCATGTTTATTATTTTGTCTCGACAGTAATCAGGTCGGATGTTTAACCCAACAATAATGACGATTGTCACCATTCGAAATCGATAATAAAATAATCGTCTTTTCTCTTCCGTGATACAAAGTCTGTCTGAGAGGATAGATCTTTTGATTTTCGTCGTCGTATCCTAGGACGTTCACCGCTACGGTGGGATTTTGAACCTCGAAATGTTCGATGTGTTTTAACTCTGTTGGAAAAGTCACTCCGGGCCAATCGAAATTTTTAGAAGTTTCCTCATAACGAGAAACTCTATCAGAGTTTATTTCGACAGGGTATAAAGCAGAGGTGACTGCCCATTTAAAACACTGATCATCTTTATTTCTCACGTTGACCACGGCGTGTTTCTTAGTCAAGAAATACGGTAATTCCAAGTAGGAAGATCCTTTCAATGGTTCGTTTTTAGTCATGTGAATTTCGAGTTTCAACACCTCACCGAACGTCCAATTACTACCTTCATTTTGATAATTCGCGAGAGACGTCAACATCTTGTCTTTCATCTTTTCGAAAACGTCCGATAGATCTGAACCTTGAAATACGGGTTCGACGTTAGGTCTGAAATATGCATTTTTCACGATGCTCTCGCCGGACTTCACGTCGATTTTATTCATTATGCAATGGAGTATCATCTTAATTTTTAATCCCAAGTTCATGTATTCGCAAAACAAATCCAATACTTCTTTCTTCACCCGTTCCATGAACAATTTCGGATCGACTTTCTTCAACGAGGGAATCACGTCGAAAGTTTAAAAAATGCCTTTGATCGCATTCTCCCGTTCTACGGGTTTCGATTGGAATAGTTCCGCAATGAGTCGTGTTAGATATTCTTCTCCTTTCTCTTCGTCGATTGCTCGTTGAATTTCGCTCGATATATCTCGTTTGTCTTGAATCTGAAGTGCATCACTCGTTTTCGTTTTAGTTTTTCTTTTCTTTTCTTTGGAAACTTGATGTTTTTCAACGGCTTTTCATTTAGTCATCTTCTTATTTTTCACAACCGGTGCATCTTTTGACGTCGTTGCTATCAACATTTCGTTTGCCTTTCTAGCGTTTCGCAAATATTCTTGTATGACTTCAATTTTTTTTGATTTAGTTCTATGCATTCTGAAATCTGAAATTTGTAATAGTTTACAAATCTCGTTTAACTGAGGTATGGTTTTCTCATTTAAATTTACCATTGTTTTATCTGTTTGCTTCATTTGTAAGAATTTTTTTTTTGGGGGGGGGGGGGAATTTTGTATTAAATAATTTGTTAAAAAAGTGTTGCTTTTTTATTCTTTATATATAATAGAAAAAAAAAAAAAAAAGTTAAATTTTAAATTCAATTTTTTTAATACAAAATTTAAAATAAACATTATTTGTAAGAATTCATAAAAAACCAAATAATCGATCATGACAACAACACCTAAAAGATGTGAATTGAAATTGAAACGAGATGAAAGGTATGAAAAATCCAGTTTTAATATCTATACATTACAACCACACGATCCCATCAAATTGAATGAGGTCGAGATGGTGGACTTAGAGCGCTACTACCACAAATATCGAATGTGTTTGAAAGTGGATCAAGCCGCGCTCGATTTGTTTTACGAGTACCAAAGCGAACTGTTGATTAATATCATCGTTGCCGAAGACAGAGAATTCGACATGGGTGATTTATTGTTGTCCTATGGAGGTTACATATATCCAATAATCTCACCCGAACTTGTGAAGAAATCGGGTGGTGAGAGCGCATTCGCCTATGAAAAAAACTCAAAAGAATAAAGATGAACATTCACACCATTTTCGTATGTGGAAAAATGACGAATGTCAACTTGCTAATAACGGACTTGGAAATATAAACAATAGAGAGACTGAAATTAAAAAATTTAACTTTTTATATATATAAAGAGAAAAAAAAACTTTTACTAAAAAAAAATTTTACATTAAAGAAAATTAAAAATTAAAAAAAAAACTTTTTTATATATATATAAAGAGCAAAAAAAAAATAAACTTTTTTTAACAAATTATTATTTAAATACAAAATTTAAAATATACATTATTTGCAAGAATTCGTAAAAACAAAAAAAACAAATAATCAATCATGAAGACAACAACACCTAAAAGATGCGAATTGAAATTGAAATGAGTCGAAACATATAAGAAATTCGGTCATAAAATCTATAGATTACAACGACACGATCCCATCGAATTGAACGATGTCGAGATGAAGGGCTTAGAGCACAAATACGAGAAATATAAGATGCCTCTGAAATTGAACAAAGCCGCGCTCGATTTGATTTACGAGTACCAAAGCGATCTGCAGAACATCGTCATCGCCGAAGATAGAGAATTCGACAAGGACGATTTGTCGTTGCCCTATGGAAATTACATATTTCCAAACATCTCATTCGAACTCGTGAAGAAATTGGGTGGTGAGAGCGAGTTGACCGATGTAAAAAAACTCAAAAGAGTAAAGATAAACATTCAACACGTTTTCGAAAAAGGAGAAGACATGAGCGTCAACATGCTAATAACGGACTTGGAAATATAAACAATAGAGTGATTGATTTTTAGCGAAGAAAAAATGAAAAAAAAAAAAGTAATGAGATCATCTTTAGATCTCATTTACTTTTTCTTTTTTTTTTTTGTTTTCCTTCTTCTTCACTATCATCATGATATATTATAATAACGTTTCCTTTTCTCTCAAATTTCAGCGTCGATTCTTCTTTTTCTTTTTTTTTTTCTTTTTCTTTGTGATGTGATACGTTCATAGCAACATTTTTGTTTATCCGAATCATAATTATGAATGAATGTTGTGCATCTCTTGGTAACACTAGCATCATTACCATTCACTTCAGAAGGTAGTGGTGACCGTAGAAAGCATCGTCTCATTCTCAACCGTATATCCCGTGCTTTATCTATCTCTTTCCTTAGATATCCATCATTAGCGTCTAACCATTTTTTTATTTCTTCGCTCTCTGGCTCGCGATGTTCGTCATTATCGTCAAATTCATCCAGGTGATAAATTTGTTTCTCCACCTTTTCACCCATTTTAAATATATTATTTTATACTTTCTATAATTTTATATATTTTATATAATTTTATATTTATAATAACATATTCAAAATCGGTATGTTCTTAAATGGTGAATTCTCACCGAGCAACAAACCCTTGCCGAATCGCTTGACGTTCCGTCCACTCTTCACATACAGACCGTTTCCTCTCAGAGAGTTGCCACCTCTAATGGGTTCTAGATACAATCCTTTAGCGCTGTCGTCCACGTGGACGCGACACACGGCTCCTCCCTTCTTCAAAAACAGTCCGTAGCCACCCATTAATTTCTCAACTCCCGAACTAGCGAGTCCCGTGAGAGCTCCCACGCCGAGAGTCTTTCCGAGAAAGGGTAGCGCCTTTGTGGCAAAGGGTAATGCTTTTGCGGCGATTCCTGCCAATAGTGGTAGGAAACCGCCTTTCATTCTCAAATTGTATCTCAATTGAGCGGGATTCAATCTCACCGCCAACCCTCTTCCATTGCGAATCGCTTTCTCCATCCTTTTGATTTGACTTCTGGTCCAGGCGATCGAATCCTGTCCGCCTCTCGTCAGATCTTCATGAGTGAATTTGAATCTCACCGCCTCGCCTTGAGTTCTTAATGCTCTCTCAAGTTTCTTCCTCTGTCCGGCGGATATGTTCACGTTTTTAACCACGTATTTTGTCATAATTCTGTTTGTTTTTTTTTAAATATATTTACTTCAATTGTTTCTTATTTAATAATTATATTAAAATAATTTTGTAAAAATTAATATTACCGTTTATTTTTATTTTTGTTATCTATATATATAATTTTTTTTTTTTTTTTTTGCTTTTATATTTCTCTTATGGGAAATCGTATCGTCACTCTCTCTCCGCGAAGATCTAACAGTTCACCATTTTGATCCGTCAACGTGGTTTTGAGACTATACAACGTGTCTAAAATCACTGGTAGATAAACTAAATTTCGAGGTCACTCCACGATCTTATAACCTGGCGACACGTTTGGAAAGAAGGAATAGATCGTCGGCTGAGCGCTACCATTCACGTAGCTTCCAGCAATCTTGTCCACGTTCACCAGAATGCTATTGACAGTGAGAATGTCGACCGTATTTTCAGATGCCGCGTGGCCTCGATACATCTTTCGATCGAATCCCAACATCTTGCCTATAGAATCGTCCGTGTTGAAATCCACACGAAAATTATCTTCCAAATCCAACATCGTCTGTAAGGTATTAGGATTGGGAGCGAGTCTGATCTTGTTGCTTCCCTTTCCATCTGTCTTCATTCGCGTCTGAATGTAATGGTTCAAATCGTCTATGTCGTAACTCCCTTTGGGAATTCGAATCTCCAACCAATCCACTCCGTCGGAATACTTGAATGAGTTATTCTTTTCGGTGACGTTGGGAAAGGAATAATAAGTCTCCAGATTCACCAACGCCATCTCGTAACTTTTCTCCCTATTCAATTCGATGGAAGGTTCGAATTTCGTAGCGAATCGAGTCGAATCGCCACTCACCATGATTTGAATGGATTGTTTCGCAGCCGTATTCTCAGCTATCCATTCTAACAATTTTCCATGTTCGAACATTATATTTTAATTTTATTTTTTTTATTCAAAACTAATTATTTGAAGATTTATTATTTTTCTAATTTTCATTTTCACGCTCTATCTTATTATCACCATCGGGAACATAAAACTTGTCAAATCCGCACTGATATTTTCCGTGATTAAATTTCCTCGTCAAATCGATCACGATGAAATTGTAAAGTCCACCATCCCAAACCCTCTTGCAGAATCTCCTGAATTCGGCAGCGCTCATGTCGTTTGCGACGTGATTGCCGTAGATGTGATTGAGATTCTTGAGATCTTGGCGAAAGAGACATAGAAAATTAGCGTTCTCTCTTATCGTCTGTCTGGGCAATCGAAAATAATTCTGCGACAGGTAGAAACAGTCCACGTTGCTGTGTCGACCCCTAACGTAATACGATTCGCATCGGTTCTGTCTCTCCAAAAGCAGATCGTCGAAAATCATGAGATTCTTATCTTCCGATTTCAGTTCTCTAGGATCCAGAACGTCGCTAGCGTTCACATAAAATCGACACTCGACGTTCGAAGATGCATTTCTCTTCATCAGCTCCGTCGCCGCGCTGTCCAAAATGGTCGAGAGCGGAGCTCCACACTTGTCGAATTCCTCCCTACTGTCAAAGATTCTGGCTATGACGTCCTTGGGCAATCTGCGATCCATGCACTCTCAAAGCAATCTGTATTCGGGTTGAAACAAGCTCTTGCCAAACACGAACAATCTGTCGTAATCCAACCAGTCGGGTCGGGACAACAGATTCATCAACATATTGGTCTTTCCACAATTCGATTTTCCCACTATCAAACCTCTTATGCTCTTGGGAAAGTACTCGTTATTCGACCTCTTGGTCGTGGCGGCATTCCAAGACATATCTTTAATGTTCATCTTTGTTTTATTTTTTTTTTTTTTTGTCTGTTATTTTAGATTCTTTTCAAACACAAATTTTTTATGTTTTTGAAACTCTGTTTTTTAATGTTATTATTATTATTATTTATTTATATCACACCGTCGTGAGATCTCTTCAATCCGGATCCACTCGTCATTTTGGCTAAATCTTGTATGGGCACCACGCCATCCTTTAAATCTTTCCAATCTTTCAGCATTCGCTCTAACGCAGCTCGCTTCGCCGGCGGACAGATCAACATGCCGATCCATGCATCGGCTGCCCTCTTGCCAGCCACAGAAGCTATCCTACCACTGGCTTCGGAAGCGGCTTTCTTACCAGCATCCAAAGCCATCTTCTTACCGACCTCAAACGCGGTCGATGCGAGTTTTCTACCCGCATTGCTCATGAACGCTCGCATTATAGAATCGACGATGCCAGAACCGCCTTGAACGTAAGTCCTGACGTATTCCCTGTTCTTTATCACCAACATATTTTATTTTTATGATATATTTTTGTTTTTTTTTCACTGGTAAATCGTTTTGTCGTTTTTAAATACTTTTATTATTCTAGTGTAAGAATTTACTGTTTTATTTTTTGTTTGTTTGTTTCTCTCTCTCTCTCTACTTATTATTATATACACATCAATCCTTCAATTCGTTCATCAGCCTTTTATACTGGTTTTTATTCAAAACCTTCTGTCTCAACAATTCGTCAGATACGGCAACTATCTGATTATCTAATCCCGTGTTACCAGCCCGTCTCCTCCCCATCAACAAACTCAATTTCTGAGACAGAGCGTCGGGATCGCTCGGAAGAAAAATAGCGGTTTTCACCCCTTTGCCTGTCAACGATTCGAGGAACTTCTTGTTCATCTCCCATATGGGCTTCACTATTTTCGTCCACTTGTAACCTCTGTTGGCTTTGGGTCTCGTCTCTCTGGCATCGTTATTTCTCTTCATGGCGTGGGTCTGGACTAGAATGTCGCCGTAATTGTCGAAATCCTGTTCCGTGAAATCTCCGGGCTTGTCGTAAAGGAGCAATCTCCGCAGACCATCGGTTACTTTATATTTATTCGAACCCATGATCAATTCGTCATCGTACATTTCCACCAACGTATCACCTACAAAAGTTCTACCCTCAGAATCCTTATAAATTCCATACGACTGATCTCTCTTACCGCCATCATCATCGGACGATGCGACGCTACTAGTGGTGATAGTCGAAGCCGTATTCTCAGACTCGCTCATATCTGTTTGAATTCCCGTGGGAACGTAATCCGGTGTAGATTGAACGGAATACCGATTTCCAAAACTAGGAGGCAACGAACCCATTCTCAAAGAACTCTCCTTTATGGGTCTCAATTCTTCGACTATCTCCTTCCTGCTTCGCTCTTGACCCTCCGTCACGGGTTTAAATATTTTTGCAGCTTCGCGTCTGAGTTCCATCTCACCGAGACGTCTGCTCCTATCAGCAGCCTGAATCGCCTTCTTAGCACGTAAATACTCATCTAAAATTCGATCTCGACGTCTAGGATCCATCCTCCAAAACATCTTTTGTTTTAATTGTTTTTATTTATTTTTCAAAATTAAATGTTTAATTATATTTTTATGTTTTTGTGTTTTAAGTAATAATAAAAAAAACTCTTTCCATCTTAATATAATATATAATAATCTGAAAATATTCACATCTCAAACTGACTGTGTTAATTGAAGTTTTAAAAAAAAAAAACGTTTAAACAGTACATGACAAACCGGTTTCTGATTTAACGCATTTTTTGACAGTAGTGTTTACATTTTGTCAAAAGATCTTCATTCATTCACACATCAATTCATCGAGTGTCGAATTAAGAGAGAATCCTTTTTTGATGACTGCGATTGCAATCATGAATATATTAAAAATTTTACCACTCAAAACCTAATTGAGCGGAAAATGCGTTTTAAACATTCCGTGGGGAATTCCCCTAATAATGTCATAAAATGGGAAAAACCCACTGCCTCAAAAAAAACAAAGGGAGAGTTCTAAATCATCTGTACCAAAGCAATTGCCGATTCTGAATCGCTGATTTAGAACCTCCAAAACTGTTTTTTGCGTTTTTACAGATGATTCAGAATCGTTTTGCTTTTGCTCGCGTTCGCCGACGATGGATCCGTGGTCTGATCTTGCGATGGGAACGTCGACAAAATTACGTACAAGATGAAAGTGAACTGTACAATTTCACCCTTTTTTTAAAAAACGCGCGTTCACCACGAGTATTTGAACGTTAAAAGCGCTATCTAGGAGTCGCGACTGTACATGATGCGATTCAAGATCATGTACAGTTTTTGTGAACAAGCGTGTGATTTAACACTGAATGAACTCATCGTGTGCGTATCTTGTACACGTACATGTACAAGTGAAAGTATATCGGCCTTTATTACATACTAACAGGCAGTCTGTACAATTGATGCATCATGTGAAATACCATTCCACGGCATTTTATCAGTCCAGTGGGATGTCCTTGAATTTTACTTCAGGTTATATAATCAGCTCATTCCGCTGAAACACAAGGTTTCCAATCAAAGTGGAAGTGCCTGGAATTTAAACGGAATGCCCGTGGAAGTCTGATCTTGCTCACTGAACTGGACCGAAAGATGCGTAATCTACAATAAATAGTGAAGACACAGCTTATCATAAATTTTTTTTTCAAATTTAATAAAACTTACCGTGATTTTAGAAAACAAAGTGGATCGATAGAAATTTTTATACGATTCTAAATATTTACGCAAAATCGAGCTGGCGACGGACCTATATAGGAATCTGTACATATACCCCAAAGGTGTGGTGTTGTGTTATGAAAATTTTACGCATGAAGATAATTCGGAAATGGAGAGGTATCGAAATTTGTACATTAATGTCACAAATAATCGAACTTGTGTAGATATTGGTCGCAAACAGCTTGTGATATAATGAAAACGCACGAGGAGGCGCGCCGAAATTAAAAAAAATATATCTCTTTTATACAGAAAAACGTTTGCTGTCGTTATCGCTCTTTTCCTTCAGACTTATCGAAATAATAATTCGAGGGGCAGTGGCTGAGAGCAGCTGTAACGTTGCATGTAGGAAAGAAAGTCTACATACTGAGCTTTTTGCATTTTCTCTAAACAGATTGTCAATTTCTGTATGGGTGCAAAGTCAACTACATGGGTGTTCTGAGAGAAACGATAGATTTTCAGGTGTTGATGACGAATTGACTTCGTCTGTGCTGCAGCATGTATATTGTTACGACCCAATTCAAGTTTCGGAAGCTTTAGAAAATATCCGTAAACTACAAAATAATTTGTTGAGTTTCTATTCCTATTCCCGATTGGGAGATACATGAATGCAGTCATGTAGCCCGTAGAGATATACGGCATGGGGAGGGACAGCTAAAAATTACGCTACTAGGAAAAATGCTATACACACAGATTAGAGAAGGGTTTCAGTAGTATAGCTCGTATGTTTCGAGGGTAGGTTGGGGGACCCCGGAAGTGACGTCATGTCACGTGACCTAGTGCCGCCATGTGTTGTCATGGTAACCCGCGTGAGCAGCCATGTTGTGACGTCATCTCCATAGTGATATGTGGTGTTAGTGCGCATGCGCAGCGCGTGTTGTTAGGGTGATACGTGTTTCCGTCGTCCATTTTGTATACTGGAGGTCGCCATCTTAGTTTCTATGGTAGCACGTGATTGCTATGTTACCCAATTGTTCTGCAATGGGACGGGGTATGTTCAGAGGGTGTGTTCGATTGTAGAAGAGTATTTTCTGGAACGACTTCCCTGGATAATTACCACAGACAACCCGACAATCCCTCCAAATCACCAAAATCCACCCGAAATCACCGAAATTGACTTTATTTCCCCAAATGATCGGCTTAGCGGTAGTGCTATAGTACCGAGAGGGTACCGGGGGGGGGGGGGGTGAAACATACGAGACATACTATTGAAACCCATCTATAATCTGTGTGTATAGCATTTTTCCTAGAAGTGTAATTTTTAGCTGTCCCTCTCCATGCCGTATATCTCTACAGGCTACATGACTGCATTCATGTATCTCCCAATCGGGAATAGGAATAGAAACTCAACAAATTATTTTGTAGTTTACGGATATTTTCTAAAGCTTCCGAAACTTGAATTGGGTCGTAACAATATACATGCTGCAGCACAGACGAAGTCAATTCGTCATCAACACCTGAAAAATCTATCGTTTCTCTCAAAACACTCATGTAGTTGACTTTCCACCCATACAGAAATTGACAATCTGTTTAGAGAAAATGTAAAAAGCTCAGTATGTAGACTTTCTTTCCTACATGCAACGTTACAGCTGCTCTCAGCCACTGCCCCTCGAATTATTATTTCGATAAGTCTGAAGGAAAAGCGCGATAACGACAGCAAACGTTTTTCTGTATAAAAGAGATATATTTTTTTTAATTTCGGCGCGCCTCCTCGTGCGTTTTCATTATATCACAAGCTGTTTGCGACCAATATCTATACAAGTTCGATTATTTGTGACATTAATGTACAAATTTCGATACCTCTCCATTTCCGAATTATCTTCATGCGTAAAATTTTCATAACACAACACCACATCTTTGGGGTATATGTACAGATTCCTATATAGGTCCGTCGCCAGCTCGATTTTGCGTAAATATTTAGAATCGTATAAAAATTTCTATCGATCCACTTTGTTTTCTAAAATCACGGTAAGTTTTAATAAATTTGAAAAAAATATATGATAAGCTGTGTCTTCACTATTTATTGTAGATTACGCATCTTTCGGTCCAGTTCAGTGAGCAAGATCAGCCTTCCACGGGCATTCCGTTTAAATTCCAGGCACTTCCACTTTGATTGGAACCCTTGTGTTTCAGCGGAATGAGCTGATTATATAACCTGAAGTAAAATTCAAGGACATCCCACTGGACTGATAAAATGCCGTGGAATGGTATTTCACATCATGCATCAATTGTACAGACTGACTGTTGTTTTTTAAATATAACTATAGAACAAGTCGGGGGGGGGGGTGGTCGGAGCTTCAGCGCCATTTGTTGCTGCTGATGTGGGGAGAGTGGCTTCCAGAAGGTATAAAAGGCGACGTGCACTGCGCAATCGGTCATTCGCCATCCAGGAGCCGAGGTGAACACATCGTCAGTGAGCAGCTCTGCTAATTTGAAATTTTTTCCAATAATTTCAGGCAAGAGACACCGACAACGCTACCAACATGCCACCAGCCTTCTTTGTATGCCACCAGTGTGAAAAATCGTTCAGCAGAAGGAGCAACTTGGAGAGACATATAAGGACTGTACACCTAGAAGAAAGAAGACACGAATGTCAGAGATGCTGCAAGAAATTCGCTCGGAAAGAAAAACTGGAGCACCACTTAGAGAAATGCAAAAGTCAATGAAAATGCGGAGACTGCCAGCGAGAATTCAGCAATCTCATACCCTATCGACTGCATCTGAAAACAGATCACCAGTACCATACCAAGGGAAAAGAAGATAAGAAGATACAAGGTGTAAAAAGAAATCTCCAGAAAAAGTCTTATAAACGAGACGATGAAAAGACATTAACTTCATTAGAATGCGAACAGTGTAAAAGAATATTTTACGACAGAAGCAACTTGGAGCGGCATATCAGAACTGTGCATATGAAGAAGAAGATATATGGATGCCATAACTGCTACATGAAGTATTCCAGGAATGAAGATCTCGAGCATTACTTGAAAAAATGTGAAAAGCGTCGGCAAGAATTCGGTGAACTGTCTCAAACCAGTGTACATATGGAAGCAGCTCATCAACCTGACAAGAAAACAGCCAAAAAAACGAAAATCGAATGACGACCAACAGCAGTCAAGTGGAAAGACGTAGAAATCCAGAACATCATTCATGGAGTGTGATCCTGCAGTGTTTTCACCTGAACTACTATACGAAGAGGAATGTGATGAGATGAAAGCTCTCTAAAAAGTGAACTGGGACATTATACGGACCCACCATATCACGAACTGAAAACTTCAAGACACTTACAATTTTCGCATCAAGACCGGCGACATAACAGCTATGGCCAGTGAATTTACAGAAACAATTTTTCAACAACAAGAATGGAAGTTCAAAATCAACCTGAGCTACTGATTCATCTTACGCAACAATGAAACTGACGACCTCCGATACTATCACGCATCCCAGAACAATGCCAGATTCCTGGATACACCACGTCTTGTTTCGAATCTAGAAGATTTTGAAAAGTTTATGAGAGATGATTCCCAAGAAGATGTATTAGAGTGGGCGAGACAACAGCGACCCGATTCCAAATGGAGTGTATATAAAGTGACCAACATAACATTCTACATCAATAAAATCAAAGATCATCCTATTGGAGGCGCCACAGATTTACCTGCGTACATCATGGACAATCCAGCCATAATTGTTTTAGGAAAAGACCAAAAATACCGGAACGAAATATGTCGATAACCTCTGTTTATTCAGATGCTTAGCCCTTTCAAGGGGAGCTACCTACCACAACTTGAACACAGAAACTAAACACCTGTTTCGACAGTATACAAATGAAGACACGGAAACTTTCAAAGGAGTGAATCTCAACCAGTTACCTGAAATAGAGAACTTATTCAAACTGAACATCAACGTTTATCAGTTGCAACACAATGAAGATGGAGAAACAAATGCTAGTCTAGTCAGACGATCACTCTGCCGTTTTAGTGAGACGATGTATATCAACATTCACGAAGAACATTTCAGTTACATCAGAGACATCAATCATTACTGTAAGTCATTTACCTGTCGGAAGTGTGGCAAATTGTGGAAGACTGGCTTTCAACTCAACAGGCATGAGAGAACATGTACAAAAGAAGTATCTTATGAATATACTGGCGGTGTTTATAATGTTCCAAAAACAGTTTTTGAACTCTTAGAAGATGAATGAATCTCAGTTCCAAGTGAAAATAGATATTACCCGTACCGAGCAACCTTTGACTTCGAATGCTATTTTGATACAACTCATATACCTACAAAAAGTGAAAAACTGACCTGGGAAGACCGACACGTTCCATTGAGCGTAAGTGTAAGCAGCAATGTACCAGGATTTGTAGAACCGGTCTGCTTTATTACAGAAGGAAATGCACAAGAACTGGTGAGCCGTATGATGAATTACTTGGAAGAGATTTCAAACGAGGCCTATGCGCTGTTAAAGTCAGAATATCAACCTTACATTGATGTTCTCAATACGAAGATCACAGAAGCAATTGAGAGCGACCCATTGTTAAATGAAGAAGGACGTGCCAGGTCACATCCCTTGGAGGAGCTACATCACCAGTGTGTTGCTTATCTGAAAGAAATGCCGGTTGTTGGATTCAACTCTGGAAAGTATGATTTCAATGTTGTGAAGTGCGAGCTACTTACTTTCTTGAAAACGAAACAGGGTATTGGATTCACTGTGAAGAGAAACAACAATTTCTTGTGCCTTAAAACAGAACAGTTCAAATTCCTCGACATTGTGAATTATCTGGCACCTGGTTTTTCGTATGATAAATTTCTTAGAGCATTTGGCTGTTCAGTGACGAAAGGTTACCTGCCATACGAGTGGATTGATGATTTGAAGAAACTGGAACAAGACCACTTGCCGGACTACGATACATTCTACAGTTCGCTCAAAGGGGAAAATATATCTAAAGAAGAATACATCTACTGTCAGAAGGTATGGAAAGACCACGAGATGAACACCTTTCGCGATTTTCTCATCTGGTACAACAATCGTGATGTCCAACCATTCCCAGAAGCACTAGAGAAACAATTTGCCTTCTACAAAGAGCGCGGGATTGATATGATGAAAGATGGAATGAGTGTACCCGGACTGACATTGAAGTATTTGTTCAACACGATCGACAATGAAACCCATTTTACCGTTTTCAACGAGAAGAACAAAGATTTCAATCACCTGGTAAAAGACAACATCGTGGGAGGTCCTTCGATAATTTTTGACCGTCATCAAGAAAAAGGACTAACAAAAATGAGATCTTATCAGTATGGAGAGGAAGCTAAAACGTGTGGGGGTGTAGTTGGTTATGACGCCAACGCTCTTTACTTGTGGTGTTTAATGCAAGAGATGCCAACTGGGATGTATATAAGAAGACGTAAAGAACATGACTTCAAACCGGAGTATTCTCACAAATATGGCAGAATGACGCAGCAGTGGTTAAACTATATATCCAGAAGAGACAGTCTTGAAATTCGGCATCAGTTCAATGGAGAAGAGAAAAAGATTGGAAGGAGACATCTGCCCGTAGACGGCTGGTGCAAAGAAACGCAGACGGTGTACCAATTTCACGGCTGCTTCTGGCATGGCCACAATTGTCGACTAAACACCAAAAGAAATGGAGAAGTAATTCTTTTCAACAATGTTCGAGAAAAACAAATGGAAGATCTTCACAAACAGACTATCATGAACGCCAAATACATTGCTGAACAAGGATACAAACTTGTTGAAATTTGGGAATGTCAGTGGTTGAAAATGAGAAAGGATCCTGCAGTAAAATGTTACCTAGAGAAACTTGGGAGCAACACTTTAACATGGACAATGAATGAGAGTGAAGTAACGCAGCATGTGATTTCGGGCAATCTGTTCGGATTAGTTGAGTGTGACATTCATGTTCCAGACCACCTCAGACATCACTTTGAAGAAATGACATCTTTAAAAATACCACCATTAGTACAGACGACATTGGAGATCACATGAGAAAGTTTGCAGAGAAAAACCACGTCATGCGCCAGCCGAGAAGAAGTTTGATCGGGAGTTACCATGCGAAGAGGATATTGCTTGCAACGCCACTCCTGAAATGGTACCTTGATCACGGCCTCGAGGTGACACAAATTTACCAAGTCATACAATACGAACCAAAAGCGTGCTTCAAGAAATTTGGAGAAGAGGTATCACAGGCTAGAAGAGAAGGTGATCGGAATCCAGATAAGGCAATAGTTGCTGACACAATGAAACTCCTTGGGAATAGCGGGTACGGAAAGACAGTAACCAACAAAGAAAAACGCAGAAATATTATTTACTGTAATGACGACGAAGCTTCTCGCTTAATAAACAACGTGCACTTCCGACAAATGAACCCTTTGAGCGAAACAGTATACGAGTTGGAAATGAATAAGAACCGCATCAAGCTGAACTTACCACTTCATATCGGATTCTTCGTGTACCAATACGCAAGGGTGAAGATGTTGCAGTTTTACTATGATTTTATTGATACCTTCATGGATAGACGTGATTTTCAGTACTGCCTCATGGATACAGATTCTGGATACATCTCATTCTCCAAATCATCTCTCGAAGAAGTAATAAAACCGGAAAAGAAAGAACAGTTTTATAGAGAGTATCATCAATGGTTACCGTCAGAATCATGCGATGAGCACAGAGAAGACTTTGTTGAAACCAAGATTAGAGGAGATATGTGGTCACCGAAGGGGTCATGTTGCAGCGACCGGAAAGCATTCGATAAAAGAACACCTGGCCTTTTCAAGGTTGAATGGAGCGGAGATGGAATTGTGGGTCTCTGTAGCAAAACCTACTACTCTTTTGGCCCGAGTAGCAAGTTTAGTTCCAAAGGAATAAATAAACGCCAAAACGACCTAACGAAGAACAAATATATGCATGTGTTAAAAACGCAACAGAGTGGAACAGGAGTTAACCGTGGATTTGTGGTGAACAATAATCACATGTACACTTATAGTCAGATCAAAGATGGACTGCCATATTTTTACCCGAAAAGAAAAGTTCAAGAAGATGGAACCTCGACCAAACCACTGGATATATAGACATTAGTGTACTCTGACCATCAGCTGTTTTGTCACTGCAATCTTGATGTGAAAAATTCATTTTTCTGTGTTACACGTCATTCATTAGTCGTGTATATTTGAAAACTGCAATTAAATCGTGTTTTGTCAAATGAATGTATATTGTAATATTATTATGTTGTATAGAATAAAATGTATTGAATGTTGAAAAGCCGTCTGTTATCTATTGTATAGGACGCTTATAGAAATAGGAGCCATATAGGAGCCATAAATAGGTTTTGTAGGAGTGTGGAAGTAAGAGGCCTGAAGGCCTTTCTGGGATTCAGGAGCCAAACTACACAAGTGCAACATCAGCGCCCCCAATAGTCCATAAATCGGCTCTTTGTTCGATCTCCGAAAGTCCCCCCCCCCCCCCAAATCTGGCCTTAATTGCCGAAACACCACAAAGGCTAACCTCATTTCATTAGTAGTCCGTATTTCGTACTACCAATACCACCTCCACCCACCCCCATCCCGAAACGAGCTAATAGGTTAGAATTTAGTGGATAATAGACCAACAGGTCGTTAATCCTTTACTACTGTTCAAAACAACCTAGTATAATACCGCCTGGTCTGGAATTCCATACTACCAATACCAGCCATTAGATACTATAAATGATTCGATAGGTTAATAGTACTAAGGAGGTGATAACCCAACAGACCATTCATCCTGTACTGCCAGTCTAAACCACCAATGACAATATCGCACTGGCCGACCATACATGACTCCCATGCCCACAATACTGCTTGACCTAGCTATAGCAGACATAGCATAATATGAAGACCCAAGGGCTAATAGTATACCAACATGGATATATACCACTACTACCATATCACCCCCTCTCCCCAAACGAGAAACCCGACATACCCTGACCCAAATTACGTCATGTCAGATTGTATACTGAACAATAACAGCGGTCAGCGTCTCTATGACGTCGCGCGCGTATCATGACGTCACGACGTCAAATAGTAACGTCAACCGTTTCGCAGGAAAAACTTTCAAGAAAACCCAATTTTCCCATCCTCTTCCCACCACTTACCCATAATATATACCTTTAGCCCCATGCGTACATATATCAATATACATGCCATAGCATACTAAAAATACAGTACCTACACCATTTGGTGGATCTAGCTGCAAGAAGCCGTACTTTTGCTCCCCCCAAAGTTGCTCCCCCAAAGGTCCGGTTCCTATGGGCATTTAACACTAGCTGCTCCCCCATAAGTCCGGGTAATCAGGCACGATTCATACGTGCTATACAACTGATGGGCTAATGAGACTTCTGTTATGTAGTACTGTAGGTTTCTAATCCGTGCATTAAAATCACCAATTAGGATTATTTCTCCTAAGCTAGAAAAATGTGTTATATCTTGCGTGAGTTTTAGGAAATCTGAACTAAAATAGGGTGACATTTTCGGCGGTATGTAGACAGCACATAGATAGATGCCAGTGTCCAGTTCGAAAAAATGTTTATCTAATTTTAACCAGATGGTATTGTCGTTTTTATTAGGATGCGGGACCACTAAAAAAATTTTGTGTATTTCTTTGCTTTCCAAAATAGCTATGCCGCCGCTGTTCCGTCTAGCCTGTTTATGTTTAGATCTTATCGTCTTACTTTTGGTGACGTAGTTTTCCAGTTCGTATTTTGTTGACTCATTAGCCCATGTTTCCGATAGTATGTTAATATCGTATTTACTCAATGCATATATCATGTCCGGATTGCCAAGCTTGTCTCCAAGGCCTTGAACATTCCAGGATGATATAGTTAATTTAGTCAGCGATGCCATGATATAAAATAAGATGAGCAGAAACAATGACAAAAAATTAAGGATTACAGTCGACATAATATTCGTGCCCGGTATATTTAGAGTTCAGATGTGCTAAATATGTATTTCTCAGTGTTTTTTATACAAATTATTTGTTATGTTCTGTGTTCTATGGACGTCCTCGGAGCTCGCCCTCGCTTTGTGTTATGTGCAGCACTTCCAATAACTATTTTAACTGTATTCTGTCCGCGAAAGAAGTATGAAGATACAACACACGACACCAGGTCTGGCGTTCAAGAAAGTATTGGAGTACCAGTTATTGCCCTTCTCGGTTTTCCAAGGAGTGTGCCTTCTGAATCTCAATGCAGCTATTATTAGACTCTTGACCATCCCAGGCCCAAATCTGAGCCTAGGCTGGGCCTACGGTGGTCAGGAGTCTGAATTTTCATCGGAGAGTAGTTGGCGTGCAGCATGCCTAAAGAACGCCAGGCCTGTGAAACTAATGACCAAAAAATATTGTTTTATACACAGTTGTTTTCTTGAGGGCACAGAGTGCGATGAAAGTCAACTTTAATCGATTATTTTTCTTCTAAAGTCGATCATGGAATATCATAATCGTCCAGCTCTAGGACGATACTATTATGAACTCCGTGTTGAAGGGTTAATCCTTTCTTGACAAATCATTGTAATCTGCGCAGAGTTATTTTGTCTTTGCGCTTTCAACACATAATGCATGCGCGTTATACGAACTGCTTAAGACCCTTATTGGAACGAGCTCATTCAAATGGGGATTTATTTTATTGATTATTATGATTTTTATTTTTGTTGCTCCACCTTCGATAGCGTGACACTCCTCTCGTGGTCGCCCCATATCGCCACTTCACAGCTTTGATGATAAGTTAGCGCATCAGGTGGGCCCTTCGTCCAAACTGTTTTGGGCCCGATATTCCTCACGGAGCTCCTGTTCATAAGCAGACTCTATTTACCTGTAATAAGCGACAACGCCTAACTAAATTGGTTTTGGCGAAATTATGATATGAGGAATCAGTGTATTTGTTGTTTCATCATAAGGGTGTGGTTGGGGTGTCACCCTTTCCCCATTCTATGCCTCGTAGAACGGTAGTCGGGCATGGTACTGTTGCGCAGTAGTCCTCTGTTCAGTCAGCAACTCTTATTTAATTGGAGCACTTGAACACAATTGTTCTTCAGAGTTTGTTCGACAGAACAGAAAATATTTGTAGAATTATTCTGGAAAGGCGCGCCAAATGTGCAACTTCTGAGTAACGGAGACCCTGGAACTTTTCATTTTAGAATACCACAAATATTTGCCTAATAGACAAGACTCCTTGAGAAACTAATGGAAACATGTATGGTGAAAACAAGAGGGAAAGTGGATGAGTAATGACGTGAGGAAAAGGGTCAATATTATAGTTGCGGAGATCGAGAAAGCGCCAGTGGCGGAAATCAGTATGAAACAGTTTTTGACTGCTGGGAAATTAGGAGAGAGAGTGGAGGAGGAATAACCTAGCGGAGAATTGCACACTAAAAACTAAAGTGTTAAAACTGACACCTTCAAGGTGTTAAACCCATTCTAACTCTTAGGGTTTGATTTTAACACTCAAAGTGCAATGCTTTAAGCACTTAGACATTACAATCGTCAGACATCTGAAACTTGAATGGATGGCACTTCCCATGTGTCTAGCATTGGTGGATCTTCCAGAATCGTCCATAATTTGATTTGCGCTTGGTGGGTACACAATTAAAAGGACACAACGCAGATATAGATTTCTATCAGTGCGCATGGTCGTTAACCCTTTAGCTAAAATGAAAAGCAGACGACACTTGCAAACAAAATTCTTGAACTATTTTTTCGTCTCAAAAACATAGGTTATGACCCCTCATTGGAACGAGCTCTTTCCAAAGAGGGGTCATAACCTATGTTTTTGAGACAAAAAAATGAAAATATTATGAAAATTAATTGGCGATTTTTGAGAATAGCGCTGGCCGGTTTTGGCTGTTATGTTGGGTAGAGGGTTAATCCTTTACCTAACGAATCGAGCGCATCCGCCCGCGTGATTTACAAACTGAGCAGTTAAAAACAGCGCATTTTTCAAAAAAATGAATAAAGCCGTATCATGTTACGCTTCATTAGAACGAGCTCGTCGAGCTTCTTCCAATAAGGGTTCACGTGTTGGGGATTTGTTGAATTTTTTGGGGAAAATTAGAAAAAACAAGAGCTATTGCTGAAGGCAATTCATACCCTAGCTGCAGCGCTGGGCGTATAACTGAATTAAAAACAAAGTAAGGACCGCAAATCTGTCGAAAAATGTGGGGAAATTTTTCATAACATGCATGTGCAGGAGCGGCTTGTCACAAGGATACCTCATACCAAATTTCATTGAAATCCATCCACTCACTGGTAAGATATCGCTGCGAACGGACGGATGGATGAATGGACCGACGCACGGTCGGACTCATGTACAGTCCAGTGTACCCTCCCCATTCTCTTCGAGAGTTGGGATAAAATGGGCGCGCGGTGGCGTTGCCGTAACTGGTTCTCGTCATATCACCGAACTTAAGCCACGTCGAGGCCCGGTTAGTCCTTGGATGGGTGACCGTCTGAGCGATCGAATCGGACTCCCGCGTTGTGTCCTTGGGCAAGGCACTTCACCTCGATTGCCCACATGGGGGCGCGATGACGCCGTGTACTAAAGCGTACTGCACGTCGATGGTGCGCATGTCTTCAACCAATCTAACCCTGCCTGTGCTGCAATGCGGAGTTACGATGTTGGGGAGCTGGCAGCTGCTCGTCGTTGATCGGTGTTTCTCTCCGGGTACTTCGGCTTCCTCCACCCGTAAAACGGTCACTGACACGATATGACCTTGGCTGTTAATATGTCGTTAAACCCTAATAAATAAATAAATAAATAAGTGGGGATATAATAAGATTCAGAATAATAAATTTTGTTGTCGTGTGTGTTGCGTATAAAGAGTTACCCTTTACCCAACGAATCGGCCGCATCCGCCCGCTTAATATGCAAATTCAGCAGTTGAAAAAATATTATTTTTCAAACAATTTCAAGAAAACCATGTCATGTGGCCCCTCGTTGGAACGAGCTCGTCGAGCTCGTTCCAACGAGGGGTCACATGATATGATTTTGTTGAAATGTTTTGAAAAAAATTTAAAAATGATATTTAAAATAATAAATTTTATCGTCTGAGTTGGGTAAAGAGTTAATGTTCTACTAGATAGGGTCACGACAATGAATATCGGTATTTAGAGGGCAAGCTATACAAACGGTGCATTAGGTGCTAACTGTAAATAAGCAATTGTTACAATTTGATTCTTTTGAAACAATTAATCGATTAACTTGAAACTGTCCAAATCGGCACTGTGTTATTTTCACAAAACACATTGACTGGTTTTGAACTGAAGATGAAAGGCCGTATTGACGTTTGATCGAAATGGAAACTATACTTGTATTCTGTATTCCTTGTAGTGTCATTAGGTATTCCATTGGAATAACATGCAAGTACTCCGTAATTGTCCTTGCTCTATCGGTACAAGAGAACTGTCATCGGACACAAAATGGAACTTGAAAGAACAAAATGAGGCTCCGACTGATATTGAGGAACATGCTATGCATGTGGGGGACTTCGACCATCTTCAGACCGTACAAACAATCCTCCCAGGCACACCTAAGAACGAAGCCCTACCCCCTGTAAACTAGCAAAAACTCAAACGGACAGTGTCAAACAAGGAGCACCCGTCATACAAATACATTAAGGCACCAGTGCTTAACATAACAGCGAATACCCCAAACCACATCAACCCATTTCGCTGACAGCACAAAGTTTTCCGTTCACGTCTAGCCCTCCCCAATAAGCGAGAGTGCCCCTCCCGCCACATAGTAAACCCCGCGATATATGTTGAAAAGATGCTCAGGCGACATTTGAAACAATGTTCTTTTGGCAACCAGTCGCACTCCGCCCTCTACTTTGCTACTCCCAGTCCCAAAAAGGGATTCCCCTCCCAAAATACCCACAGTTGCATCCCCACCCTCGAATAGCCGGCTATTTGGTGCCTCCCTCTACCGTATTTGCCTTCGCCCTTGATATGTTTGCCTAGCTTGGGGAAGGCCGCTACCTCTTTATTAAATCACCCAACAATGATGTAAAAACACTGCCGGGGTTCTGAGAGTCCTCCTCCAGAATTTTTTTTTAAGTTAGTGCTAGGAGAAGCATTCTCCTGCATTCTCTTGACAATATCTACTCAATTATTTCCTAACAATTTGGGTAATTTATTACCTGTATTTCCGTGTGTATGGTGCGTTTTTTCTCCAAAGATAATCGTGAGCATACGATGCAGAAAAGACCGGCGGGAAACCACTGGAACAAGTGTGTTTTTTTTATATGAATGGAACCTGGCCAGTAATGTAACAACGTTCTCTTGCTAACTTCACCAGAGTCGGAGGCTCGAACCAAAAGCCTTCCCACGACTTTCAGCTTTTTAAAATACCCAAAATCCTGGGGCAGTCCCCCCCCCCCCCCCCCCCCCCCCCCCCCCCCTCTCGGCTTAGCGATCCTGCTGGTAGAGTTCAAAGAAAGACTACTCATAGGACAACTTTTTCAGAGCAATATAGAAGGGGCAGTATGTTTGGGGACCTAAGGGTTAATTGATTCAAAGTGCCATTAGATGCGTTGTTCCGAGGTTCTTCGCTATGAGTGAATCTTTCAAGTAATACCATTTGAAAGTAAAAAAATATCAAAGTTTAAAAACTTAGCTTTGAACGCTCCATCTGCGATGTACAGTACGTGGAGAGTGTATTATCACTAAATCACCCGCAGAGTGGAGATTCCACCCGAGCAATGATTGCAAATTTGTTGCAAAGCATAACCAGCACCAGCAAAGTTTCAGCCAATGGACCTCCGGGTTAAACCCGGAGGTCCATTGGCTGAAACATTGCTTGTGTATTTTGTCGACATGTACAAAATTTGAAAGTTATAGCTTGGGTAATAACTCCACTCCGCGGGTGATTTAGTTACAATCCACTCTCCACGTACTGTAGATTTATCGGAGTTGTTTGAACAGTGAACACGGGTATCCCGGATACATTACAGTACCAGTGGTTGGATAACCACAAGAAAATTTGGAAACTGTTTCTGTTTATCCTACAACTTACGGTATTTATTTTGTTGATAATTCCAACACCCCACATAATTTCTTGGGAAGCTCTTTACGAGAGCTTCCCAAGAAATGGTGCCATGTGTTGAAATTATCCACAAGGAATAACTGACAAAAAATGTTCGCGGTTGCCCTTCCGCTCATTCATCTGGTACTATACATAGCTATAGTTGTTACGGGATTCGTGCACAACTGAAAGACAAAAAACATTTACAACAGCTTTTCAGTATCATTTCGAAGACAGCATCCGTAATTATACTATGAGTGGAAACGACCATGTATTAGCTTTCAGCTTACTGTCGGATCCTAGGGGGCGCGGTGGCTCAGTTGGTAGAGGTGCAGACTGCAAGCCGAGAGGTCCTCGGTTCGAATCCCACCTGTGGCAACCGCGTTGTGTCCTTGGGCAAGACACTTCACCCCGATTGCCTACTTGGTGGCACGATGACGCTGTGTACTGAGGCGTACTCAGTCGATGGTGCGCATGTCTTCAACCAATCTAACCCTGCCTGTGCTGCGGTGCAGAGTTCAGAGTTACGATGTTGGAGAGCTGACAGCTGCTCGTCGTTGCTCGGTGGTTCTCTCCGGGTACTCCGGCTTCCTCCACCCGTAAAACTGTCACGGTCACGATTAGCCATTGTGCATAAGTATGTGACCTTAAACACCAATAAATAAATAAGTAAATAAATACTGTCGGATCCACAAATGTGTTGTTTCGTGTATTTCTAGAAAGTTGGAAATAATTTTTGTTTAAACTAAAGACAATAACGGGACATTCAAGGACTTTTCTATGGAAGTTGCAAGTATTTCGAGGGCTTTCATCTGAAATTATTTTCATCATAATCGTTGTTTGTACATAAACCAGGCTAAGATGCTGCATAAGTAATGGAAACGTAGCTTGAAAATAGGTGATAAGTTATTTTCGATGTTACAAAAAATCTAAACAAAATTATAATTTGTCACTTTTTTTTGCTGTCCATCCGTATCTATGAACAATGCATCGTCACTTTGGATCCCAAAATGAAAAATTATAACACTTTAAAAGATATCTGACGCCTCGAAAATAACATTTCACCTATTTTCAAGCTAAATTTCCCTTTTCTCACATAGCGCTTTAACAACCATTATGGGGCGCGTTGGCGCTGTGGTAAACGGTTCTCGTCATATCACCGAAGTTAAGCAACGTCGAGCCCGTTAGTCCTTGGATGGGTGACAGTCTGAGCGACCAATTCGGACTCCCGCGTTGTGTCCTTGCGCAAGGCACTTCACCCCTATTGTCCACATGGGGGTTCGATGACGCTGTGCACTAAGACGTACTGCACGTCGATTGTGCGCATGTCTTCAACCAATCTAATCCTGCCTGTGCTGCAGGTCGGAGTTATGATGCTGGGGAGCTGGCAGGTGGTTCTGTCTGGATACTCCGGCTTCCTCCACCTGTAAAACTATCGCCGACACGATATGACATTGGCTGTTAATGTATCGTTAAACCTTAATTAATAAATAAATAAATAAATAAATAAATAAATATAACAACCCTTATACTGTATTTCAAAGCAACAATGTCTGCACATGAGGTTAATCTCCGGGAAGCACTCTGAGAGAGCTTCCCAAGATTCAGTGTTAGACACAGTTATTATTCCAATGAATAAAAATACATCTTATGTAACAGAAAATACAAACCAGGCGCGTATCCAAAATTTTATAATAGTGGTTCCTAGCCCCTTTTTCTTTTTCTTTTTTTTTTGGGGGGGGGGTGATATTTGAAGGGAAGTGGGAGAGGGGGCAACGACCAGAGGGTTTTAACGACCTG
The DNA here is from genome assembly GCA_031216915.1 of Pictodentalium vernedei. Taxonomy (NCBI): domain Eukaryota; kingdom Metazoa; phylum Mollusca; class Scaphopoda; order Dentaliida; family Dentaliidae; genus Pictodentalium; species Pictodentalium vernedei. The sequence continues at coordinate 732,915,676 of CM062296.1, read as the reverse complement.
AGGGTTCTATTTCGTGTTTTACACCATTGTTAGGACCCTCCGGTTGTTGCCACTTCCTCCCACTCCCTTGAAGGGCCCTATTTGGGACTAACCCCCCCCCCCCCTTCTCTCACACACACCCGAGAAAATTTTGCAAAATTTAGGGCTCTTAAAGCTTATCTGCAGCGAGTGCAGCCCCTATGTTGACGACCATTTTGGGTTCTATACATTGTGTAAAACTTGGTGTTTTAGAAGGGGGCAGCGAAATATTAAGGGGGGGGGGGCAAGGCCACTCGTAGCACCTCCCCCCCCCCCCCCCACATACACACACACCCCAGTTGCTACGCCACTAATACACACAACTTAAAAATAAAACATTTTCGGACCAAAATGGGTGAAACAATTCCCAAAATATAATTTTCGAGGACTTTATATAACTTTTTCAAAAGAGCTTTATTTTTTAGCACTTTCAAAAGTGCCTGTAATTTTGTCCGACCAAACATTTAAACATTTTCAAGTTATGTGGCAAACGATTGGCCTCAAGGGATAAATTGAGTACAAAGAAACTTACCCTGTGGAAATTGAAAAACAAACTCCACGCTATGGAAGTATACTGGAGGATTAAACTTAGAACTGAATTCACTTCCAAAAAGAAATACTGAACCTTTCCCCAACTAAAATTCTTGTCATAACATGTGTCCGAGTTTCTGTTATGTAAACAATATAATATCTGTCTCCTGTGTGGTGGGTCAACTCAAACTAATAAAGTTGTGATATAAGTCCAGTTTATAGTTCTCTAGCCCTAGATAAGATTTCGATGAGACCTATCCTGTCACATCATGACATGTGAAGAAAGAATTAATCCGGGAACGTCGTTTACCTATGGATCATCTCCAATCAAGTCCCCATCTACTTGACAGAACAGTAAATATTGATCAATACTGCACCGTCCAACTTTTAACCCTCAAGTAAGCATACAGCAAAAAAATGCTCATTTTATTTTGCCCGGAAAAGGTTGTCCCAAAACTACTTCCTTGAAAACTCTTCTGGTAGAATGTATTTATCTTGACATTGTTTTACATCATCAATTGTTAACTGCCTGTTCAGGGGTAACCAATGGGTAACCAAGGCCTTCTCATATGAGAACCGCGACAAATCAGCGGCCGGCCAAAGTGTTATTACCATTATTATTAGCAATAATTGTAGAACCACTGTTAAGTCGCCTGTAAATGTATACATGTATTGTACGGTCGTTGTTAGCCCTTTACCTAACGAATCGCCCGCAACCGCCAGTGTAATATGCAAATTGAGCAGTTGAAAAAAATCATTTTTTCAAAATATTTCAACAAAACCAAATCATGTGACCCCTCATTGGAACGAGCTCATTGAGCTCGTTCCAATGAGGGATCACATAATATGGTTTTGTTGGAATTTTTTTATAAATTTAAAAAAATTAAATTTAAAATAATAAATTTTGATATCGTCTGCGTTGGGTAAAGGGTTAATGTAAAATTAATCTGAGGACTTGCGGGTTAACCCTTTAAATTGGAGAAATACCCTTTGCACACTGCATGAAGATGGGTCTCAACCTTGAGTACTACAAGGCAGATTAACCCTGTCAATACGGTATGCATGTATTTTTGCGTGAACCAAACGTTGGCAGTCCATGAGTACGAGCGTGGACCAAACCCCTCAAGACAAAAGTCTCTCAAGAAAAAGGTTTTTCTGAATGCAATATCCCCACCTTGATATACAATATAACGCAGTCTCATTTTAATTCTCATATTTTATTTTGAAAAGCAACGTACTTTTGACATTCGACGAAATTTGATCAGCTTGCTTTTTCAGCATCTGGGAGCATGCTGGCTCAGCGGTTACGGAATTGAACTTCAAACCGAAAGGTCCACGGTTCGATCCCCGCCAGGGGCAAGAGCGTTGTGTTCTTGGCAAGGCACTTAATTGCCCACGTACTGCACGTCTGTGGTGCACTTGCCTTCAACCAATGCTGACCACCCTGCTTGTGTGGAGTTAGTATTTATTTATATATTGGTGTTTAAGGTCACATACTTTTGCACAATGGCTAATCAAGACCACAACATGGAGATAAAGTCAAGGACAGTCAATCGTTTATACCCCATGTTGCCTATTTTAGAGGACTCACACCCCAAGCATTAGTGACTGGGTCCTATTTTACCAGTGAAAAAGAGCTTGTTTACCACAGTAAACAAGCACTGCTTCACTTCCCGGGGTTCCCACGGGGGTGTGGAGTTAGTATGTTGGGAGTCTGACAGTTACTCGCTATTGCTCGGTGGTTCTACCCGGGTACTCCGGCTTCCTCCATCCGTAAAACTTTCAGGCGCGAGGTGACCCTGACTGTGTCGTTAAACCTCAATAAATAAATAAATAAATAAATAAATAAATAAATAAATAAATAAATAAATAAATAAATAAATAAATGTTCAGCATCTGAACTTGATGGCAGTATTGGGTTTCTTTTATTTTGTGTGAGGAGTTGTCCCGATGGGTTTTGTCCTGAGTGGTTTGTCCCGAGGGATATATAGCCGATGAGGAGGAGTACACAATACAGTAGTTATCTTGCTGGCCACGAGGATCAGCGATAATTTAATCCTACAGCCCAACAGGGCTGTATGATTAAAATTATTAGTGGACCTACCCAAACAAGGCAAGATCGACTCGCCCATTTCCCTGTATATATTTGTGTATAAGGCAATATCGTTTAATAATTGCGATCAAAGAAAAAACAACTATACTCTCCCAAAAAAGAAAGTGTGCATGCTAAAAAATAACACTAAAAAAAGATATATATCATTTTCAATCATGGAAATTTTATTCAATCACAGATGAATCAATTTGTGATCAACACGAGAAATTTCATTACGCTACGACGAATACTCTTGGTGCCATGGAGAGTCAAAGGCACTAAGGGTCAAACACAAAAGTCACACACTCAATATCTGGTATGACCTCCGTCTGCACCGACTACTGCTGTGCATCTACGCCTCATGGAAGCGAACAAGTTAGCATGGAAGTGTTGTGGGATGTTGTTCCATATTCTGATAAGCTGTCTTTGGAGTTCCACAAGCGTTGACGGTGCATGGGGAAGCCGGCGTAGCTGGCATTTCATTTCGTCCCATACGTGCTCAATGGGTGAGATATCGGGCGAATTTGCGGGCCAGGGAAGAACATCCACTTGTTGTTGCTGCAGATACTGCTGAACAACTCGAGCTGCGTGGGGTCGGGCGTTGTCTTGCTGTAGAATGACGCCGGGGCCGTGACGTTGCAGAAATGGGACAACAACAGGTGTAAGCACTTCATCACGATATCTGGCCGCATTGAGATTGCCATCAATAATGACCAGCTCAGTTCTGTTACGGGCAGTGATGCCACCCCACACCATGAGAGACCCTCCCCCATAACGGTTTCGTTCCACGACACATGGATCTGCGTAGCGTTCGTTTCGACGTCTGTACACTCTCTGGCGGCCACCTGATGATGAAAGATGGAAACGACATTCATTTGTGAATAAAACACGTCGCCACCAGTGTAAGGGATGCCTGAGATGTTGTCTACACCTCTGCAGTCGAGCCCGACGATGACGTAACGTCAAAATCGGACGAATTGCAGGTCTTCGAGGACGTAAGCCGTATTCTCTCAGCCGGTTGATTACTGTTTGAGGATGTATCCGTCTCAGGTTAGGGATGTTCCTGGCTGTCGTCGTTGCCGTTTGTTGCCGGTTCCGGAGATGGACGACACGGATATACCGATCTTGTGCAGGGGTGGTAACTCGGGGTCTCCCGGAGCGGGGTCGGTCTCGAACGTCATCATGTTGTGCATGTCGATGGACTAGCCTGTCTACAGTGTTACGTTGGCAGTTCAAATGCTGGGCAACCTCCCTGTGTGTTCTGCCAGCTCTAATCATACCCAGGGCAAGGAGACGTTGATTCATTGTCAATCTTGGCATGCTAATGTGGAGTCGTTTTAACAGCAGCGCAAGTTTGAATGTGAACGATAGGAAGGCCTTACTTTAGTGTTTAAATACCCAAGGATTCACACTGCTGCATGAATTTTCAGACTCTCCACGTGCAAAACATGCCTTTTCACAAACGTGCAGCACGTCATTTAACGTTAATGCAATTTTAACGGGGAAAGCTGTTTTTGTGTTCAATATAACTTATTCATGAACAGGTTAACACTCTTTTCACCTAGGAAATTATTTTTTTTGGAGTTTGATCAATTTCTGCAATGCACACTTTCTTTTTTCAGCGAGTATATAATCAATAGGAAAAGAATCCCCGATTGCTCCAAGCTGGGTAAGTGAGAATAAACCCCAACAGAATGTCATCTGGGGAACAGTCACTGGACGCAGCCGTGAATCATTCTGTACGGTCGACATGCCCCAATTTATAGAAAAGGCACAATAATTCTATATCAAGTCCGTTGCCGGGTCAATAGTACTGGGTACGTTAAAAACTTGGCAGTGACTACATCACGGGCTCCCGTGGAAATAGCATGTAAGCATTCTCACGGGCGCCTATGAAATAGCCTGTTAGCTATATCATGGACTCCATGAACAGCATGTAAGCTATATCACTGGTCCTAACTTTAGCTTTAAGATAATTGTTCCCCGTCTAAAGAAAGGAAAAAAAATCTAGTGTATATTTTTATTTAAATATCTGTTTTATTTATATATAACAACAACGCGACTTTGAAGGGAATTGCGTTTTATTAGCGGCCCGGTCGAGCTCTGAACACTTGAATTATTTGAAATTTTTATTTGGAGCTTTTTATCTCCCAGGATCAATACATTTTTGTACTATATTAACAGAAATCTCATTTTTGTATTTTTGTATTTCTTTGTTCGATTCTTAGAAATATGGAAAAGGTACCCCCAACTTCAAATCGATTCATATTTAACTACAGCAGGTTTAACTGGCGGTTAGTGATCAAAAATATATAGATTGGTTTTCAGTGTGAGAAATCCTAATTCATTGGTAACATAATTATAGAGTAAATTAAATCATTATTCAATCAAAAACAGAAACTAATTTGGGGATGTGACAACCGTTATTTATTCCCAGTTCCATATTCGACTTTCGTCATCAACCGATTTAATCGGTTGATAAGGAATGTCGAATAAGGAACTGGGAATAAGTAACATTTGTCACGTCTGTAACAAATTTTTCATGCATCAGATGAGTGGAAAACACAAGCTGAATTGCCGTTATAATCTAATTTTTAACGTTTTTCGACAAAATTGCAGGTACTTAAAAGCATTAATATGGGACACTCCCAAATATCTTTGATATTAACCAAATGAAATAATTATATACTAGCGGGAAAAAGCAACGTAAGTTTTATTCTGTGGTAAATATTTCAAATGTGTTGTGGACGATTATTTCATTGTTTGGATTTTGATGTTATTTCTTCATTACTGGTTCAATTTTGACGAGTTTTGTTGTCTTAACACAGACGGCGTTTGCATGGATAACGTTGCATCGTGAGTATCCTTCACCATTTCTGATCAAAATCAATAGCGGATGTGCCCACCTCGGGCTTCAGTCGCTGCTCTAACTCTCCTTACCATTGACCCCATCAAGTTGTTTATGGTCCTTTGTGGGGTGTTATTGAACTGGGCCTGCGTGAGCTGAGCGACGTTGTTTGGGACGTTTACGCGCTTCCTGACCCTCCTGCCCATCTCGTTCCACAAGTGTTCGATCGGGGACAAATCGGTACGTAGGGTGGCCAATCGAGAATTGGGACATTGTTTTGGTTGAGGAAGTCACGATAAACCCCAGCAATGTGCGGCCTCGCTGCAACGTAAGGTTACGCGCGTCGATAAGTGGAAGGACGTGGGGCATGAAGGCCCCGATCCCAATATATTACGGCTGTAAGATTGTCCTGGGTGACCACGAGAGGTGTCTTCACGCCATGAGAAATCTCCCCCAACCATAACAGACCCTTCCCCGAATCTGTCTTTTCCTTAATGAACGCATCAGAATATCGCTGCCGTCCATAGCAACACTGTCGTCCATCTGACCCGTAAAGCGTGACCCGGGACTCGTCAGTGAATAAACACGTCTCCAGTGGGCCATAGAAAAACCGATTTGTTGTGCCCGCAGCCATTGCAATCGACTTTGACGTCGCCTGGGTGTAAGTTGCGAACCAACGTAGGGACGTCGTGGCCTTAAATTGAACTCCCGCAACCGATTCATAACTTTCTTGGACACACTCGGCGACCATGAGTGCCTACAGCCCGACTCACCGTCTCCGCCTAAAATCGGTTACGGAGTTGTGGGAGACGTATGCCTCTATCTTGACGTGGCGATGACGTAACGCGCAGACGTCCGCTCCTGTGACAGTCAGCTACTCTTCCTGTGGCTCCGAGACGCCCATCAAAACGAGCTATCGTTGACTTATGGACCCAAATTGCTGGGTGACGAGACGAGACGTTGCGATTGGCCCTACATAATTAGAGCAATAGCCTTACCCCTCTCAACTTCGGACATTCACGGCATTTTGCTTTTTAATCGAGTTGAAAAGAAATGTTGAGCAATCGATGTGTACTGTTCAAAACTTCGATTTGGTATGGTATTCAAGCCCATAGCATGTGGGAGTGTCCCGGATGTACGCTGTGTGGAAAAATCTGTCGAAAGCATGCAGCGTCGCACGTGGTCATGGTTGACTGAATTTTTACCAAAGACTCTTTAGACAGTACCGTACACTGAGGTAGCTATGTGCCAAATTTTTATCACATTTGGTCTACGGATAACAAAAATTATATTACCAAAACTGAACTTGCGTTTCTTTTTTCCGTTGGTATAATAATAAATCTTCGGCCTTCCGCTGATTTGACGCGGTCCCTTAACTGGCAGAGTGCTGGAAGCCCATATTTGGGCTTTATTCTGAAGTACAGGTGCCACAACTTAATGGCTTCAAATTCTGTGGATGTGCTTCATATTATTTTTGAATTGAAATTATTTAGTCTGTGAGGATTTGCCTTGTTAAAATTTATGGGAGAGTGCCACTCTCCCATAAATTGTAACAAGGCAAAGAGACATGAACAAATCCGGACGACAAAAAATAATTTAGCACTCTACCAGTTAATAATATGGCGTAAAGAAAGAGAACAACAACAGAAACCTATTATCTTGTAATCACAGGGCTCGAGATATAACCAGTCAGCTATTATTGGGAGCCGCGATAAAGCTTGCGGGCTATATCACGGGAGCCCGTGAAATAGCTACTCTGTAAATACTTTTGAGAACTATAAGAGTGAATTACTCCTCTAACATTGTTGCTAGTTATCGGCTATAATTTATAAAATGGCATCCACCCCACGCGTGGCGGAAATTTATTTATCTTTTTCTGCAATAAAAATTGATTTTTTTTTAAACACTCAAAATTTGCCACCCCACCCCTACCCCTGCAAGTGGAACGTGACTGGCAAGCTCGTAATAAAGAGATGGCGCAGTGTCATAAATATATTCCCAAAAGAGAAAAGAAGTGAAATTATTGGGCACGTTTCCTTCTGAAATTCTTCAAACTGTGTCGTTTTCGTTTAGAATAAATATCACATCTGTCCACTTTTTACACACACCGGTCATGCGGAGGAGCTTTTTGAAGCGTCTGTGTGTATGAATGTTCGTGCTTTTATTTATTGGTATTTAACCCTTTGAAGACGATGGGACGGTTTTCCGGCCCAGGAACATGATATGTCATAATTGCATTACGTAGGTTGGCTGCTTGGTGAATATGTAGAGTATACCAATCACTATTTTCAACGTGCAGCTCCAGCAGGGCTGCACGTTGAAAATAGTATTTGGTCTACCCCCAAATAATGAATATGGACTCATCCCATTGCTGCCATTAGCCTGACATGGAAGATACCACTAGAGTTCAAAAGGTTAAGAACAGCATCTATGACAATATCAACACCACAATACAAGTATGAATTCAAGTTCAGTTAATCGTTTATGCGTGTACTGACATCTTCTGCATTTTAGATTAGCCCATGTAATACCTGACCGAAATGAACCAAGGGACTAGTTTTATTGGGGGAGGGGGAGAGGGTGCTCGAGGACTGCAATAGAAAATGGCAAGCTGGAATTAGGACCAAGAGTTCTTTAGACGGGTTATATAAAGAGTATGTGCCAGCTTTTGAGGAGTAACTGGGTGGATCGTTGGGGGGTTGTGGGTTGATGTTCACAGTGAGACCCAAGTCAAAGGAGTTGAGGAGGGGGGGGGGGGGGGGGGTAAATGGGAAATGAACGTGACACATTTGTTATTAGGAGTAACGGAGACCCTGGAACATTTCATTTTAGAATGCGCCAAATATTTGTCGAGTAGAACAAGACTCCTTGGGAAACTTATGGAAAATGGGATGGAAACATGATGGATAATTGGATGAGGAATGACATTAGGGTAAAGGTCAATTTTATAGTTGGGGAGATCGAGAATGCGCCATTGGGGGAATTATGAAACAGTTTTGATTGAATGCTGAGAGATTAGGAAGAAGAATTGGGGAGGAATACCCCGGCGGGGGGTTGGGTTTATGTTGGGCTCCTCGTTAGAGGAGCGCGACAAATCAGCGGAATGCCGAAGAATTATTACTATTATACCAGTAATAAATAACAGCAAACAAGCTTTGCTCCACTTTCCACGGGAAATGTCTGCTCGTGCATTTAAGATGAAAGTGCCAATGACACTGCAGCTCAACTTGTCCCAGAAGGGACTGAACTGAATAGAAAGATCCAGTAATGCCATGTCAATCACTCAAGTTTCTACAGAAAAGACATCACACCAAAGCTACAAAGCCGTTATCTAGACTTCACACCAAACAAAGCAATATACGAAATTCATAAAAGATCAGGTGAGAGATGCGACCTATTGGGTTTCTTAATGGAACTGTTGACAATTTATATCCGAATCCAAGATGGCTGCTGGCGGCCATGTTTTTCAACAAAATTCGTAAATATTCGATAGCTCCCATCTAGACATCACACCAAAGCTACATATGAAATTTGAAAAAGAGTGGGTAAGAGATGCGGCCTGTAGGGAGTGCTACAGTTAAAACTAGAAATCCTGTCATGAAATGCGCACAAATAGCACGTTGATATGCGCGTTAATGTGCGCGTTATGGCCCAAGTAAAGCTATCAAATTCTGTACATATGGTCTGTTCACAAGCAATGTTTCAGCCAATGGACCTCCGGGTAACCCGGAGGTCCATTGGCAGAAACATTGCATGTGTTTGCTATGATTAACCAGGATTACCTGCCGTGCGTTGGATGCCATTCGATATGGCAATTGCGCGCAATTCCAACGCGCAATTAAGCCTAGTTAAGCGCACTATTCGTGACAGGACTTCTAGTTTTAACTGTAGTGGAATTGTTGACAATTTATATGCCAAATCTACGATGGCCACTGGCAGCCACGTTTTTTAACGAAATTCAGAAAATATTGACAGCTCCCATTTAGACATTGCCCCAAAGCTACATATGGAATCTGAAACTGATCGGGTAAGAGCTGCAACCTGTAAGGTGTGCTAAAGGAATTGTTGCAAAATTTATATCCAAATCCAAGATGGCCACTGGCGGCCATGTTTTTCAACGAAATTCGAAAAAAATCAACAGCTCCTATCTAGACATTGCTCCAAAGTCACATATGGAATTTGGGACTGATCGGGTGAGAGCTACGGCCTATGGGGTGTGCTAAAGGAATTGTTGGACAATTTATATCCAAATCCAAGATGGCTGCTGGCAGCTACGTTTTTTTAACAAAAATCAGAAAAATTCAAAAACTTCAATCTAGACATCACACCAAAGCTACATATGAAATTTGAAAAAGATTGGGTGAGAGATGCGGCCCGTGTTAATGGAATTGTTGACAATTTATATGCCAAATCCAAGATGGCCGCTGACGGCCACGTTTTTTAACGAAATTCGGAAAAAATCGATAGCTCCCATCTAGACATTGTCCTAAAGCAACAAGTGAAATTTGGGGCAGATCGGGTGAGAGCTGCGACCTGTAGGGTGTTCTAAAGGAATTGTTGGCCACTGGCGGCCATGCTTTTCGAAGAAATTCGGCCCGTAGGATGTGTTAATGGAATTATTGACAATTTATATGCCAAATCTAAGATGGCCTCTGGCGGCCACGTTTTTTAACGAAATTCGGAAAAAAATCGATAGCCCCCATCTGGACATTGCCCCAAAGCAACATTTGAAATTTGGAACTGATCGGGGCAGAGCTCTGGCTTGTAGGGTGTGCTAAAGGAATTGTGGACGGACAGACTTACGGACGGACGGACGGACGGACGGACGTACGTATGGACTGACGACGGATCACAACCCATCCCAAAGCCCATATTTGACGCTGTCAAGTTGAGCTAACAAAAACCGATTGAAGACTGTTATTGGTGTTCGGTGTCAATTTCAGCATCTGCTGCTACATCACGACCGCTACACCGCAAGTATGAAGAACGCTGAAGACTTTAAACGAGTCCTAACAAAGGCGTCGGTTACAGGATCCTGTTCTACAAGATGAATAGAATTTGTTTACCACAAAACAGAAACACACCTCCGCTTGCCGAGGTTCCCAAACAGAAACCAATTAAAGATATCAACAGAAAACTTTCTATAGGTTCGGACTAGGGGTCCGGTCCAGGGGCGAGGTGGTCCAGTCCAGACCGGTCCAACTCTGGGTGATCCAATATTCTTGCCTGGATCGGTTCATGACCGGTCCAATCATTATAAGATACCTTAAATGAAGTGAAATGTGTTAAAATCTTACTTTTGGTAATACCATATTAAGATTTTAACACATTTGCTTTATTTAAGATATTTTATAATGATTGGATTGGTATACGCGTTTGTGTTAACCCTTTACCTAACCTGAAAAGCAGACGACACGTGCCAAAAAAAAATCATGAATAACTATTTTTTTTTTAATTTTTTGTCTCAAAAACATAGGTTATGACCCCTCATTGGAACGAGCTCGACGAGCTCGTTCCAATGAGGGGTCATAACCTATGTTTTTGAGACAAAAAATGAAAAAATAATGAAAATTAATTAGCGATTTTTGAGAATAGCGCTGGCCGGTTTTGGCCGTTACGTTGGGTAAAGGGTTAAAGAAAACATCAAGTCACTGCCATCTGACGGACAAGCTTGGTAACTCTGGGCATGTTATATAATACATTGAATGGACATTGTGGAAATGTGTTGTGTTTTTTTAAAATATTTTCTCATATCCATCATAAAAGAAAAGTTAGAGAGCGAATAATCGCGCTTACAACTTGTGACTGTGCCTCACTTGAAGTTTTTAACCCAATCATATGATATATATCATATAGTATATGACCAGGTTAAGAACTTAGATAACGCACATGCTCTAATTCTTTCAACACAAAAACGTTTTGTTCTTAGCATTGGCACCTGACATATTCCAAACAGATTGGTCAATTTCCGACATGCAGGTATGCGTACCGGTATTCGGTACTGGATGTAGTGACTTGGAGTTAGATATTGCCAGTTATAGGCTATATCGCGATTTGCAACCTATCTTCAGTACATTGAAATGTACATGAGCCTATGAGGGTTAGTTGATAACTTGACATGGTAATTCCTAATTCGATATCTTGTCTGACATCCGTCATTGTCACTAGCAATATGCATACCATTACCCATTGGAATTACGAGACCACTTATACAACTACCATGTTCTTGACATTTTGGCCTATATCTGACAAATTGGGTATTACCCAAATTACCCAATGTGTCAGATATTGGCCCAAATGTCGAAAACATGGTAATTGTATAAGCGGTTTCGTAATTTCAGACATTGTCATTTCAGAGATCAAAGGTTAAAGAGGATATTTCTGTAAAACGCATATCCGTTTCATCAAGGATCGTTGTTTTGTCTTGGATGCAAGCCGCCAAGTTAGAGAAGATGGCTGTATAAACCGCGTTTTAGAAAGTGTCTCGCCAAACGTCGAACCTCTAAAGCGACAATGTCTGACTTTATAAAAACGGCTTATTGTAATCGATAATGTATATTGTAGACTACATCGTCGCGTGCCCATTTGCCCCAACCAGAATAAAACTATAACAATCGTCTCATATTTGTGTAATCTGCAATGCATAATTATTGTAAACTGGTCACTTGCCAATGTGCAATCATAACCGGAAAAATAATTCCAAAACACTTACAATTGTTAACTTGTTGCATCATGTTGATTGATGATTGTCACACAAGAGTCACATAAACAGTAAACACAATACACATGTATTCCTTGTCAGTCGGGCATTTCATAGGTTTTCAAATCCTTCTTCTTGGACGAGACGCTTGCAATTCCCGAAGTTGCACAAACTACGCATCCGCAGGTTCTGGGGAAGGTGGCGCTTCCCAATACAGGTATGCAAAAATGATAACTAATCTACTGTATCGGGTAATGGACGATTTCGTATTGAAGTGATAATGTCTTCCTGTAACACTGAACAAGCACTCTCTTGGTACACTAGTTGCAACTACGCACATCAACTTTTTCACTAATTCAGACATGTATGGAAGCATATCTTTATGTAAATTCCACCACTCAAGTGGGTTAGCATTTATCGCGGCGCACGACAGGGCAATGTACCTAATTATTTCTGTCATTGCGCTGTCTGGATTGATCGAATTACGTGACGCGTGTGCTCCAAGCATGGTGCCAAGAAGACGGCCTAGTCCTTTCTCTTCGCATGGTGTCGGTGCTGTCGGATCCCCAACACCCAGCACCACAGAGTCACTTCCACAAGTATCTGATGCCTGCGCTTTTATACCCCTGATTGTAGATCTCGCCTCTAACTTGTGACCGAACGCACGGAAACAAGGGTCCACATATGACGTCATGTCCACTTGATTTTCTTCATCTTTCATATCCAAGTATTTGTTCATCTTCAGTTTTGCTTGCTCCTTGAATTTGATTCCGTGCGGGTCGTTTTCTTCCGTTTCCAAGTATTACCATGCCATTGCCACAGCTGGTCCAACCGCCGATATTGTCACACGCGAAGAGGAACTCATCCAAACTGTCACATCATAAAATGGTCGTAGTAGTGAAATTAGTTCGGAGACGAGATTCCACTCAACTTCAGTAGGGAAGTAAGTGGGTTTGGGAGCATTCCTGTGTGGTAGGGTATCATCTACAATGGTGGTTATAATGTCTCTAAGTTCCAAAAGTCTTGACAACATTAGATATGTCGAGTTCCATCGGATAAATACATCTTGAATGGGTCTCAATGTCTTAAGTTTCTTTTCTCGTTGTACAGCCTCCATTTCATCAAGCAGGACCTTGCTCTTGTGGAAATGCATTACCAATTTCTTACACCAGTCTATGGCTTCAGTTACTCCCCAACATTAAGACCATCTTGTACAGCTAAGTTCAAAACATGGCCAAGGCATGGAAATCGTTCAACATGTTAGAAGTCTCTGCCTTTGATGTTCGAAGTTCGGCATCATTCTTAATACCGGTAATTACCGGTATACCGTGCAGCCCTAGTTCGAACTGACATTGTCGCATGTTGCCGCTACTAACTTGTCTCTCGGCAGCTCCCAAGTGTCCAACATATCGAGAACTTTGTCAGCGATACTTTCCCCTGAGAGTTCCCCGGGAAAAAATACAGCTTCAAGTCCAACACTCTCTAATTTCCATGAATTTGAAATGAAATGTAGTTAGACTGATATATGAATGCATTGCCTTATAAGTCCATATATCAAAAGTGGCACAGAAATATTTGATGTTTTTTTCAAATAGTTTCTGCACTGTAGCTTTCCTATCGTCGTATAGTTTTATGATCTCATTGTCCATTGTGTCTCTCGAAGGAACTGTGAATATTGGATTTAATGTGTAAGAGTACTGTAGAAATCCAGGGTCATTCACTGTAGATACAGGATGAATATATGAACATATCTGAACGAGATTCCGATCACATTGCGCGTATCGAAGGCTATGTTTCTTGTAGTAGTATTCTGACCCCAACTCGGATTCACCGACTGGAGTGCCTTGTGGAAGCGAGGTAGATTCGGATGATGATGCAGTTGAGGTCTTTTTGACATAGTTCAACATGGACGTGTGTCTTTTGGCTGGTGGTTAAATGTCTTTATGGTGCCTCTTAAAATGTCTTTTTTTAAAGTTGGACTGGCCACCACCACCTTTCTTTATTTTTTCCTCACATTTTATACTTCGGAAAACACGAGCTGCATCATTCTTTTCTGAATACAGATACCCATAAACTGGGAAAGAATATTTTGCCAGGTGCGAGTCCCGAACTGTCCTGTGTTTTTGGTATCGTTCCTGTTCTTGTCGCTGTATTAGAATTACTGGGCGATTCACTAATTTCACGAGATTGAGTATCATTCGACTCTCTAGAAGACTCCATTATTATTTTGACAACTGGTTATGCTATATTTTAAATAAACGGCCGGTAGGCAGGGTTACAGAATAATAAATGATTTATTTGGAACTATCTGGCATCTGCCAACGGCCCAACACCCAAGTCAGTGAACGTTTGCCATGTGACATCGTCGTGATTGAAGAGTGTTACCAAGCGCGCTCTAATCGGGGCATTCTCTGAAGTCGGTGGAATCAAGACAGAGGCGGTACTCGGTAGTCACTGTCGTTTGATGTCACCGACATCAATGAATGTATCTGATGAGCTGTTATGAGATCTCACATCAGATGACCCGACATTTGCGACACTGTGTATGGAGTCTATTGAGTGGTGATTGGAGCTTCGGATTTCCGTACCAGAAAACCCCAGTGCTAAAGCTAGACATACATCTATGTATTAAAGTCAGCGAACCGGACCGTCATGTGTGGACCGGTCCAAAGCAGCCCGGCCCTGGACCGCGGACCGTACCGATTTTGCGGTCCGGTCTGCATCCCTAGTTCAGACCTTGGTTAATGTTTTGGACACAATGATAGTTAACAATGTACAAATCAGCCTCAGCCATGTCCTGTTTAGTAGAATGTAATTCGATGCTTGAGATGGGACCAACTATATTTTTTACTCTTGCACCGACGCTGGATCAGCTGAGTTCACTTTACTTTGAATATCTTAAATATTTTAGACTTTTTTCGTTATCACAAGGTGATTCACTTGAAAGTACAGGCTTATTCTTTTATTACAGGATTTTCACATTCCTCTTTCCGACATGAAATGTGGGAAGCGCAGCTGGTCATACAGTTGACTCCGCAGCTTAACTCTTTGCCTATTAAGTAACCAGCTACCACTTGCAAACACATTTTCTTGAATAACTAACAAATCTCATTTCCTATCTTCAAAACATATCTTAATACACCCTCGTTGGAACAGGTTCGTTCCAATGAGGGAACATAGGATACCTTTTGGGGGCAAAAATTGGAAAAAAAAAAATTAAATGACGATTTTGTAATTAGCACAGGCTGCATATGACCGTTACACTGGGTGAAGCATTAAACGTGTTAAAAAACTTAAATCTACCCCCACCCCCAATATTTCTCATATTGTTCTTCATTAGAATTCGGGTTCCAAGCGGGTGTGAAAATATAAACCACATTTGAATCTGACCCCCCTAAGGATGCTGCATAACAAACATCAAAAGATCTTGACAGCTGGTTCTCAAGAAGATTTTTAAAGAAAGTTTTTCATATTGCACTGAGTTTAATTCAGGCTCCCATATAAAGTTCCAATTTTAACCCAGGATTTTGAGTCAGCTCAAATGTGAACTCAGGAAATTGATTTAAACAAGCTTCAATATGACCTCACTAATAATACTGTACAACAAATATTAAAAGGTCCTGACCAGTGGATCTGAAGAAGATTTTTGAAGTCTTTTACCAAGTTTGGTCTCTTGTGGAGCCCAAATAAGAATCTGAGGACTTGATTTCACAAAATTGAATCTGATCCCCCAAAGGATGTTATACACCAAATATAAAAAAGACTCTGACCAGTGGTTCTGGAGATGTTTTTTATACCCCCCGCAAACAAAGTTTGGGGATGGAGGGGGGGGGGGGGGTATATAGGAATCACCCTGTCCGTCCGTCTGTCCATCCTTGTAAGCGCAACTCCTCCTAAACCGTTTGAAGAATTTTCATGAAACTTTACACAATGGAAGAACTCCATATGCAGATGTGCATGAAGCAATATAATTCCGTTCTGACATTTCCAAGGGGAGATAGTCTAACTTATACCGTCTGACCATCCTTATAAGCGCAACTCCTCCTAAACCGTTTGAAGAATTTTCTTCAAACTTTACACAATGGAAGAACTCCATATGAAGATGTGCATGAAGCAATATAATTCCGTTCGTACATTTCCAAGGGGGGATAATCTAACTTATACCGTCTGTCCATCCTTGTAAGCGCAACTCCTCCTAAACCGTATGAAGAATTTTCATGAAACTTTACACAATGGAAGAACTCCATATGAAGATGTGCATGAAGCAATATAATTCTGTTCTGACATTTCCAAGGGGAGATAATCTAACTTATACCGTCTGTCCATCCTTGTAAGCACAACTCCTCCTAAACCGTTTGAAGAATTTTCATGAAACTTTACACAATGGAAGAACTCCATATGAAGATGTGCATGGAGCAATATAATTCCGTTCTGACATTTGCAAGGGGAGATAATCGAACTTATACATTTCAGGCGTGCGGGGGGGGGGGGGAGGGGGGTATCACTTTGTGAGTTTGCTCACAGTACCTCTAGTTTATTTTTAAAAAGATACTGAGTCAACATTTTCCCATTACCAACAGTGTTAAATGGGGGGTGGTCTACTGTGTGGAGCTGGAATATGAAACCAGGGACTTGATTTGAACGAACTGGAATCTGATCTTCCTGCGAATGTTGAATACCAAATATCAAAAGATTATGACCAGTGGTTCTGGAGAAGAATTTTTTTAAAGATTTGAACATACTTCAATCTACCATCCCTACGGATGTTGGTTACCAAATATTAAAAGCTGGTGATGTGTCGTTCTGGAGAGGATTTTCAAAAATTCCATTTGACAATATCATACTCTAGGGCACATTCAGTGGCAGTTTTCCACCACTCACAAGGATGCTACACACCAAATAATATTTTTTTGTACCATATGGTTGGGGAAATATTGGCGTTTAAATTATTTTTTTTGGTTAAGAAATTATCCCTTACCTCCTCCCTATGAGGCATGGCAACATGATTTGAATGAAGCCATAGTGCAACCCCACGATTAACAATTCCCTAAAATTTGTTGAAAATTGGTTCAATAGTTTTTTTAATAAAAGCCACAAACAAACCCTTCACGCAGGGTGACAGACAGGGAGTGATCACTATAGCTCATCCTGAATGAAGTAAGATGAGCCAACAGCTCAACACTACTTAACATTTCAAGGTTCCTATGGGGGTGGAGTGGTTCTGGGTGAGACCCCAACAGACATCAAATCAAGTACAGGTGATTTATGAAAAGGTGGAATAATGAGGTGATTGATTAGACACAGGTGAGTGCATCACAACAGCATTTTTCATAAAATGAAAAAATAAAAAAACGAAGACTTTCAGATTTATCAACTTTATACTTTCCATGTGTATTATACACTTTTTACGTCATATATAAAATACAACTAACAACAAATAAAATGCGTGTTTTTAGTCTTGGTTATATCATTAACTTCTAAATCCTTCAAATATTGAGGTTCATATTGTGAAATAAAACTGCACTGTAATAATCTCGGTATTTTTCAAAGCAACACTCTGCACCTGAGCTGATTAATGATGTTAAACAATCTATGTAAAGGAAATCGAATGCACCTCCTTCCTTCTTCAAATCTGTAACCCTCTTACCCAACTCAAACAGAAGACGACAGTTTTGAAAAAAATTACAGAATACCTACAAATTTTAAGTCTTTGCCTCAAAGAACATAGTCCATGACCTCATTTGAACAAGCTCAAGTAGCTCGTTCTAATGAAGTCATAGACTGTGTTTTTGAGAGAAAAAAAAAATGAAAAAATAATAAAATTTTAATGATGTTTTATTGGGGTTTAACAATACTTTTAACAGCCAGGGTCATTTTATGCCAGACTATTTTATAGTTGGAGGAAGCTGAAGTACCTGGAGAGACCAACCAAATAACTTTCAAGACTCCCAAACTTACTACCTCGGCCTGAGAAGAGTTAGGAGTGGTTGAAGGCCAGTACACCATTAACATACAGTAAGTTTTAGTACAGAGTACTACCATGCCCCGACATGAGCAATAAGGTATGGATAAAAGGTGAATCAATGGAATTATTCAGTTTTGATTTAACTCATAACCCACTGAGTATTTTCACGATATTTTTTATCACATCTAGTCATGGCTGCTGTGAAGCAGCCATGACCAGATGTGATGAAAAATTCATCTAAATTTAACTCAAGAAATCTTTGGTGAAAAAATCTATTGCCAGCAGCATGCAAGGAGTTAAGTATACCATGGCATACCATGAAAGCTTTTGCTGGTATGAAACTGTTTGCTAATATTTTGTAATCAGATAATGGCAGTTACATAATATTTGCTTATATTCTGCAATCACATAATTGATGTGAACCACCCATTCTTACAGAAAAGTACTCCTCTGTTGAAGAAAGGACTAGAGTGGCAGGGGAAGTGGATTTGGTGCAACTTGTCACCCCTCACTACTTTTCCTGAAAATGCCAACCCTATTTTCTATCCATGCCCACAATCCCTGACACTGGTTTATGTTCTCTTGCACTGGTATTTCTTGAGTAATTTTGTTAGTTACACCTTCACTTTCTGGGTACTTACCAGGTTTATTCGGGGGGCTCCAGTTGGTAGGAGGAGTTTATTTTTTTTATCCAGAGGAAGACACCGGACCTACACATCCCTAGCCCAGCATGAAGAAAAAGGAAGAGGGAGAAAAATTTTTTGTCCCTAAACATCAATTAGTATAATATCAAGCTTCACATTATTCAGTTTGCTCAGGCTTCCTCCACCCACCTTGATGTCCATCAACACAAAAAGAGAACAATACCATCAATTATTCTCATAAGAGGCTTAGCTCCATATCTTTCCCACGTGCATACAGCTCATAAAAACTCTTCCCATTCCTTCTTCCTCTTTAGAGCACTTGCACCCAGTTTGTAGATGTTTGTTTGTTTATTAGTGTTTAAGATAATTTTTCAGCATCTATGGCTATATCATGCCCACAACATAAATATAATGTTAAGTTGATGATCAGTCAATCATTTATACTTATGCTGTCCACTTTGAATACTTTCATCCCAGGCATTGATCACTAGGTCCAAATATATACCAGCTCAACACAACTTGTGACCAAGCTCTGCTTCAATCCTTAGGGTTCACACAGGAAACATATGGTAATGGAACCTAGTTAACCAAACCAACAGAGAACTAGTCTACCTGTTGACAAATACTGCCTCATCTTCTCAGGTCACAAGGAGAAATTTTGAGTTACCTATTAACCCTTTGGATCCTCGTTTCCTGGAATGGTATCGTCTCTGTGTGCATTTACAGTGAGATGAGTCAGTCCAATATCAATATACAGGGAGGGTGAAATAATAACTGCAGTCTGCAGCCATCAATGCCCCATGTATAGACCTCTTATAATAAGACAAAAATGGGACGAAATTAAGCCCTGGACCAAAAAATTGGTCTTAAAAGTTCAAAGGGCTAATTTAATGCAGCATAAACATGATCTTGTGTGAATGAATATGTGGAGTCCCAAATATGATAGGAATCTTGAGTGACAACTGAGTATTGCTACTTGCACGAGACATGCATGTGAAGAGATTTCAAGTTTATATTTCACAAAACAGACCAAAACAAAAATTTAAAATAAAAATGAAAGAAAAGTTCACGTGGAGAATATCTGAACCCTTTCAACTAGGTTGGCTTATATTTTTGAGTTTTAAAGAAAACTTGACACTTGACAAGCAGACTGAAACAAATCATACAGGATGATCTACAATAATTTAATCCTATCAGCCTGAGGGTAGTGGGACTAAATTATTACAGAACCACCCTGGAATTGCAAAATAGATTAGTCTGCTGGCAAATAGTATGATAAAAGATGATTCCATTCAGTAAAATGGTGTTGAGAGGGTTAATCATTATACATGAGGTAACCTTTTGTGTGACAAAATGAGAAATTCAACAATTACATTTCAACATAGATTTCTCAGAATTTTTCTGTCTAAATATAGCTTACAACATCCTCACAGGACAGAACTTGTTAAATCCATTCCAGTAAAGTCTCAAAAACTGTCTTTTAGATGAAATAAAAAAACCTTCTAAAATTATCACATAATATAAAGTTATGCTGTTACAAATATTTATTTATTTATTGGTGTTTAAGGTCACATACTTATGCACAATGGCTAATCGTGACAGTTTTATGGGTGGAGGAAGCCAGAGTACCCAGAGAGAACAACCGAGCAACTGTCAGTTCCTCAACATTCTAACTCTGTACAAGCTCCACTCAAGCAGGGTTACAGCAGTTAAAGACATATTTATTTATTTATTTATTTATTGGTGTTTAAGGTCACATATTTTTGCACAATGGCTAATCATGACCACAACATGAGTATCAACTCAAGACCAGAGGTGAGTGTTAATAAGCCATGTTGCTCATTTTAGAGAGGATTTGCACCTCCCAAGCACTGGTGACTGGGTCCTATTTTACCAGTAGAACAGAGCCTGTTTACCGCAGTGAACAGGCACTGCTTCACTTCCCGGGGTTCCCACGTGGAGGTTGAAGACATGTGCAGTATGCACATGTCAATGTGCCCCCATGTAGGCAACCGGGATAAAGTGCCTTGCCCAAGGACACAATGCAGGTCAACATGCCCCCATGTAGGCAAACGGGATAAAGTGCCTTGCCCAAGGACACAATGCAGGTCATCTCGGATGGGGATTGAACTCTGGACCTCTAGCATAGAAGCACAGAAGTCCAACAGTCTACCACTGAGCCACCGTGCTCCATGCTGTTACATATAATGGGTAAAATGCTAAAGAGCCAAATGAGACTGTAAAAGAGAGACAGGCACTTACTTGTGATAAGAAAAGTACAGTTCTCCGAAGTCTGACTTCCTTTAACTGCTAATAGAGTGCTACATTATTTTTCAAAGGTGATTTGTGACATATTTGTTTTCAAAGATACCACACTACCAGCATGGGAGGCTTAGTTTAGCAAGATGTTCCTTATTTTATTACCATTTAGTGGAGAGTGCCTATTGGCACTCTCCCATAAATGGAAACAAAACAATTTTATACCAGCATTTTGTTTCTACTGCTGAGCAACAAGCTAATGTGTACAGTGTAAAGCCACTTTAGAGGCTTTCAGCACTTTTCAATAGAGTCATAGTAGCTTCTAGCACTCAACCAGTTAAGTTATTAAGTTAATTGCGGTCCAACCAGTCCCAGGATGAGTAGCCCTGCCCACAAAATGGGAAAATTTCTAGTTGTTTTGCATATCAAGGGAGATAATCACAGCCTGAATTTTAAGCTGGAATGAATGACACAGTCCTCACTTATATAATAGATAAGGTTTAGGACTACTTTCAGGATTTCTTGTATAAACTCAAGTTTAGTTTACTGTTTGTAATAATGTGCTACTAGGTTCTATTATACCAAAAACACAGAATTTGTTTAACACTGTAAAGATGCACTGCTCTGCTTCCCGATTTTCACAAGCAGGCGTTTGTGAGTTCCTGTAAAGGTAACAAGTATTACAGTTAATATATCAAAACCACCACTTTGGATGAGATGTGGCTGAGTAAACAAGCGGAGTGATCCCTCAATCCTTGAGACTGATCCTTGTTTGGTCTAGATTATCAGTTGGCTGAACACTCTCGAGCAGCATCAACCGTGGGACTGATGCTGTCACAGCAAAGCTGTTCTATCTGTTGGAGACACAAAATGACTGCTTCCCTGTAGGGAGACATATACTTTGCACAGATTAAACTTTTGACATGCAAAGTATTTTCTTGAATTTTTCATGAAATAAAGTCTTGGCTGCTGTAAAGCAGCAAAGACTTGATTTGATGAAAAAATACAAAAGGCAAGCATAAAAAAATCATCACTCAGACACATATTCCTATTTAGGCCCCACAAAGTAGATCTTCTGTTTCTCAGGCCATTATTTGTAAAATTGCATGTGGGCGAGCGGTTTTTTATTTTATTTTTTATTTCTGTAATTATTTCTTTGCCATCAAAAGTTCATGTTTTTGGTTTATGTTTTAGGCCTCATAATCTACAGAATAGCATGGGTGGTGGTGCATTTCGTCCCTTGACAGCAAGAAGGCTTTGCAATGCTAAAGCATTGCAAAGCCATCTTGCACTCAAGGGACAAATTTATCATTTTTTTTAACTTTGGTAAAATATCACACATAAACCATTTAATTTTTATTTTTTTAAGTTTACACTGGTTATAAAAAGAGAGCATGCGACAGCCAAAAGGACCATGTGGGGGGGGGGGGGGGGGGGGGTGGGGGGGGGGGGGAAGGGGGTGCCTGAGAAACATATTTTTATTTTTTTGGGCCTTAAAAGGGTTCATATTGTTATAAAGAGCAGTGATTATCATTCTACCTTTGCTGGTCAAGAGAATATTTTTCTTCTGGACAGTAAAGGAGTTGAAGATTGCAAAGTAGGTTCCTATAAAGGGAGGCAACTAAAGTATGGCAAGAAATGTTGTCCCAAACTCAGCCCCATGTGCCAATGAAGTATGAATTTAAGATGTACATATTTATTTATTAATTTATTGGTGTTTAAGGTAATGTATTTCCGCACAATGGCTAAACATGACTGCAACATGGATATAAAATCAAGTCAAGCCAATTGCTAAAACCCATGCCGCCCATTTTAGAGGACTTCCACCCCAGGCATTGGTGTCTGGGGCCTATTTTCCAGTAAAACAGACCTTGTTTACCACAGTAAACAAGCACTGCTTTGCTTCCTGGGGTTCCAACAGGGACATTAAGAAGTAAAACTTACCCGCCAATCATAGAATAGGTATGATTAACCTACACCCTAAATATTTGGGCAAAAAATGAAAGAGTCAAGAAAAAGTATGGACAATTTAATTGTTACAGAGTTAAAACAAATTAATGGCAAAATCACACTGTGCTATATAAAATGTGATTAGCAGAGGAACAGAACCTTATATGTGATGAACTTAGTCTCATTTAACCCCCTGCACTCTGATGTCGAGAATACTCGACACCTCCCCCACTCTAAGCCCCACCACACCTCCCTGTCATCCATGGTTATCCCCCGTGTTGTCAGAAATTCAGCAATTTAGATTTTGGTTGGAGCTCTGTCAAACAAAATCTAAATTGCTGAATTTCTGACAACACAGGGGGGATAACCATGGATGACAAATCAGGCGTTTCGTCATCAGAGTGCAGGGGGTTAAAGGAAGTCAATTACTCTCATCAAATTGTGTCACAGAAACCCGGTTGGTCTGATGGGTGTCATAGCCCAAGAAAGAATTTTTAACCCCTTCAACCTTTACCTAAGGTGTGGAGATAACCAACAAGTAATATTCACAAAAAATATCCATTCATTTATTATTTCAACTTTTGCCTCAAAAACATAGCTTTTAGCTCAACACTGGAACAAGCTTTGTTTTTTTTTATTGCTTAACCCCTGCGCAAATATGTCGAAATATACAATTTCAAGCAGAAACATTTTCCCATAATGCAACTAAAAATTTAAAATTGAACTGGTTGAATTCCTATTAGCATCATCAGAGAACATTTAGGTATGAGGTTAAATACTGCATTTATTTATTGGTGTTTAAGATCACTATAGGCATCTATGGCTACATGATAATAAAATGCACATAAAGTGTCATGTTTATCAATTCTTTATACCCAAGCTGCCTACTTAAGAAGACTCTTACCCCAAGCAATGATTACTAAGTCCTATGATAGAGGTGAAATAGAACCAGTTTACTACAGGCAAACAAGCACTACAACACTAACCAGGATTCCCATGGGAAATGCATGAGTACAACACCTCTATATCATGTTCCAGTACTTTAAAGTTTAGCAATGATGATAGTTTCCAGCACTGAGAGGGTCAAGTTGAGATCTGACAATCTGCAAAATAACATAGTGGCCAAAAACGGCCAGAAAATTAACCAGAATAAACCTACCACAACCTTAAATATCTTGGACGTTTCTCAATAAAACGATACAAATACAGATATCATTAGAACCAGCTCATCGAGCTGGTTCTAATGATATCCATATTCGTATGGTTTTATTGAAAAATTGTGAAATTTGTTCTTTAAAAATGTTATTTTTTAAAAATACTGTTAGGTAAAGGGTTAACCAGTTACTCAAAGAACAATATCAAAATTTGTTATTTTTAATTATTCTTTGTTTCAACTTTCATTTCAACTTTCAAAAATGTTAAAAAAAAGCATGTTGTGTGATCCTCTCATTGGAACAAGCTTGATAAGCTCATTCCAATGAGGGCTCACACAATATGGTTTGTTGAAATTTTTTGGATATTTTTTTCTCAACTGTTCAATTTGTTAATTATGCAGGGAGATTTGACCAAATCATTTGGTAAAGGGCTAACCTCAGTAAAATCCATCTAGCGTTACCTACAACACAAAATGTCAATTTCTCAAGTTTTGTTTCAAAAGTATACCTCGTTCCAAAGAGAGGTCATACACTATGTTTCTGGAAGACAAAAATGAAAATCGTCCCTTGCGTGCAACAAGGTGCCATCTGCAACGCTTTAAGATGGCACCTGTTGCACTCAAGGGACGAAACTGTCAGAAATAAATCATATGAAGTAGGCATTACTTATTGTGCTAGATAAAGGGTTAAGTTAGATGAGGGAGCAAATGAGCATTAAATTATACTAGAAAAACTGTGAGCACTGCTCACTAAATGATACCACCCACTCCCACCAAGAAACATTTTACAACAGTAAAAGTGTGTTTAATGTAGAGAGCACAAACACTGACAACCCCCCCCCCCTCCCCCCCCCCCCCCCCCCCAAAAAAAAATAAAAATACCTGAAAGCAGAATAGAAGGTGCACATCTATAATGTATATAAAAGAATGTCTGAGAGTTTCAATGAAATTCGCCCACTGGTATAAGAGGAGTAGCGGATAGCAGGAGTGTACCCCCTAAAGCATCACAACAATTTGGCTAAGTTCATTTCGCCCTTTGGGAAAGAGTAAAAAATAAAAATACCTGAAAGCAAAATAGGAGGTGCACATCTATAATGTATAGAAAAGAATGCCTGTAAGTTTCAATGAAATCCACCCACTGGTTTAAGAGGAGTAGCGGATAGCAGATGTGTACCCCCAAAGCGTCACGGACGTACGGACGTACGGAAGTACGGACGTACGGAAGTACGGACACCATGAATGCTATATACCGCCCACTTTTCAAGTGGGTGGTATAAAAATAGATATTGAACTCTGCTGTTTATCTAAACAATTACACATTCTCCAACTAAAAATATTATAAACTAATTATAAAATTATAACACATTGATCATAAATAAGGCAAAAAATAATAATTTTCCCAAACAGTTACTCTCCTTGTTTTTAACCCTTTACCTTACATACCATCATATCCATTCATAAAAACTGACATGAAAATTATTATTTTTCAATTTTTGTCCCCTCAAAAACCATAGATTATGACACCAAGAGTGGATCAAGCTAATTGAGCTTGTTCCAATGAGGGTTCAATAACTATGTTTTTGAGGCAATAAATCAAGAAAAAATTTATTGAAATCTTTTTGCAAGTAGCATCAGCTATTCATGTTAGGCAAAGGGTTAACAATCTTTCCTTGCACAGCACTGATTATAAGATTTCATAAGAACTTTATGCATAGTCAACAGTCTCATTACCACAAGAAACTGCATATAATACAGCATTCTAAAGAATAAGTAAAGAGCTTGGCTTAAAATTGAAATGCAATTTATGAAGAAATTAATATGTTTACCTGTATTAGAGTTTGTTTATTATTACGGTTTAACAACGTTTAAAACAGTCAGGGTCACAATATATCTGACAGACGGGTGGATGAAGCCAGAATACCTAGAAAACCACTGAGCACCAGCAAGAAACTGTCAGACTCTTCAACATACTAAACTCTGCACAAGGAGGGCTAGCAGCAGTTGAAGGCATGTGCACCATCGATGTGCAGTATGCCTTAGCACACAGCACCACTGTGCCCCCGTCCCCCCCCCCCCCACCCCACAAAGCCTGGAGATAAGCAATCTGTGATTGTAGTGTGAGGTCCCCAGAGGGTGAATTTGCTGATGCGCTCCCATACAGTTGGCCAGTTTATCCTCTGAGTACCCTGCTGTGCAGGATAGCATCACCAAATTAGTTACTGTTGGTCAGGACTGAACTGTGGACCTTTCAGTTTGAAGTTCAGTGCTCTAACCAGTGCATTGTGTCCTTGGGCAAGGCACTTAATCCTGATTGCCCACATGGGAGCACGGTGGTGCTGTGTACTGAGGCGTACTGCACATCGATGGTCTTCAACTAATGCTAACCATGCAAGTGTGGAGTTAGTACACTGGGGAATCTGGCAGCTGCACTCTATTGCTCGGTGGTTCTCTCCAGGTACTCTGGCTTCCTCCACCCGTATAACTGCCCGACACGAGGTGACCCTGGCTGTCAAAACTCTTGTTAAACACAAATAAATAAATAGCGCATGGTAGGCCTATATAAAGATATCATCATGGCAAAAATTGATCTTGTCTAACTGAGTTGGTGATTTATTTGTCATGTATTTTCTGTGACCAAAAACGGTGACCTCGACATGTGTAATCAGTTTTCGATAAGTGCACATAAAAATGTTCTGAACCGAATGATCACACATGCTTGCAGAAGTTACTGTTGCTGATATAAATTGTATCAGAATAAACATTTTAGTTTATATCAGGGGGAAATCGATTGATTGTAAGATAAAAATGAATTATCATTGATATGGACAAATCACAAAACTGTTCAAAAACAAGACACCAATTCTCTATTTCATGGCTAATTTGCCCCCCCCCCCCCCCCCCAAAAATGCAAAATAAAAAAACTACAGTGGTTATTTGTTTTAATCAGATATGCAAGTTTAAACCTGCCTTGGACAGATGCACTAAATTTATTTCAAACATATGTCCGGGTGAAAAAAAATTTCAAATTTGATAAAAGCAGCATCTATTAAAAAAGTCTTAAACAACTGGTTTAAGTTGGCGGAATTGAGAGATGAAAGATAATCCAAACAGTGGCCAGTACATCTTTGGAAAGATTGGCTTTACAATTTCCTCATTCATCACAGCCATTATTCAACTGACCAGGAATTTCTTATGGTAACAAGATGGTCTCTTTAACATAATACACTATTTAGTTCCATCGATCAGATAATGTATCAGTGCAAAAAAAGTAATGTCATCACAAGTTCACACATTATCTAGAAAGTAATGTCTTCAGCAGTTAAAATATTACCCACAAATAACTCTTCAAGACTTCATGAAACAAAATTGAAAAATACAGAAAGGCAACAGACATGAAACCTGCATATTTTCTGAATGTAGGACAAGAGATCCCGGAAAAAGATCACCAGCCTAGAGATCCCCTAAAAATAACAAGAGCTGACAAAAGATATCCAAGTTAAAATGACGGGGGTGGACAAAAGATCACCAAATTGAAACTGCTTTAAGTTTCAAGTTTTATTTTTCAT
Organism: Pictodentalium vernedei; assembly: GCA_031216915.1. Taxonomy (NCBI): domain Eukaryota; kingdom Metazoa; phylum Mollusca; class Scaphopoda; order Dentaliida; family Dentaliidae; genus Pictodentalium; species Pictodentalium vernedei. Next base: position 732,887,950 of record CM062296.1, on the reverse strand, counting down.
TCCAACTATTTATTCCAACTCAAAGATGTCCAAACTGAAGTATAGTGGGCAACAACTGGTAAAGATGGTAAATACTGTTTAACCCTATATCTAATGAATTGGCTGCAGCCACCCACGGTATTTGCAAATTAACACTTGCGCTGCCAAAAACGACTATTGTCACCTATTTTATGATGGTTATCTGTATGTTCTGGTATGTGCAAATCAAACCTGCCATCTGATTAATTGTTGGAAAGGGCTCAGAGCCCTTTCCAACTTTTAATCAGATGGTGAAGGCGTACATAGAGGCTAAAGTGGGCATGGCAGTGAATGGGTTAAGCAGTTGAGAAAAATAGATTTTCCAAAAATTTTCTATGAAACCATATCATGTGACCCCCTCACTGGAAAGAGTTCAACGAGGGATCTTTTGTCCAGGCATCTTCTGTCCTGGGATCTTTTGTCCACTCCCATTATTTTTAGGTGATCTTTTGTCTGGGGGACCTTTTGTCTGGGATCTCCTGTCAGGGAACCTTTCATCCAGATACCATATTTTCTCACTTTTTTTAACTGAGATCTTTCTAATGAGAGGCTTTCAGCTCAATATACAAACAACTGATACTGAAGTGTGTGTCAGGCACAAGTCAGCAAGATCTATTTTCTGAAATGTAGGTCACCATGGCCTACTGGTTATTTTTTACAATCATATATTTAATGATGTTTAAGGTCACTTTCAGTATCTATGGCATTCTCATGACTGCAACATAGGGATAAGGTGAAGTTTAGCCATTCGCGTTAATACTGATGCTGCCCATTTCACAGGACTTCCACCCCAGGCATTGGTTCGGGACCTATTTTACCAGTAAAGCAGAACTTATTTACCACAGTAAACAAGCACTGCTCCAGTTCCTGGGGTTTGCACAGGCAAGTTTGTTGACATATGCCCTTTCCAATGTGAATATGCATGTCACAAGTGGGAACCCTTAGCCAAATAGTACATGTATAGGAATTATGAGCTTGAATTCTTTTGGGGATGGATGGACGAATATATGTGACACATAGACTCAGGTACACAAAGTAACAGACAGATAAAGCCCAAAACTAGGTTGTCCAGCCATGATGTTGCAGTGGGCAACAAGAATTTTTTGATTTAACATAACAGTAACGGAGTGCTACATTAATTTAAATTGTTAGAATTACTTCACATGGGTTTGCCTTGTAAAACTTTATTGGAGTTGGAGAGTTCCTAAAGGAAAAGGCACTCTCCAATATATATAGTGACAAGACAAACCAACATGAATAATTTTTTTTTTTTAATAGAAATAGAAGCACATTCACAAAATATGAAGCTTTTTAACTGGTTGAGTGCTAGAAGACACTATCATGGCTTTCAAGAAAACGAGGGTACCAGAGCAAAGGCCAACATTTTCCATGCTCATATTTCATATTCATGAAATGCAAAAAATATTTTTATATAAATCTGTTTATTACAAATTGTTGGCCAATAACTTGTAATAAAACAAATTTTGCTTTTCATATTCAGACCACCCAAAATAATGTAGCCCTCAACCAGTTAATTGAGGCACCAGTACTTTTTAGAAGAGCCAAACTATGGTCATCTAGCGCTCAGCCAGCTTCAAACACACAGTTCTAATAGAACACTACTGTTTTAATACTACAGATTTGACAGCAGTTAGAACTGTTCTAATCCACTTTGGCTTCTTATGGCATAAACTTATGTTCTCAGACTGTGGTAGCAAAATATGCCATAAACCAACACAACCATGGTCTCATGCCCTGCTTGTCCAGAGCAAAATAATTTTGATATCCACTTCACCATGCCTGTAAATCTGTTATTTTTCATCTTCACAAGTGAAGTGATTTCACTATCCACTATAAAATTGGAGGCATCACTTGTGAATTTTGTTCATAAAAATACTTTTTTCAACCTACTGGACAGTGCAGTTGTTTGCCTCAACCTCATGGGTAGCATTTTGCTATAGGCCCCTGATTGAGAGTGGGTGGGGCAAGGATGGTGTTGGAGAGGGCTCTCAAGGATATATTGACTGGTTTCTTTCAAAATAAAACATTTGTTCCCTGAAAGTTGAGGAGCCTCCTAAAGACCAAACACTTTGTATGTAGAAGCCTATTCAAACTGTAGGGTCAGACAAGCCTCCTCAAATTGAGTTGGTTATTACATGTATACACAAAGTGAAGGGATTTTAGGGGTCTCATCAGCATTCCCCTGCCCCCAACAAGAGGGACACATCTCTTGAGCTCTCATCTTTTGTCTATTTTGAAAATGGAAACAGCCTTTGGCCGCTGTATTACCAGGCCTTTAGAGTACCGGTAGTCTAATTTGGGCACCATGGCAAATTGGGATCCACCATATTGTGCAACAGAATTTTCTTCTTTCTTCTTGGCATCTGTTTTAGATTTCAGGTTCCCCCTCCCACCCCCCCCCCCCCCCCCCTTAACATGATAGTTTACAGCCCCTTGTTATAGGTCTTCACCATTATCGATGGCTCCGCTCTTTGAGCTAAAGTTTACTTGATGAGAAGACTTCTTAGTTTCCCAGTGTCAAATAAAATCCTATTTAAATGCATGAATATATTAGATCTCATGCTTCAAGTACATGATCATACATAGTTAGCCAGAGAGAAGCAGTTGGCATTGACAGGGTCATATACGACCCTGTCGACACCGATTGCCTTTCTCTGGTGAACACTGTGGGTTTTTTAAATTATTTATCATTTGCATTGTTTCTTGTATACTGGAAAAAAGTTTGGAAAAAGTTTCAAATGCTGCATAATTTGGGCACAATTACCTTATTTGGGCACTGCATTTATCTTTGCTTTTTGAGAGGAATTTAACACCCTGTGTATTACACTGGGGCCAAAAAAATATCTATCTATGGGCTCCGAGATTGTTTGGAACCACACCCACTAATGGAAAGTGCCAACAAGCATTCTCAAATAAACTGTTGGCAAGTTTTTCATGAACAGAATCAGGTTTTGTCAAGTAAATTATGTAACTGAAAGGTACTTTATGGGTCATATCAAACATCTAGCACTTTTTAACCCTTTACCAAATGTAATGGCCCAAACCGGACAGAGCAATTCATTTTCATTATATTTTCATTTGTCTCAAAAACATAGGTTATGACCCCCCTCATCGAGCTCGTTCCAATGAGGGGTCATAACCTATGTTTTGGAGACAAAAATAAAAAAAAAAATTAGTTATTCTAGAATTTTGTTTGCAAATGTCATCTGCTTTTCATGTTAGGTAAAGGGTTAATAGAACCCAGATGATAACTTCTAAACTGAAAAAGTTAAGTTGAAACTAAACACATAACACACAAAAAGAAATTTTCTTTTTTAATTAGGTCATAGAAAGACAATTTAAAGTCATATATAGCTCTTGTAACTGTGTCATCTCTCAATTAAGGGGAGTTACCAAATCAAATTAATTCTGAAAAAAACTTTATATTTCAATTAAAATTAGAAATTTCTGCCCAAAATCACAAAGTGTTTTTCACGAAAACTGAATATATTATTATGACTTCTATTAAAAACTTTAATTAAATAAATCTAAACCAAATCATGTACAATTTAGTTTACATAATTCTGGCCTATTAAATGGATACTGATTATTTCAGAAAAACACCTGTTAGTTGAAAATAAAATGCCTATCAGCTAAAAATATGTAGAGATATAAACATTTGTTTATACCAGCAAAGAAAATGTGACAATTAAATATTTATTTATTCATTCAAAGTATTTTATTTTTTCATTTACAGCCAGAGTCACTTATGTCAGACAGTTTTACAGGCGGAGGAAGCCAGAGTTCCGAGCTTCAGAGAGCAACTGTCTGACTCCCCTGCATACTAACTCTGCACAAGCAGGGTTAGCATTGGTTGAAGACAAGTGCACCATTGATGGCAGTAATCCTTAGAATACACCACAAGCCACAGGCACCATGGGCAATCGGGATGAAGTACATTGCCTAAGGATACAAGACAGTTACCCCTGGCAGGGATCAAACCATGGACCTTTCAGTTTAAAGTCCAAAGCCATAACCACCAAGCTACCATGCTCCTTATTCAAATTATTGGTTATTAGTTAAGAGTCTGAATAACGCAAATTAAACATAACAGACAACTACCCATCCAATTAAAACCTTACGGCCAGGACAATTTTCTAGAATGTTCACATCATAACCTGGTTTAGTCAATTTTTGGCTACCAAGAGTTGATAAGTAACCTCAGTTTAGGCCACATAAAGTAGATGTTCTGTTCCTCAGGCCATTTTTTTGTAAAATTGCATGCAGGCGGGATGTTTTTTATTTTATTTTCTATTTTTTGTAATTATTTCTTTGCCATCAGAAGTTCATTTTCTTGGGAGTTTTATGTCTTAGGCCTCATAATCTACAATCTAGAATAGCATGGGTGGTGGTGTATTTCGTCCCTTGAGTACAAGAAGGCTTTGTAATGTTAAATAAAGTATTGCAAAGCCTTGTTGCACTCAAGGGACAAATTTATCAATTTTATTAACTTGGATAAAATATCAGACATAAACCATTTAATTTTTATTTTTTTAAGTTTTGCATTGGTTATAAAAAGAGAGCATGCGGTAGCCAAAAGGACAATGCGGGAGGGCTTGAGAAACAGATTTTTAACTTTTTTAGGCCTTAGGTACGTTTTATCTGAGCCTAGAATACTTCCTCATGTTGAGGTACCTGTTCCAAGGCCCGCAAGGATTGTCCAAAGTGGAAAATAGGCCCCCCAAGAGTAAACAGTATTTCTATGTACAAAGAAATGCAAAGAACTGTCAAAACGTGACACTGAAAGGGCAAATGGAAACAGATAAAACAGAAAATTCTTTTCCAGAATTTATATTATCAACGGAGCTATTTTTTTCAAACCAGTAGTGTCATTTCTGTGGCAAATCTGGCATTAAAGTGAGAAATGCTTATCTTTACAAACTTTGACAGTAACCCTCTGCATACTGATGTGAGGATAAAAATTTCAAGCAGCAAACTTTTCCCATAATGCAAACAGGAAGTTAATCAATTCAAACAGGTCAGAGAGAGTTCACTGACCTCTGTCAAAGAAGATTGCATTTGTTAATAAATTTTAAGCTGGATTATTGAAAATTTTTTGCTATTTTGACATCAGCGTGCAGAGGGTTTTAAAGTGAATGAATTTTTGACTCTTTGAACTAATTTATTCTTTTTGATGCCAGCTATCAATACTTGACAAGATATCAGTACTCTGTAAATTGTACAAGTTGATATATTTTCAACAGTTTTATACAACTGTTTTTTCATTTAGATATTTGAATACATTCTGAATGATTCACTTTTCCTGCAATGCGGTATTCTGGTTATTGAATTTTTCATCAAATCAAGTCATGGCTGCTTTATAGCAGCCATGACATGATTTTATGAAAAAATCAAGAAAATACTCAGCATGTTAAAAGTTAAATTTTTTTCCATTGACCAAAACAGAAATAGAGGGTCTTTTTTTAGTCCAGATTATTTTTGAAATTTACAAACCAAATCACTAATTTCCATTCAAGTCAAGGTTTATGGAGGCTAGCTTTGCAATTAGTGAACCTGGTTCATATATTTTGTATAGAATGACAAATTTTTGATAATTTTATCACATAAATGTGCAGCTGAAAAGATGCCATGGTTTGAATTGGAAGGTTTACAAAAAAAGAAGAAACTGCTTTTATATTGAAACCTCATTGTGTGTGACCATATAACAGATGTTATTTATTCACAAACACAACACAGCATTTGGGGTCGTAATTGTAATGGTCTGATAAATGCTTTGCATGTGGAGTTTTTTTTTAATTTTTAAATTAGCCGATCACTATTTTCTTTGTTATCAAGTCAAACCATGGACACTTCACACCAACTATAGTTCAATTTGATAACAACTAAAAAAAATCATGTCCCAAGTTTGACATTTTATGAAGAGAATTAACTGGTTGAGTGCTAGAAGCCACTATCATGGCTGTACTGAAATGTACTGCAAGCCATTATAGTGGCTTCACACTGCAAATATTAGTTTGCTCAGCAACAGAAAAAATATTTACAGCAAATTGATTTGTTACTATTTATTGGAGAATACCCACAGACACTCACCAATAAATTGTAACAAATCAATTATTCATGAACAAAATCTTGGTAAATTGTGGCTTCCCTTTTTGGAAGCAATAGAATCTTTGAAAGAAATATCCATGTTAGGCTAAAAAAATAAATACTTTGGTTCTCAGGCATCAGGTCTCCTGAAATCATTGGTGGAGGGTGTTTTTTATTTTATTTTTTTTTTTGTAAAGTAAACCCCCTAAAAATCTTTTGCATTTCCTCCTACTTTCAACTTAATTATCATGAACATGAATCAAAACCTACGTAGTGATCAGAAGGGCTAAGAACAATATCTGCCAAACTAAAATGAAGGTTAAAAAATGCAGATAGGATCACCGATCCAATGTCGAGTTGTGACAGCACAAAAGTGGGTTTAATCATTATCAGTTTATTGTCTGGAAACCAATTGTTTATAATTTACTATGTGAAGGGGCAATGTGACCTTGATCTTTGACCTAGTGATTTCAAAATAAATAGGGCTCTTTCTTGCAACAATGCCAACCCATCAATGATGTTTTATGAACGTAGGTGGAACCATTGTTAAATTATCATCTGGAAACCAATTGTTTACGATTTATTATGCTCAGGGTGACTGTGACCTTGACCTTTCACCTAGCAAGTCCAAAATATATAGGGTTCTTCCTCTCACTGATGCCAACCTACCTATGAAGTTTCATGAACGTGGGTCGAAACATTATCAAGTTATCATCTGGAAACCAATTGTTTCCGATTTACTATGCTGAAGGTCACGGTGATCTTGACCTTTCACCTAGCGAGTCCAAAATAAAGAGGGTTCTTCCTCTCACTGACGCCAACCTAACTATGAAGTTTCATGAACATGGGTCGAACCATTATCAAGTTATCATCCGGAAACCAATTGTTTTCATTTACTATGTTCAGGGTCACTGTGACCTTGACCTTTCATCTAGTGAGTCCAAAATAAATAGGATTCATCCTCTCACGAAGGCCAACCTCCATATGAAGTTTCATGAATGTGGGGTGAACCGTAGTCAAGTTATCATCCGGAAACCAATTGTTTACAATTGACTATGTTCAAGGTCACTGTGGCCTTGACCTTTGACCAAGCAAGTCCAAAATTAATAGGGTTCTTCCTCTCACCGTTACCAGCCCACCTATGAAGTTTTATGAACATGGGTTGAACCATTATCAAGTTATCATCCGGAAACCAATTGTTTACGCCCAATTACCCACCCACCCAATCGCCCGTCCGCCATTCATCAAACAAGTCGAGTTTGACTTCGTCACAACTCAACTAAAAATAAATAAATAGGGTTCTACACTCACTGAGGCCAACTTACATATGAAGTTTCATGAACGTAGGTTAAACCACTATCAAGTTATCATCTGGAAAACAATTGTTGCGATTTACTATGTTTAGGGTCGATATGACCTTGACCTTTGACCTGTCGGGTCCAAAACCAATAGGGTTCTTCGTCGCACCCAGGTCAACTTACCTATGAAGTTTATTGAATGTAAGCTGAACCACTATCAAGTTATCATCCGGAAACCAATTGTTGTGATTTACTATGTTCAAGGTCACTGTGACCTTGACCTTTGAACTGGCGAGTCCAATATCAATAAGGTTTTTCCTTGCAAGAAGTCAACCCACCTATGGAGCTTCATGAATGTAGGTTAAGACACTATGAATTTATCGTCCACAAACTAATTGTTGCGATTTACTATGTTCAAGGTCACTGTGACCTTGACCTTTGACCTGGCGAGTTCAAGATCAGTAGGGTTCTTCCTCACAGCAAGGCCAATGCAGCTATTAAGTTTCATGACTATAGGCTGAACCACTGTCAAGTTATTGTCTGGAAACCAATTGTTGCAATTTGGTCACTGTGACCTTGACCTTTGACCTGGCGAGTCCAAGGTCAATAGGGTTCTTCCTCGCACCAAGGCCAACACACCTATGAAGTTCCATGACTCTAGGTTGAACCACTATCAAGTTCTCATCCGGAAACCAATTGTTGTGATATACTATGTTCAAGGTCACTGTGACCTTGACCTTTGACCTGGTGAGTCCAACATCAATAGGGTTCTTCCTCGCACCAAGGCCAACACACCTATGAAGTTTCATGACTCTAGTTTAAACCACTATGAAGTTATCATCTGGAAACCAATTGTTGCGATATACTATGTTAAAGGTCACTGTGACCTTGACCTTTGATCTGGTGAGTCCAAAATCAATAGAGTTCTTCCTCGCACCAAGGCCAACCCACCTATGAAGTTTCATGAATGTAGGTTGAACTACTGTCAAGTTATCATCCGGAAAGGAATTGTTGCGATTTACTATGTTCAAGGTCACATTGACCTTGACCTTTGACGTAGCGAGTCCAAAATCAATAGGGTTCTTCCCCTCACCAAGGCCAATCTACCTATGAAGTTTCATGAATGTGAGTTGAACCATTATCAAGTTATCATCTGGAAACCAATTGTTTAAGATTTACTACGTTCAAGGTCACTTTGGCCTTCGACGTAGCATGTCCAAAATCAACAGGGTTCTTCCTCCCACCAAGACCAACCTACGTATGAAGTTTAATGAATGTGAGTTGAACCACTATCAAGTTATCATCCGGAAACCAATTGTTTACGCCTGCCCGCCCACCCGCCCGTCCGCCATTCACCAAACTATAAGTCGAGTTTGACTTCGTCACAACTCGACTAAAAATTCATGGAAAGGTATGAGAGTGTCTTAATCAAGTCTGGCAGATGTTATTCTCTGCCCCTTTGGACAATATGCAGACCTGCCATGCCTTATAAACAATATACCACCAATATAATACTAAATCACACAGAACCATTATTTTCAATGCAAATCAAATTTGTAGAGTAACTCAATTAGGACAGAAAACAGTTTGCAATATATTTATAGATGAGTATAATAATCATTGCATTCAAAAGTCACCGAGAAACCACAACTTTTTGAGATCATACCAATCAAATTCTATTTATAATTAACACAAATTCCACAATTTGTATTAATAACAATGGAATTTGCTTGATATTGCCATTTGGGGATTATAGCAAAGAGAAGAATTGTGCAATGTCAATAAGAATGATGATCCATCATCCAATAAGCTGTCATCCACTAACACTTCACAATGGAGACTTGTAACAAATCAATATAGATTGATATTTAATAAACTGAAAGGAAATTGATCCACATGTATTGTATTGTCTATTTTCGTTATATCTGATGTATTTTAGTGGGGTTTGTTTCATGAGCAAAAAACTGAAATTCCAAAATTCCAATAAAAATATCCAACGTGGGGGATTCAAAACCAATGAGGCGGTACCTGAGAACCAAAAGCATAACTTTTTTTAGCCTTACACACCACCTTTGCAAAATAATTCAGCAGTCTACTGGTTAACTGGTAGAGCATTAGATTAATTTTGGGTGTCAGAATAGGTTGAAATGGGTCTGCCTTGTTACAATTTATTGTAGAGTGCCTCTTGGCATTTTACAATAAATTGTGACACGACAAATTGGTAACTACAAAAATATTATTGTATTCATGGAATGTGTAGCCTTTTCATTGAGGAACCAGCATTTTTCCATAGAGCCTAAATATGGGCATCTTACACCCAACCAGTTAAATTACTAACCTTATTGAAAGTTTAACCCTCTACCCAACGTAATGGCCAAAACCGGCCAGTGTTTTTCACAAAAATCACCATTCAAGTTTTCTTTTTTTGTCTCAAAATCACTGGAATGAGTTCAATGAACACATTCCAATGAGGGGTCATAAGCTGGGTTTTTTATGCAAAAAATGAACGAAAATTAGTTATTTCAGAATTTTGTTTGCAAGTGTTGTCTGTCTCTCATGTTAAGTAAAGGATTAAACAATTAAAATGTCAGAAAGTTACTTCACTTTGAGTATGAATGTTATCTGTGAGATTTCCTGGAACCAATACATTGCAGAATTTATTCTGATATTACAAATTCTCCAAAACCAATCTCTTATTTTGTCTTTGCAATTTAATAAAATACGTCACTAAACTTGGTTGATTAAATTGTTTTTCCATCACACATTTAGTGATTCAGAACACAAAATGATCCTGAGAACTGTTGGTCCAAACAATTAGTAACTCAAATTGAACCCACAAAAACACATTAATGGAAACAATATAAATATATCCAGATGCACACTTCCTTAACTAAAAGATGTATTAATAACACAGGCACTGGCAACAAACTAAATGTCACTATCATTAAACTTTCTGGAATAAATCTCTCATATCTGCCATGGCTTTCCCAATATTCTTTGCAAACCCCAAGGAGTTCTGAAATAAAAATAAAAAAGTTAAACTTGTGGTGTTGAGCAGTGGTGGGTCAGTAGAAGGGTACTTCTGTATCATTTCCTGTGCATTGTACTTCAGAAGCCAGTATGAGGTATAATTAGTCCTGGTTATCCTTTTGCATTTTGTGACAAGACCTCCTTAATAAGTTTTCTCAACCTGGGTTCCTGCATTTCAAAGAGCAGTCAATTGAAGGAGTTTTTAGGGCCTTCCAGATATATTTTCAAGAGTTTTATGGAGCAAGACATGAGAAATTCAAGGATTTTCATGGCTGTTCTACAGCAAAACAAGTGAGCTTCCATCCCAGAGGTGCACAGTTACATTAACCCCTTTACCCAATGAACATGATATCAAAATTTATTATTTCAAATATTATTTTTTCAAATTTTTCGAAATACTTCCACAAGGCCCTTGATGAGCTCATTCCAATGATGGGTCACAAAGGCTTTGTTGAATTTTTTTTTTTTCAACTTCTCAGTTTGTATATTATGCAGGCAGACATGGCCAATTTGTTAGGTAAAGGGTTAATATATAAGCTAAGGAAATTTGTACTCAATACTTTTAATTTTATTGCCATATCACTATTATATTTGCAATTTAGGCATGGTTTTCACTCTATTAGCCAGCAGAGATAGGCAGTATTGGAATTTTGCATTTGGTATCGGTTTTAGTATTTTAGCGGGTATATCATGGTATTGGTATCTGACTTTATTGAGATTTACTGATAGTACCAAAACAGATTCACATCAGGAAAATACAGAATAAGTTGTTCTTGTATGATTCTACCACAGTGTCACAAATGCTACTGCCAATGAGCTCGACATTGGCATTTTTTGCCAACATAAATCATATTTATAGTAATTTTGTAAATTGTTCCAAGCACGCCTTAACCTTCAAAGCTTTGGGAACTCGGAATAATGCATAATAATCATTTGCCCAAGTCAAATCTCAGAGCTTGCAGTTTCTATCAAGGCTTTCCACATTGTCACTGAGGAATTTAGAAACTTTTGACGACAAAAATCTTGATGACAAATAAACTTTAATGTGAAATCACCATCTGAATGACACAAGCTTGCTCTGATAAGGGTACTATAAGCAATATTCAGTAAAGAAATTCAATTTAAAAAAATAAGAGAAAATATTGTGTATTTTTTAGCTTTGCAGTTTTTAAAATGAAAGTGTCAATGACACTGTAGCTCAACTTGACAAACTTGAACTTGGTAAGTTATAAATGAAATGGCAAAATTGAAGATCATTGGGACCAATGTCAGTTTTTTTGACAGTGGCAACATATTTTGACAGAAACTGAAGAAAATCGATAGCTCCCATCTCGAGGCCTCCCCAAACAAGCATGCCAGGTTTCAAAGCAATCCGATCAAAAATGTGCCCTGTAGGGTGTACAAAAGGGAAATATTGTGGTCTGACTAGACTAAATTCTAAGAACGTTGGCCGTGGCAACATTTTTTGACGGAAATGGAAGAAAATAGATAGCTCCCATCCAGAGGTCACCGTAAATAAGCATACCAGGTTTCAAAGCAATCTAATCATAAATGAGCCTTGTAGGGTGAGCCAAAGGGAAATATTGTGGTCTGACTAAACTAAGTTCTAAGAATGTTGGCTGCGGCGACATTTTTTGATGGAAACTGAAGAAAATCGATAGCTCCCATCTAGAGGTCACCCCAAACAAGCATGAAAGGTTTCAAAGCAATCCGATCATAAAAGTGCCCTGTAGGGTGTGCCAAAGGGAAATATCGAGTCTTCTGACTAAACCAAGTTCTAAGAACGTTGGCCGCGGCAACAATTTTTGACAGAAATTGAAGAAATTCGACAGCTCCCATCTAGAGGTCTCCCCAAACAAGCATACCAGGTTTCAAAGCAATCTGATCATAAATGGGCCCTGTAGGGTGTGCCAAAGGGAAATATTGAGGTCTGACTGAACTAAGTTCTACGAACGTTGGCCGTGGCAACATTTTTTGCCAGAAATTGAAGAAAATCGATAGCTCCCATCTAGAGGTCACCCTAAATAAGCATACCAGGTTTCAAAGCAATCAAATCATAAATGTGCCCTGTAGGGTGTGCCAAAGGGAAATATTGTGGTTTGACTAAACTAAGTTCTAAGAACGTTGGCTGCGGCAACATTTTTTGACAGAAATTGAAGGAAATCGATAGCTCCCATCTAGAGGTCACCCCAAACAAGCATGCCAGGTTTCAAAGCAATCCGATCATAAATGTACCCTGTAGGGTGTGCCAAAGGGAAATATTGAGTCTTCTGACTAAACTAAGTTCTAAGAACGTTGGCCACGGCAACATTTTTTGACAGAAATTGAAGAAAATCGATAGCTCCCATCTAAAGGTCTCCCCAAACAAGCATACCAGGTTTCAAAGCAATCTGATCGTAAATGTACCCTGTAGGGTGTGCCAAAGGGAAATATTGAGGTCTGACTAAACTAAGTTCTACGAACGTTGGCCGTGGCAACATTTTTTGCCGGAAATTGAAGAAAATCGATAGCTCCCATCTAGAGGTCACCCTAAATAAGCATATCAGGTTTCAAAGCAATCAAATCATAAATGTGCCCTGTAGGGTGTGCCAAAGGGAAATATTGTGGTTTGACTAAACTAAGTTCTAAGAACGTTGGCCGCGGCAACATTTTTTGACGGAAATTGAAGAAAATCGATAGCTCCCATCTAGAGGTCACCCCAAACAAGCATAAGAAGTTTCAAAGTAATCTGATCATAAATGCGACCTGTGAGGTGTGCCAAAGGAAATTGTGGACGTACGTACTAACGTACTAACATACTAACGTACGTACGTACGTACGCCGACGGACGAGAAGTGATGGCAATAGCTCAGCTTGACTTTGTCAAGTTGAGCTAAAAAGTAAAACTATGATGTTAACCCTAATTGTTATTCATTTATTTGTTTATTTATTCCCTGGGGTTTATAGATACTTTCAACAGCCAGGGTCACCCTGTGTTTGGTGGTTTTACAGGTGGAGGAAGCTGGAGTTCCTGAAGAGAACCACCAAGCAATGGTGGGCAACTGTCAGACCTTCCCAACATACTAACTCCAGACAAGCAGGGTTAGCACTGACTGAAGACAAGTGCACCATCGACATGCAGTACGCCTCAGTACAGAGCACAACTGTGCCTTCAATTGTGAAATTGTGATTAAGTGCCTTGCCTAAGGACACAATGCAGTTGTCCCCGGTGGGGATCGAACTGTGGACCTTCCGATTTGAAGTCCAATGCCATAACCACTGAGCCACCATGCTCCCTAACCCAAATTGAAAGTGTCCTACTGAATATAATGGACAGTACAGCAAGCAAATCTATTTTTTATTCAGAGATAGGTTCAGCAATAAATTAATCCTACAGGCCTACAGGCCTACAGGGCTGTAGGTTTAAATTCATGCTCATCATCAGTGCCAAGTTGTTGTGTACTGAAATCAAACTATTTATGCATCACAGTTTGAAAGGGTTCAAGTTAAATTACAATGTCCGATAAATAGCCCCATAGAGAAAATTACATTAAAATACTATAACTCAATACATACGGTTGTTGGACAAGATATTTTACTTGAGACGTGAAAGAAGATGTTATCTTCTCCAGCAACAATATAGGATACACCATATCCATCATCAGCAACCTGAAAATAAAAATACAAATACTTACTTTACTGTCTGGGCATGAGTAAAATATCTGAACCTATCTGTTATGCTAAATTTATTTACTTATTTTTGGGGTTCAATGACATTTTCAACAGAGAGGGCCACACCATGTCAGACAGTTTTATGGGTGGACAAGCCAGGATATTAGCAGACTGTCATCTGCAGAATGAGGATTCCAGAGGGCAAAATTGGTGATGTTACCCAGCACTACAGAGTAGCATCACCAAATTTACCCTCTGCGTACCTCAATCTGAAACAAGCTCTCAGACCAAAACAGAAAGGGGCACCCAGAGAATAAATTAAGGGGATTTTAGCCTGCTGTTTGGGATAGCAACAGTTAACCCTTTACCCAACGCAGACGATTTCAAAATTTATTATTTTAAATTTCATTTTTTATTTTTTTTAAAAAAAATTTCAAGAAAACCATATCATGTGACCCCTCTTTGGAACGAGCTCGACGAGCTCGTTCTAAAGAGGGGTCATATGATATGGTTTTCTCGAAATTTTTTGAAAAATAATTTTTTTTCAGCTGCTGAATTTGCATATTACGCAGGCGCTGCGGGCGATTCATTGGCTAAAAGGTTAATTCACCCTCTGGGTACCTCATTCTGCAAATGAAAGATTGATTGCTTATTTCCAAGCTTGTGGGTGGAGGAGGCTGGAGTACCCCAAGAAATCAACGGAGCAGTTGCAAATAACTGTCAGTCTCTTCAACTTACTAACACTGCACAATCAGGTTTAGCATTGGTTGAAGTGAAGTATACTATTGATGTATAGTATGCCTTTGCATACTGTACCAAGTGTTTTGCCCAAAGACACAATGCAGAGGATGCCAGGAAGGATCAAACCAACCATATTTAAATCTTAACCCTTTACCTAATGAATCGGACACATCAGCCGATGTAATTTTCAAATTTAGCAGTAGCAAAAAAAATATTTTTCAAAAAATTTCAACCATATTATGTGCCCCCTCAAGGGCTAAGATATGGTGAATGGTTCGGTGTTTTACAATTATATTCAATTAACAGAATTGTTTCTGACAACTCAGCAACTTGGTCCCCTAACACAAAAGATTGCTGCACAGGAAACTAAGTTTCTTGAAATTTCAAAATAGGTTTT
This sequence comes from Pictodentalium vernedei, assembly GCA_031216915.1. Classification (NCBI taxonomy): domain Eukaryota; kingdom Metazoa; phylum Mollusca; class Scaphopoda; order Dentaliida; family Dentaliidae; genus Pictodentalium; species Pictodentalium vernedei. Next base: position 732,872,707 of record CM062296.1, on the reverse strand, counting down.
TCCCAAAGAAACTTTGAAACAAGGATTATGCATCACCAATGTGGGGGAAAGTTTTTTCTCAACTGTAAGGCTTGTCATTGTAAGAAAATCAAATCCACTTTGATAAAGTTAGTGTGCTAACGAGATGAAAACAGGTAAAAATTAACTAAGCAAGGGCCATAACTCCACTCATGATCACACTGCACAGGTTTCCAAATGTGTTCAAGAAAGTCTCACCTATCAAATATTAACCAAAACCATAAATATTTGTTCAAGTTACCGCATTGACATGATGAAAAACGGAAACAAAATAACTAATAAAAGGCCATAACTCCATTCCATACGGCCAAACCATATCTTTTTTCAAACTTATTCAAGACATTACGAAAGTCTCACATACCAAGTGTTGACCATACCAAATATTGACCAATTCCACTATATTTATTCAAATTATTGTGCTAATGAGCTGAAAATTGGCAAAACTTAATTAAGGGCCACATGTCTGCTCAATATAGCCAACCTACACAAGTTTTCAAACTCAGTCAACACATTGTTATGAAAGTCTCACATACCAAATAGGATGATTGCTCAGTGCATGTGTGGGGTGAGCAATCAAATATTGAATGGTCTATCCCCAGGTGATGAAAACAGATTCTTCAAATTGCAGTCATTAAAATGACTTGGAACACACCATCAGGGTTCAAAGTGTTAAAAAGGAATATGATCTGCATACTGTATAGTTAAAACCAGAATGCACAAGATTATTTGATTCTGAAATGTCAATTCAAATGTTACAGGACAGGATTTCTTAAAATTTAAAAAGGCCCATTTTGGTAAAACAAAATTGGAAAAAAATTGCATATAGTTCAAAACTGAACTCAGCTGAAACAATTATACAGAGCATTTAGAAAATAATGTCAGAATTTACTCCATTCAATGCTGTTTAAAAGCCACTGAATAGAAGCGAAATGAAAGCACCTCATATGGATGGATGGCTGGACAGACAGAGTGACAATGACAAGCTAAAACAGTATATCTCTAAACTTTTGTGGCATTAGTGGCAGTAACTGAACGGAGTGGGGATGTATAAATACATGAGGATTTCAATGATGGAACATGATATGAAAAAAAATGCATTGAGTGAACAAAACATACTGGTCCAAATCCTCCACCTCCCGAGATATGGTCGGGATTTTTCTTCAAGTCAATTAAAGTTGTTTGTTGATGTGGAGTCTGAAAATAAAGAAAAGTTAGAAAATAGGCAACATTATCAAAATACTGTAAGCATATGTACTATGATTTATATTGAAAATTGAACATATCTTTGGAGAATAAGAACTATCACCTTGGGATGATTAAACCCCCTTGCCTACTCATCCTAGAGAGTGGTGTGTATGCATATTCTCGTGCACTAGCTACACTGGTAAGGACCTGTATAAGCATTAAATACAAGTAGCTGTTCATTTCACGTAAAAATCAATATTAAAATTTATGTTTAGCAGATGATAAATAAGTTTATGAAGTTGCAATGCAAACCTTTAGAAGTAAGATCTTTTTGCTGGTAACAACTGAAAAAAGTTTCACTGATTTTGGTTCGAGAATGAAGCACAGAAATCAAAATTCAAAAGGACATAATTTAGCCGAAAAGTGTCATAACTGGGTAGCAGTCTTTTGGTTTTGAGGTGAGCTGCTGCACCTGCATGTCATCACATGCAATTTTTATTTTTTGCAAGTACATAACAGCATGACTCAGCTCTACCTAGAAAACCAATTAAAGTCTGTTTGTGGGAAAAGTGTCAATTAATATACCGCTTACATGGAAGTACGAACGGTATACCATGAATTGTACACTGTACCTTTCCAAGACTTCAGACTAATCAACCTTAAAAAAATGCATTAGATAACACTAAAACGATCCCCAGCAGTTTTGTTTCATCTTGTGAAACAACTCCCGAATTTTGTGTGCAGGTGTCCAGTGAATTGTGATTACAATGTTCTGAGGTGTGTCAGGAAATGAAATGCACAGACATTAAAGGCAAATGCTCCATAGAAGTTGCATGTATTGTTTCAAATTTTCTCCGACTACTTCTGGAACAAGCTTATTTGAAAAAAAAAATCAAGCAATTATTTTGGAATGCCTGTTCATTGGATACAGGTAAAGTGAACAGTGCAGATGAACTTTCAGAAATGAATAATACTGAATAGTTTTGGAATTTAGTTCCAAAGAAAACAATAAGTTGCTTCCATGGCTGCAAGTTTCTAACTTTCAAACAGTCAGTGTCAATGTTCTCTTAACTTTAGATACACAGCATACATCCTGGGAGTTTCTACGATGCATGAAAATCATAACCATTGATGTTTTTCTTGAAAACATTTTCCTGATGCTAGGACTTAACAACACCACACCTCAGTTCAACTGGTAGAAAGCAGAATATAGTTTGCCTCCCATTTTCAAAATCTAAAGCCTGTGAGTAGCATTTGCATGTCCATTTGCATCATTATAAATAAGATGTTTCATCAAAATCAGTTCACAAGGCCCCACAAAGTAGATCTTCTGTTTCTCAGGCCATTTTTTTGTAAAACTGCATGCGGGCAGGCGTTTTTTTATATTATATTTTGTAATTATTTCTTTGCCATCAAAAGTTCATGTTCTTGGTTTGTTTTATGTTTCAGGCCTCATAATGTACAGAATAGCATGGGTGGCAGTGTATTTTGTCCCTTGAGAGTAAGAATGGTTTGCAATGCTAAAGCATGGCAAGGCCTTGTTGCACTCAAGAAAAGACATTTATCAATTTTATTAACTTGGGTAAAATAACAAACATAAACCATTGAATTTTAATTTTTTTAAGTTTGTATTGGTTATAAAAGAGAGCATACACCAGCCAAAAAGGCCATGCAGGTGAGCCAGAGAAACAAATTTTTAACTTTTTAGGCCTAAACCAAGTTGTTGTGTGAACAAATATTTCACATAAAAATCAATAATGAACATATGTTCAGGAGATAATTCAGTTAACCCTTTACCTAACGAATCGTCAACATCCACCCACGTAATATGCAAACTGAGCAGGTGAAAAAATAAAATTTTTCAAAATATTTCAACAAAACCATATCATGTGACCCCTCATTGGCACAAGCTCATTGAGCTCTTTCCAATGGGGGTCACATGATAAGGTTTTGTTGAAATTTTTGGAAAAATTTTAAAAAATTATATTTAAAATAATAAATTTTGAAATTGTCTGTGTTGGGTAAAGGCTTAAGGTTTGTCACAACTCGAAAAGGGCATGTCTGCTTGCAGAAGATGTTTGAATGATTTCATCAAAAGTGATTCAATAACTTAGGAAGATAAACCAATATTTATTTATCTATTTATTGGTGTTTAATGTGGCTTATAGCATCTATGGTTATATCTAGAACTGGGGGAGCTTGATTTTTCAGATTCGGTTTTGGTTTCAGAAAAAAACCTTGGTTCAGTTTTTCTATGTGTGAAGAACATAGAGTAAATAATAGCGCTCAAACGACTAGTGAATTCCAAAGTTGACTAGTCAATACCCAAAAGTCAAGTCGACTTTGACTAGTCATTGGTGATAACTTGTCTCCTAATAACAGTGTTGGTGATCCGGTAGAGTGTTGAAGGTCCAAATTTGGCTTCACTTGGGCATTCATATACAGCAACTTACTGGAACATTATTCTGTTAATGTGCTTCTAATTATGCTAAGAGTGAAATTATATAGTCTTATTTAATATGCCTTGTTGCGATTTATGGGAGAGTGCCTATAGGCACTCTCCCATAAATTGCAACAAGGCAAATTAATAACATATCCTGATAGCCCAAAATAATTCAGCACTCTACTAGTGCCAGTTAAAACAAACTACTGTCACCACTATTAGATGGCAATAGATGTATACATTGATTGCCCAATATTGCTGTTCAAACTGACTGACAGTGGCACAGAAGGGATACTATTTACCTAAACGCTTGAACTCCTCTGACTAGTCGACTGCACAATTGAGAGTCGACTACTGGTTTGCCCAGAGTCGACATTGACTAGCCAACTAATCGTTTGAGTACTAGTAAATAACACCTCAGACACCTAAACTTGGTAAAAATCATCAATAGTTTGTACGACACAAAAAGCCGTCAGTACAGGGTTTAAAACTGAAGTGAGAATCAGATTTGATTCTTGCAAAGGATTCTCATACGAAAATGAGAATCAACTTTGATTCTCGCAAATGTCCATTTGATTCTCATAGATTTTGAAAGTGTTTTTAAAGGACTAGAGATATCTACATATATAGGCAGCCAAGACTTCACTAGAAACCACTTCCAAGATACTGAAACTTCCACCATCAAGACTACCAAACTCCTGCATGTTGGAACATGTGTTCTACATGTGCATGCAAGACACAAAATACACCCAAACTGGGACTAGGGTTGAACTCTAGTAAATATACACCTGGAACTTAATTAAGCACCCCCTGAAATGTTTCTTGACAGTGCAGTTGCTGTTACAGATTATTATGTTTTAATGATAGCTATGTTGTGCAGTACATTTCATCTCGTGAGACATGATGTTTCTGGTTGATAGCATACCCCCAAACACATCCCCTCGTCCAGGTGAAGCATGCTACCCACGAAAGTCACAAAAAACACTATCATCCACATGCAGTATCTGGTTATAAAACAAGAAAATTTGTCACTTCTTTTATCAGTAAATGATGACATGGCAAGGAGACTGTCAGAAGCACTAAGATGGCAAATCATTGACATGCATGCAACAGGCATGTCATTCAAAGCTGTTGGAAGGCAACTTGGCTATAGTCATTCTGTCATCAGCAGACTTTTCCGAAAAAAATCAACAAACCAATGATGTTAAGGACCAACCAACACAGAAAGACCTTTTCTCAGAAAAATCGGAGTCTGGCATGTCTCATTAGGCGTGTACAATTTGCTTCAAGTGGGGTTTTGAAATGCCTTTGGCTTCCCAACAGGCGTTTGTGCAACAGAACTGTCCAAAACTTTCAAAGCACTGGTTATGAGGTCTAGAAGGGTTATCAAGCATCCAGCTCTGTCCGATCAGCATCAAAGATGACATTTGGAGAGGTGTATGGCATGACAACATTGGAATCTCAGGACATGGAGGAGAGTCCATTGGTCAGACAAGAGTTGGTTCCTGCTTTATGTCACAGATGGTTGCATGAGTGTGTGGAGGCACAGAAATATTGCTTATGGGCCCAGGAACATCAGATCTACTGTTCCTTAAGGTTTAATATAAGTAATGATTTGGGGATGCCTCTCTCATGATTGTAAACTTGGTATGGTGACTGTACGTGGGAATCTCTATGGTCATCAGTACATCTGGGACATTCTCAATCTGGTTGTTGTGCCTCATTTTGACAACCACCCATTGGCTACTCGCCTTGTATTCATGGATGACAATGCAAGGCCACATCGTTCCCATGCTGTGAGCGCATTCCTTCAGAAGAATGCTATTATAACACTACCTTGGCCTGCAAATGAGCCCTGATTTGAATCTCTTAGAACACATCTTGGACTTTCTTGGACATCGTGTGCAAACAAGGGATCCGTCTGTACAGAATTTGGCCGATTTGGAAGCTGCATTGCATGAGGAGTGGCAGCAGCTGCCTCTGGACCATATCAGAAGGCCCACTGGTAGCATTAGGAGAAGGGTTCAGGCTGTCATCTGGGCACATGGTGGATACACTCGCTACTGATATCAGACACTGCTATTGTGTTCAAGAGATCACAAGTTACATTTTTGTCAGTAAGTAATGGCATTGTTTAATCATGGAGCGTACCAGCACCATACTTGTCAAGAGAACATTTTTTTATCAAAAACAATAATGACAGATATGTGTAATTAGTGCCATTAAAATACTGCATATTAATGTATTGTATGCCAAAATATATATATATATATATATATATATATATATATAATTGAAAGTTTGTTGAAAACTGAAAAAAAATCTATTTTGAGATATCACAACAATTAAGTTACCACCCCCCCCCCCCCCCCCCCCTTACTTATATACAAACAAATTGAGAACATGTCAAGCAGAGTATTTCGTCTTCATTTTGAATCAATGGGAGTTATGAATACTGAGGGCACCTTCTCTAACTTGAGTAAAACAAAACACAGTTCAAATATTTTTTTTGATAAAAAACAAAAGCGAAATTACCACAACCACACAGAACTTCATTGTACCGGCAACAACAGGTGTTTTTTTTAAACAGAACGATATGTATTGTTAGCATTGAGTAATTTTTATTGTACAATAAAACCTGTCAAAAGATAATAAGAACGAATATTTTCTCACCAAAAATGTACAGATTGAACTAAGAATTTACATGAATAAATGGCATGAGTGAAGAAGGAATGCTTGTGTTGGTTCCTGAACGTTTTGGTACTGGGTCGTTTAGGCCCAAGATGTTTCAGCCTCCATGTATTGAAGCACCGAGATGGGCTTGCATGAGCAAGGAAAAATGGCCGGACTGGGGAGGGGGGGGGGGGGGGCAGGGGGGGGGAGAGGGGGCTGGTACAGGCAAAGGCTAGATAGGCATCCACTCACATTTGTGTGTTGGGGGGGGGAGGGAGGGGCAGTGTGTCGGGGGGGGGGGGGGGGCATTGTCTCGGGGGGGGGGGGGGGGCTTGGACCAGTGATATCCATATTTGTATGCTTTTACTGACAAATACCATTAAAAGTGTTAAAATAAATGATTAAAATGAAATATAATGCATTTGGGTTGGGGGGATGCTCGGATGGGACCGTGGGAGGCATAACAAGGAAAATATTGATGTAATGGCCACGTGCAAAAATCTCACTGACAAGCATCCAAATCTCACTGAGAGCTCATCAAAATCTCACTGGCAGTCACCTTCAGAGGTTAACAGGTCTGGAGTTGACCCAGTTTCAAACACCTGATCACCAACAACTTCAGATGTTTGATTTGTTAAAAAAGGTTTTATTCAACAGAGAATTCCCCTTTAATAGTGTTCCATCTATATTTTTCCTGCATTTGAATAAGGGTGCCCAAGCTTTGTTTTACAAACTGCAACACTGTGTTTAGACATTGAAAAGAGAATGCAAATCACAATTGACTGCCATTTTTAACTTTGAATTCTGGGGAGGTACTGGGGAAGTTCCTTTGATCTATTTCCAGTGATATATTTCTCTCAACTCATGTCTGCTCTTCAGCAGCAATGAAGTGATTGTAGGAGACCTGCACAAAATATTTTGACGTTGAACAACTGAAATTTATTAACATATGTGGGAGTTAATTATAGTTCATTTTTTTATAAATTATTTTTCTTCAGATTACTTCTACAGTCATGAATTGTTTGTATGAGTGAGAGAACAATTATTTTTTTGAAGTTTGACATCTGCATGTGTTGTACCTGAAACTGACAAATTAAAGTTTTTTTTCACATAAGTTTTTTTTTTTTGGAGGTAAGGGGGAAGGGTGGGTGGGGGGGGAGGGGAGAATTGGGAGAAACCTGATTACTGTTGTGATTCCAATCTTTATGAATAAAATACAGTTTGAATAAGCTATTAGACAGGATACAGAACCAGTTGAGATGTGCAGCAGTATAACTCCAGAATGAAAATTTATATTTATATATTTTGACCATATTTTTATTTGGTAATACAACATATGTGAGCTGCATCAATAGTATCTCCTACGGTGAGAAGTCCTCTCAATGAGGGTGATTTAGTGGTAGTTGACATGTTCCATACAGCATTTTCTGTCACACAAACTTTTCCCTGAAATTCATGCCATTTCCCTAAAAATCAACCTCAATTTCCCTGAAATCTTTTTTTGGAGGTTAACATGTCTGAGTCAGTACCACTGAATGAAACTGACAAAAATTGTCATTCAGTTTTTTAAATTTTTTCATTGAGTTCATTCCAATGAAGGGGGCCTCAAGTTATGATGTTTTGGAGGAAACAATGAAAATATTTAGTTACTCAACAACCAGTTTTGTGCAACTGTCGTCATCTAGAGGTGTGAAATAAGGGGGAGGGTGTTAACACAATATCCAAATCAACTCTATGGAATAAGTATTATAGGGTTAAGTTAGAAATAAAAACCTTTATGTAATCTGGCAGAACCTACCTGACTTGTTGAGAGACGCCATGGTTCACTGAGTAAATCTGATAGGAAAGGTGAATCCTGTCCTAGATATTTTGACACAACATAAAGACAGAATAAATGTCTGTCACAGCCTCTTCCTGTCATTGTGTCTCTGTAAGCTTTCTGATGGGCTTCACAGGCCACTCTCAAGAGACGGATTGTCTCTTCTTTCTGTAAAGAAATACAGATTGACATGAATGAACGGTTAAGAGTTTTCAGCTCAATCCATAAGACTCTGGCAGTCTTTTCCAGAACTTTCACTATACCAAAGTTACTGCAACAGCTTGGCAGTTATTTATGTATTTATTAACTGTTAAGAGTGCTGGAAGCCCATATTTGGGCTTTAATCTGAGGTGCAGGTACCATAACATAAAGACTTCTTATTCAGTGGATGCACTTCATATTATCTTTGATGTGAAATTATTTTATCTTTAAGAATTTACCTTCTTACAATTTATGGAGAGTGCCTATTGGCACTCTGCCATAAATGTTAGCAAGGCAAAGACAATCAACAAATTTTGATGACCAAAAATAATTTAGCACTCTACCAGTTGTGTAAGGTCACAGTCTAGCATCTATGGCTATGAAATTAACATAGATATGATGAAGTCAAGTTTAGCCCATTGTTATAACTCTGCTTCCCCCCTGAGAGGACTTCCACTACAGACATTAGTTACCAAGTCCTATTTTACCAGTCAAGCAGAACTTATTTACCAAAGCAAACATTCACTATTCCACTTCCTGTGGCTCCCAAAGGGGAAGTTTTGGCAGGATTTCTACCCGAGTTTTGGTCATTGAATAGCTTTGGGAGAAAATTGAAGGAGAAATCACTTCCTCCTCTATAGAATTTTGGGTGAAGTCAAATGAAAACAGGGAGAAGCGCTATTCACAAATATCACCATTCAATTTTTATTTTTTTTTACATTTTATTCCAACGACATAGCTTATGACACCTCACTGGAATGAGCTCGCTGAGCTCATTCTAATGAGGGGTCATAAGCTATGTTTTTGATGCAAAAAATTAGTTATTCGAGAATTTTCTTTGCAAAATGTCATCTGCCTTTAGTTTTAGGTAAAGGGTTAAACAATATTTTGTTTCAGTCCAGAATAAAATATTTGTTGCTAAAGCACTGTAGATGACACCCTGATGACATTAACTCACATGTAAGTAAACAACTACACATGGAAATGAAAGTGTCAATGACACTGTAGCTTAACTTGTCTGTGTGTTGCGTTTGATAAAAAGGGTAATGTTCAATGTTTATGAAAGGATTATGAAATAAGACAAGAATTGTGATAATTGGGAATATGTTACTATCTATTCCCTGAATGCTATATTTTCAATATAAATTATAAATTCATAGTAATTTCTATATTTTCCATACTTACCAATAGCCCAGACTCAGCTGGTGCTAACTCCAAAATATCGAGGGCCAAACACAAATTTTGCCCCAGAATCCCCCAAATTTGCATGCAAAACCAAAAATTGGAAGTCCTATCTGGCCCTCCATACATTTACTCTCTGCGCATGTGCAGACACCAGGAAGTGACCTGAATTGTTGCCAACATCATTCTTTGTAAAAGAGAGTATTACATAATAATTCAGCGGGGAGATATGAGTGCCCTCTCATGGGAGGGCCATCCCCGTCTGGGCCATTGGTAAGTATGGAAAATATTCAAAGTCATATCGAAATCTCCTCTCCCGCATTATTTAATCGTTCCTGTGCCAGTATCAAATAATATAGGAACCGCGATGGTTCCCTCATGTCTAACCAACCATTATGCCACTATGGGTGGAGGACGTGAAGAATAAAACTTCCCCTGAAAGAAGGCCCTCTCATGGAGGAAGCTTCTGGGAGCATCCCATAACCGACACTTGAGAATACTGATCCAAGGTTTCTGTGACAACAGAGGTGCTACTAGTAGAATTCACAACGAGACTGTTTAATCTTAAATCTAATCTATTGAATCAAATGAATTGGAGGATACGCATATCCTGTCATTCATCCCCATGAATTCTGCAGAGCATCTACTGCATGCGCTCAATGGTTTGGGCATGGCGACACAAATGACGGTAACTAATTGTTCCGGTGTGTCGCAAACTAAACTATCATGGGGCGGTCCCACTGGTAGCAAAACAGTCCAAATACTCGCTTGTTGAGCATCCAATGCAAATGAAACGGGCGACCTTTCCGAGAGCAAGTCTGCTAGTATGTTCAGACGACCCGGTATATGACGGATAGAGAGATTAACATGAAATAGAAAAATCTTCTCCGTTAGTTATAACGGAAAGGAATGGGTGCCGCCCTGGTTCCTGATGTACCCTACTACTATCGAGTTGTCCAACAATATCTGAACATGCATGTCCGCAAATAATGTGAATCTACTGATGTAGTGCTAACAATATTGGCATCATTCTTTGATGTTTATGAGTTTCTCCAGGAACCGAGGATCCCAAGACCCCTGCATTTCGAGTCTGTCGGACTCAGGGTCTTGTCCCTGACTATTGACTCACACCCGTCAGTCATAATCATGAAAGCCGGATCTGGCAGTTGCAGCGGAACTCTTTGAGTTAACCACTGAATATCTGTCCCAATATGGACCTTTTGTTTACTAGATCCATTAAAACAATACTGGTCTTGAGCGAATGTGTCTTCACACTCCAGTTCTGGGTAGAGAATAACTGGATGGGACGTGTGCGTAAGCGACCAATCTGAATAAGATGTGTAGCAGCTCCACACAACCCCATCAGTCGCATAAAATTTCTCACTGTTAATGAGTCTGATAGTAGACAAAAATGAGCATAACAACTAACTAATTTTGTTCTGGATAATGGCAGACAAACCAGATTGTTGTGAGACATTACTGAGTTCATTATTCGAGTGACAGCCCAGGGTGCTAGATTAAGACTGAAGCACATCACTCGGAACTGAAATACTATCCCTTGGACGATGAACCGTAGGTACTTTCCGGATGCCGGATATACCAGGACATGAAAGAACATATCCTTAGATCTATGCTTGTCGCATAGTCGATCACTCGAATGCTCGCATTTACCGAATAAATGATTACCATAAATAAACTTTTAGAGCTATGATAAACTTGTTATCCAGCTCCAGTCTATTATCGGCCGGAATGACCTAGAGAATCTTGATTCTCGATGACCTCTATTACTTTCATTGTCAAGAGAACCTTTACCTCCGATTGGAGAGACTCTTATGCAAGGATTTGACGGAAGCATTGTCCATCACAGACATTAAGTTAGTGGTGGTACTCTCAGAAAGATAGCCATTGGCCGTCTGAGACCACACTTCTCACCTACTGGACTTCCGTAATAGTTATCCAGTTTGATGCGAATCTTGATAACCATCCGTCAACTGCTAAGCAATAGAGGTCCTAACCCTCACCTGCAGTACCTGCAAGGCCTACAGAAGGAGAAACTACGTCTCCTTCGCGAAGAACCACGAGCCATTGGCTTAGGGGCGTCTGACCAGTAGGCTCGATCAGACCTAAGCCCCCTATCTGAATCGCTGTATGTCAATCACTAGAGTAATTATAGGAGGGTTACCTATACCCTCGCAAGGAGTCCTTTTTAGACGATTTTCTGTCTAGGACATCCTCCCTTACTCTTTTCTGCTATTGCAGATCGATTAGATGCCGACTTAAGAAGCAGAGTATTGATGCTTTCTTTGTAGCTTGGTCACAAACCAATGAAAGCTTATCGTCAAAAACTTAATGTCCAGAGACCGGAGCGACTCGTAGAGAATTTTTCACCTTGTCAGCTATTAACTGGTAGAGTGCTGGAAGCCCATATTTGGGCTTTACTCTGATGTGCAGGGACTGTAATATAAGGGCCTCATACTCAGTGGATATGCTTCATATTATCTTCAAAGTGAAATTATTTAGTCTGTGTAGATTTGCCTAGTTACAATTTATGGGGGAGTGCCTACAGACACTTTCCCATAAATTGTAACAAGACAAAGACATGTGAACAAATTTTGATGGTCAAAAATAATTTAGCACTCTACCAGTTAAAGATGATGACGCAAGAGCTCTGTCACGTCTGATTAACTCCAAATTAGCAACTGTTAAGACAGAGTAATACTTGATAAATACAATAGCCCTGGAAAGGACTCTAAATGAGATATGAATGTCCTCAAATTCCTTTCCGTAGAGACGTTGCATCACAGTTCTTAAAGGTGATCTGCTTAAGACAGAGAGTCTAAGAAGAAATTGCCGTCTCAATTGTGTCCGAGGAAATAGTGAATGATGAAGGTAAGGCCATAACTAGGACCTTAGCCTGCTCATTCAAATGCAGAGGAACTCTCTATACATCTTCCCCGTTTTCCGTTATAATCGGTAAAATTACGGAAGATGATGACAAGAAACCGCCTTACTTCTTCCCACTGGAAAGTTGAATATGGCATCGTCTGAAAGGCCTAAGGCCTGTGACACCTGAAAAGACATGACCTCCTCATTTTCCAGATGAAGTAAGCATCCACCAACGCTAGCGGTTTCTTGCAAGTAGTCACAGCATTCAGATTTGCTGGAACAAATTCAGGGTAGTGTTGATGGATTAAATCCATCGCAACCATGTGTTGTTCCGAAAGGGAAGGGTAATCCCCCTCCGTATCCCTTTCCTCATTCTTCTGAATCAGTTGAAAATCATGGTCAGTGGCATCTGAACATGCAGATGACTGGACCAACCCAGCACCATCTGACAGCTCAGGTTCTGAGACTGCCGTCATCTGCTTCTGCACTTGCTGGGATGCTGTGATGAGCTGTGCAATCTATGACAGCAAATCCGATACGGAGGCCTGAGGAGCAGTGGTCTTCTATTCTGGCAGCCGGCTGCTCCAGGGACAGTGTGTCCGAGATGGCTCTTTTCTCCGGACGTCCCGATATAAGAGGCCTCGTCTCTTAGCTACTGAATAGTGCTACTTTCGGGCGGTTGCAGCATTCTGATTCTCAGAAACGAACTCAGGGAAGTATTGATGCATTAGATCCATTGCCACCCTGTGTTGTTCCGAAAGGGAAGGGTAATTCTCCTCCAAATCCCTTTCACCATCCAACTGAATCAGATTATACTCACGGTCATCGGCATCTGAATGCGCAGATGACTGGACTGACCCAGCACCATCTGAGGAGCTCAGGTTCTGATACTGCTGTCGGCTGCTTCTGCACTTACTGGGATGCTGCGATGAGCTGCGCAATCTGCGACAGGAAGTCTGTTATGGAGGCCTGAGGAGCAGAGGTCTTCTGTTGCTTGGCCGCCGGCTGCTCCTGGGACAGTGTGTCCGAGATGGCTCTTTTCTGCGGACGTCCCGATGAGTGAGGCCTTGTCTCCTTGGTTATAGTATGGTGTGACTTCTTTGATGAAGAGTGGACCTTCTCGGCGATGCAGGCTGGATATCAGAAGTCATGTAGCCAAGGTGTGGTAGTGTGTGCTTGGTAGGCACGGAAGAAGCCATAACTATAGCTGACCCCGGCTGTGAACAGAACGGAGTGTCTGACCCCAATGTTGTTATGCAAGAGAGAGGGCTCTCTCGCTCGCAGTTCTTCAGACCTCGCCATGCTTCCCGCTGAATTTGCCGGCTTCTTCCTCTCCGTCGTCGTAGGGTGAGCCTGTTATTATTTTATAGTGCTCGCTCTACCCTTTCTACTCTCCTCGACCACAATGGACACACCCGGCATCAAGATACCCACGGACAGTGTAACCGCTTCACCAACTGGCGACAGGGAGCTGAAACCATGCTGTGATTTATTAGCCCTGTCTTAACATTCATGATCAGTTTAGCTGCTAGCTCTGATTGACTATCTAAATGAGACGTCTGAAACACACTCTCTGACGGCGTCACATAAACATCACCACATTCTTGTTCCTCTGTCAATAGAAACTAAAAAACTAGAGCAACTTTTTGGCGAGAGGACCAGCAGTGGCCTCTCACCGCGAGAGGACCAGCAGTGGCCTCTCGCTAACAACATACCACTAAATACGACCTGTAGACTGTGCTAAAGGTTTTCAGGCTTTGGGCTCAGGCAGAATGATCGTGACCAAAAGGGGGCGTTCTCATCTGGACATAATCTGGAGTCATCCTGCCAAGTTACAATGACATCCCTTCATAAATATAACTTGTAGACTGTGCTAAAGGTTTTTGGGTTTTGGGCTGGGGCTGTCATCACAGTTGACAGATCATAACCGAATGGGGAAGTTCTCATTTTGACATTATACAGAGTCATCCTACCAAGTTACAATGAAATCCCTCCATAAATATGACCTGTAGACTGTGCTAAATGTTTTGGGGTTTTGGGCTCGGGCAGTCGTCATGGTTGACAGATCGCGACCAAATGGGGAAGTTCTCATCTAGACATCATACGGAATCATCCTACCAAGTTACAATGAAATCCGTCCATACTGAATATGACCTGCAGACTGTGCTAAAAGTTTTTGGGTTTCGGGCTTGGGCAGCCATCACTGTTGACAGATCATGACCAAAAGGGGAAATTCTCATCTAGATATTATACAGAGGCATACTACCAAGTTACAATTAAATCACTTCATAAATATGACCTGTAGACTGTGCTAATAGTTTTTGGGTTTTGGGCTTGGGCAGCCATCACGGTTGACCGATCGTGACCAAAAGGGGACGTTCTCATCTAGACATTACCCCAAACCTGTATATGAAATTTCGTGACAATCGGATAAGAACTACAGGGTGTAGCCTGTGCTAAAGAAAAATGTGAACAGACTCACAGACTAACAGACTTCCATATGCGTGATGGCAATAGCTTATCTTGACTTTGTCAAGTTAAGCTAAAAACCTATTCATTTTTATACATAAAAAATTCTATAAATACATTTTCAGTAGGTATTTAATTTTTGCAAGGTACAAATCACCTTCCAATTTAAACCTTTCAAATCCTGTTTAATTCTTTTTAAAGGAGAGTCTTACAGAATGAAAGTGTCAATGACACTGTAGCTTAACTTGTGTGTAGTGTTTGATAAAAAGGATAATGTTCAATGTTTATGAAAGATTATGAAATAAGACAAGAATTGTGATAATTGGGAATATATTCATGTCTGCCCTGTATGCTATGTTTTGATAAACATAATATGAGGTGTACACTGTACTAAAGAGCTGAGGGGTGGGTTAATATGACCTCACAGTTAATGTATGTGGCCCTCACAGTTAATGTATATCAACGAAGGTTACCAAATTATAGTGAAATTATTCCAATACAAGTCATCCTATCAAGTTACATTGAAATCCCTTCATAAATATGGCCTGTAGATTGTGCTAAGGGTTTTCTGGCTCTGGGCCCCTGTAGCCATCAGATTCTCAATTGCATCCAAAGGGGACGTTTAGACATTATATGAAGTCAACCTACCAAGTTACAAATAAATCCCTTCATAAATATGACCTGTAGACTGTGCTAAAGGTTTTGGGGCTTTGGGCTCGGGCAGCCATCATGGTTGAATGATCGCAACCAAAAGGGGAATTCTCATCTGGGCATCTTCTGGAGTGATCCTACGAAGTTACAATGAAATCCCTTCATAAATATGACCTGTAGACTGTGCTCAAGGTTTTCGGGCTTGGGGCCCCTTAAGCCGTCACAGTTGACCAATCACGATCAAAAGGGGATGTCATCATCTAGGCATTATATGGAGTCAAACTAACAGGTTACAATGTAATCCTTCCATAAATATGATCTATAGACAATGCTAAAGGTTTTGGGCTCAGGCAGCCGTCAAGGCTGAATGATCGCGACCAAAAGGGGACATTCTCATCTAGACATATGGAGTCATCTTACCAAGGTACAATGAAATCCCTTCATAAATATCACCTGAAGACTGTGCTAAAGGTTTTCAGGCTTCAGGCCCCTGTAGACGTCACAGTTGCCTAATGGTGTCCAAAAGGAGCTGTTCTCATCTAGACATTATATGAAGTCAACCTACCAAGTTACAATGAAATCCCTTCATAAATATGAACTGAAGACTGTGCTAAAGGTTTTTGGGCTTTGGGCTTGGGCAGCCATCATGGTTGAATGATCGCAACCAAAATGGGACATTCTCATTTGGGCATCATCTGGAGTGATCCTACGAAATTACAATGAAATCCCTTCATAAATATGACCTGTAGACTGTGCTCAAGATTTTCGGGCATCTGTAGCCCTCACAGTTGACAAATCACGACAAAAAGGGGATGTCATCATCTAGGCATTATACAGAGTAGTCAACCTAACAAGTTACAATGAAATCCTTTCATAAATACGACATATAGACTATGCTAAAGGTTTTTGGGCTCGTGCAGCCACCAAGGCTGAATGATCACGACCAAAAGGGGACGTTCTCATCTAGACATTATTTGGAGTCATCCTACCAAGCTACAATGAAATGCCTTCATAATTATGACCTTTAGACTGTGCTAAAGGTTTTTGGGCTTCGGGCTCCTGTAACTGTCACAGTTCCCCAATCGTGTCCAAAAGGGAATGTTCTCATCTAGACATTATATGAAGTCAAATCTACCAAGTTACAATGAAATCCCTTCATAAATATGACCTGTAGACTGTGCTCAAGGTATTCGGGCTTCAGGCTCGGGCAGCCATAATGGTTGAATGATCACAACCAAAAGGGGACATTCTCATCTGGGCATCATCTGGAGTGATCCTACGAGTTACAATGAAATCCCTTCATAAATATGACCTGTAGACTGTGCTCAAGATTTTCGGGCACCTGTAGCCATCACAGTTGACCAATCACGACCAAAAGGGGGTGTCATCATCTGGGCATTATATGGAGTCAACCTAACAAGTTATAATGAAATCCTTCCATAAATACGACCTATATACTATGCTAAAGGTCTTTGGGCTCGGGCAGCCATAAAGGCTAAATGATCGCGACCAAAAGGGGATGTTCTAATCTAGACACTATTTGGAGTCATCCTACCATGCTACAATGAAATCCCTTCATAATTATGACCTGTACACTGTTCTAAAGGTTTTCAGGCTTCGGGCCCCTGTAGCTGTCACAGTTGCCCAATCGTGTCCAAAAGGGGACGTTCTCATCTAGACATTATGTGAGGTCAACCTACCAAGTTACAATGAAATCCCTTCATAAATATGACCTGTAGACTGTGCTAAAGGTTTTTGGGCTTCAGGCTCAGGCAGCCATCATGACTGAATTATCGCAACCAAACGGGACAATCTCATCTGGAGTGATCCTACGAAGTTACAATGAAATCCCTTCATAAATATGATGTGTAGACTTTGCTCAAGGTTTTCGGGCTTCGGGCACCTGTAGCAATCACAGTAGACCAATCACGACCAAAAGGGGATGTCATCATCTAGACATTATATGGAGTCAACGTAACAGGTTACAATGAAATCCTTCCATAAATATGACCTTTTGCCTATGCTAAAGGTTTTTGGGCTCGGGCACCCATCAAGGCTGAATGATCGCGATCAAAATGGGACGTTCTCATTTAGACATTATTTGGAGTCATCCTACCCAGTTACAATGAAATCCCTTCATTAATATGACCTGTGACTGTGCTAAAGCTTTTCGTGCTTCGGGCCCCTGCAGCCGTCACAGTTGCCCAATCACGTAGAAAAGGGGACTTTCTCATCTAGACATTATATGAAGTCAACCCACCAAGTTACAATGAAATTCCTCAATAAATATGACCTGTAGACTGTGCTAATGGTTTTCGGGTTTTGGGCTCGGGCAGTCGTCACGGTTGGCAGAACACGCCCAAATGGGGAAATCTCATCTAGACGTCATAAGGAGTCATCCTACCAAGTTACAATGAAATCCTTCCATATTAAACATGACCTGCAAACTGTGCTAAAAGTTTTTGGGTTTCGGGCTTGGGCAGCCATCATGGTTGACAGGTCATGCCCAAAAGGGGACGTTTTCATCTAGGCATTATACAGAGGCATCCTACAAAGTTACAATGAAATCCCTTCATAAATACAACCTGTAGACTGTGCTAATGGTTTTCGGGTTTTGGGCTCGGGCCGCCATACCGGGAGACCGATCGCAACCAAAAGGGGATGTTCTCATCTAGACATGACCCCAAACCTGCATATGAAATTTTGTGATGATCAGACAAGAACTGCGGGGTGTAGCCCGTGCTAAAGGAAAATGTGAAGAGACTCACAGACCAACAGACTAACAGACATCCGCACGTGTGATGGCAACAGCTTATCTTGACTTTGTCAAATTAAGCTAAAAATAAGAGAATTAACTGAGTACACCCCTACCATGTCAACAAAGATGACATCTTGATTAAACCCCAGCTTTTAGTATTTACAAACAAGAGTTATCATCAAGAAAATTGCTCATGGACACTTGAGGTGAAAAAAGAATAATTTATTATATGCCTCAATAACGCTGTACTTGACATTTCGGCAGAATCCATCCACTTAATACAAATTCAGCAATTGAAAAACAAAATTTCAACAAAACCCTGTTTTGTCGAGCTTCTTCCAATGGCTTTGATATGGTTTTGTTTAAAGTTTTTGAAAAATTTGTAAAAATAAAATTTAAAATAATAAATTTTGACGTAGTCTGTTTTGGGTAAAGGCATAAAGATAGCAAGAACTATTCTACCTTATCTATTGACATGATGAAGATTATCATCTCTTTGAAAGTGACGTACATTACCCAGTAAGTTTAGATCGATATCACTTATTGTTTTGACAATTTGGTGTTTTAATTGCTATTAAGGCCACACAATGTAGATCTTCTGTTTCTTGGGCCATTTTTTGTAAAATTGCATATGGGTGGGTGGTATTTTTATTTTTGTAATTATTTCTTTGCCATCAAAAAGTTCATGTTCTTTGTCTGTTTTATGTTTTAGGACTCATAATCTACAGAATAACATAGGTGGTGGTGTATTTTGTACCTTGAGTGCAAGAAGGCTTTGCAATACCACAACATTGCAAAGCCTTGTTCCACTCAAGGGACAGATTTATCAATTTTATTAACTTGGGTAAAATATCAGACATAAACCATTCAATTTTTATTTATTTTTTAAGATTGAATTGGCTATAAAAAAAAGAGCATGCATCAACCAAAAGGACAAAAGAGTGAGAGAGAGAGAGAAGGGCTTGAGAAGATGGGAGGGCTTGAGAAACAGAGTTTTAACTTCTTCTTCCAAAATGAGTCATCCTATCAAGTTACAATGAAATCACTTTATAAATATAACTTGTAATAGACTTTGCTAAAGGAATCTTAGTCAGATGACGGGTCGGCAGTCACAATTGACTGATCATGACCAAAATAGGACAATCTCATGTTGATATCATACCGGGCAGCCATTACAGTTGACAGATTGCAACCAAAAGGGGGATTTCTCATCTAGACATTATAATGAGTCATCCTACCAAGTTACAATGAAATCCCTTCAAAAATACGACCTGTAATCTGTGCTAAAGTTTTTCAGGTTTTGGGCTCGGGCAGCCATTATGGTTGAACGATCGCAACCAAAAGGGGACGTTCTTATCTAGACATTATTTGGAGCCATCCTACTATGTTACAATGAAATCCCTTTATTAATATGACCTGTTGCCTGTGCTAAAGGTTTTTGGGCTTCGGGCCTCTGTAGCAGCATTACAGTTGACCGATCGCGACCAAAAAGGGACGCTCTCATCCAGACATTATACGGAGTCATCCTACCAAGTTACAATGAAATCCCTACATAAATACGACCTGTAGACTGTGCTAAAGGTTTTCAGGTTTTGGGCTCAGGCAGCCATTACAGTTAACAGATCAAGACCAAATGGGGAAGTCCTCATCTAGACATCATACGGAGTCATCCTACCAAGTTACAATGAAATCCCTCCATATTAAATATGACCTGTGAAATGTCCTAAAAAATGTTGGGCTTCGGGCTTGGGTAGCATCACGGTTGACAGATCATGACCAAAATTGGACATTCTCATCTACACATTACACAGTCATCCTACCAAGATCAAAGAAATCCCTTCATAAATATGACGTGTAGACTGTGCTAAAGGTTTTCGGCTCAGGCAGCCATCACAGTTGACCGATCGTGACCAGAAGGGGACGTTTTCGTCTAGACATGACCTCAAAACCTGCATATGAAATTTCATGACAATCGGACAAGAATTATGGGGTGTAGCCTGTGCAAAAGGAAAATGTGAACAGATTCACAGACTTCAGAATGCATGATGGCAATGGCTTATCTTGACTTTGTCAAATTAGTTGAAAAATTTTTTAAAAAAAATGCACATCCACATGCAATTTTACACAAAAAAGGCCTGAGAAACAGAAGATCTACTTTGTGGGACCTAAACTATATTTTTTAAAGAATGTTAAAAAAAACCACCCAAAACACATACTTTCAATGGAAACTTGTTGGATGCTGGATTTAGATAATTTACAATTTCTTCAGCAATTTTATTTCTAGTTCTTTAGGAAAATATTCTCAGTAACAATAAATATTTCCAACAACACTTCTTTTAGGAAGAACTTACTTTAAATATGCTTCACAAGTTTCAACTAACATACAGATAAACTGATACTTTACAAGGAACTGTCAATATTTAGTGAAGACGTAGCCAAGTTTGGCAATCCAAGGCTACTTCTTTAGCCAAGTCACAAATTTGACTAGTCCCTGATCATAGCAACCCATATATTAATTAGATTTCACACAGAGAATAAATCTTCAATGTTTATATATATAATTGATCTAGAGTCTTGTGCTGATGTTGAGGAGAAAAGATTTTGAACTAGATGTACACACATATTTATCTTCTCTCTCTCTCACTCTTTGGAACTCACAATGTTTGAATAAATAGAGGATATCTAGTGTTTTTTAGTGGATACCGAAAGTTAAAAAATTTATAGTAATTTTTATATTTTTTATACTTACCAATGACCCAGACTTAGACTTAGCTGGTGCTAACTCTAACAAAACCAGGGCCAAACACAAATTTTGCCCCCCAATCCCCAAAATTTGCATCCAAAACAAAAAGAAATCATGTCCTAAAGGACCTCCATACTATGCCTCTACTGTGCATGCGCAGTGACGCAGACGTCCCGAAATTGGCGCCAATTATCATTCTTACTGGCAGTGCCTGGTCAGCGCTATGTACTCAGCGGGGAGGCAAGAGTTCCCAACTCCAGGGAGGGCCATCCCCGTCTGGGTCATTGGTAAGTATAAAAAATATATAAATTACTATAAATTTTTTAACATTTTTATACTGTACCAATGACCCAGACTTAGCTGAATAGTAAACAGGCTGGAGGGCCTAGGACATAGAGGAAAATCCAATAAGCTCAACTATATAGTAAAGAGGTAACCCCTTAAGGAGTAAAGGAGTATTAGGCTTTACATGTATCTTTCTTATTTAATATTAAATTAGAAAGATACACTACCCTTAATAATTGAGCACAATAACATTCATGTTCTCTATTAACATCCAGTATAACCCTTATACTAATTATTTTTAAAGCAAGCCAATAAATAAAGTAGTCCAGAGAATTGAGACTCTTTATAGTCATTTAAAAGTGTCCGAGTATTGTATATTAAAGCCCGTTTGACACTTGACATATACAAATGCTTCACACCGAGCTACACTTTAAAAATAAGACATGAATGAATTTTAACATTAATATTACACTTTAAAACCATCCCGGAAGCGACTCAGAAATACTGACTTGGAGGAGGCATTCCCTTGCTTTTCACTATAAAGCAGGTGACCTAAGGGAACCCCCCCCCCCCCCCCCCTTCCCCTTGCCCTGGGTCAAATAGCCCAGAGCGAAGAGGGCAGCCGGACGGAGTCACTGCCGGAACAGAAAGCCTGCATAACTATAGTTGCAACTGTTTAGTGGATGACATTCTGAGCAACAGATAACGGACCTAAACAATGCAGGTCTCCAGAAATGGACTCAATATTTCTGAGATAGTGGATGGCTGAGACCAATAAGCAGCCTTCATTAAATCTGTAATAGCAACACTATTAGCATAAGCCCAGGAAGTAGAAAGAGCTCTTACTTCATGAGCAGAAATCTTAAGCACAGACTGCTGAGAAGAAGATAAATCTTCATAAGCAGTACGGATAGTTAACTGAATCCATCTAGCAATAGAATGGACTGAAATGTCCTTTCTATTAGGCATCAAAGACAGAAAGAAACGTTTCCGTCCCTTTCTGATAAACTGAGATCTCTGTTTATAGATACGTAATGCTCTAACAGGACAGAGTAAAGGCCTACGCCCGTCTGAAGACGGAAGAGCCTTAATAACAATAGGTTCCGGATATTTATTAGGAGCCTGATTCTTAGCTAAAAAACCCACATTAGTAGTGAAGGTGATAGTGTTCCCAACACTACGATAATGAGAATCATCCACCGATAGTGCATGAAGCTCACTGACTCTTCTAGCAGAAGAGAAAGCTAAGAGAAAAGCTGTCTTATAAGATAAGAATTTGAAATCTACTGTCCCAAGAGGTTCAAATGGCTTTTCCTTCAATTTAAGAAGAACCCAAGCTAAATTCCACTTAGGAATTAATCTAAGAGTTCTGGGTCTATTTATCGAAAAGTTTCTAACCAACTTCGATAAAGAGACATTAGATCCAATTTGTAAACTATCATGATGTGCATAGGTATCAGATAACATAGATCTATAACCCTTTATAGTAACAGGCTGCAGTTTGATTTCGTCAAACAAGTATACTAGAAAGTTTGCAATGTCTGGTATAGAGGGATCGAATATATCTACAGAATGATCCCTACACCAACGACGAAAAACCTTCCACTTAGCCGCATAGTTTAGCGAAGAGGAGGTCCTCCTACAGTTAGAAATCGCGTCCACTGCTCGTCCTGTAAAGTGCTTGCCATGCAAGAAGGACCGCACAACGGAAAAACGTGAAGGTTGAGACCTTGCGGGTTGTGATGGAGTTGGTGCGATTTCCCCTGTGAAAGAAGATCCTCCTGTGGAGGAAGCTTCCGCGGTAGGTCCCACAACAGACACCTGAGTAGATTTATCCACGGTCTCTGTGGCGACAGAGATGCTACCAACAGAATCTTGCATTGAGATTGTTTTATCTTTAGCAATACTTGTTGAATTAACGGCGCTGGAGGATACGCATATCCTATCATTCCGTCCCAAGGGATCGACAGAGCGTCTACTGCAAATGCTCTTGGATCCGGACACGGAGACACATACGTCTGCAACTGATTGTTGAGATGTGTCGCAAATAAGTCTATCATTGGCCGTTCCCATTGGTAGCAAATCTGATTGAATACTTGTTTGTTGAGAGTCCACTCCGACGGCAACAAGCGACCCTTTTGTGAAAGGGAGTCTGCTAGCACATTCAGACGACCCGGTATGTGACGGACCGAAAGAAGAACGTGATGTTCTAGCGCAAACAGAAGGATTCTTTCTGTTAGATTGAACAACGGAACTGAATGAGTGCCTCCCTGATTCCGAATATACGCCACTACTGTCGTATTGTCGGATAGGATTTGGACATGAGCATCGTGAATAATGTCCATCCAGTGACGTAACGCAAGCCAAATTGACATCATTTCCTTGATGTTTATGTGCTTGCACAGGAATTGCGGATCCCAAAGACCCTGGCATCTCGAATCCGTTGGGATTAATGATGCACCCCAACCTGTTTGACTGGCATCCGTCATAACGGTAAAACTCGGATCCGGCAACTGCAGCGGAACTCCTTGAGTTAACCACTGAATGTTTGCCCAAGTCTGAATCTCTTGTTTCACTTGATCTGACAAGAGAACGTCTACATCGAGCGAATGAATTTTCACACTCCAATTCTGAGTCAGGAAAATTTGAAGAGGACGTGTGCGTAACCGCCCCATCGGAATGAGATCCGTGGCGGCTCCGCACAGACCTATCAGTCTCATAAATTCTCTCGCTGTGACTTTGTCTGCGTGCAGACAATAGCGAGCGTAACAACTGACTAATTTCGCTCTGGTTAACGGCAGACGAACGAGATTGTTGTGCGTCTCGAAGCTCATTCCCAGATGAGTGAATGACTTGGACGGCACCAGATCCGACTTCTCCTCGTTTACTATAAAACCGAGACGTCGGAGCAATAGAAGAAGATTCTGAACATCGTTCTGAAGCGTTAACTCGTTGCCGTACCTCTGAAGAATGTCGTCCAGGTAGGCCGACGTTACCGCAGACGAATGAGCTCGGAAGTAGATCATTACCGAGTTCATTACCCGAGTGAAAGCCCAGGGTGCTAGATTCAATCCGAAGCACATTGCCCGGAATTGATACACCACTCCTAGGACTGCGAAGCGTAGATACTTTCGGAATGTCGGATGTACCATGACGTGAAAGTACGCATCTTTGAGATCTATGCTCGTTGCATAATCGTTCACCCGAATACTCGCTCTGACCGATCGAATCGTCTCCATATAAAACTTTGGAGCGACGATCAGCTTGTTTATCCAGCTCAAATCTATGACTGGACGGAACGAGCCGTCTGGTTTCGGAACCAGAAACAGATGGCTGTAGAATCCCGGAGATTCCTGGTTTTCTACGACCTCTACTGCGTTCTTCATTAAAAGAGACTGCACCTCTGATAACAGAGCGTCTCTTTTCTGCAGATTTGACGGAAGATGAGTCCACTTTGGACTTCGAGTTAATGGAGGCTTTCGTTTGAAGGATATCTTTAGACCTTCCGAAGTCACTCCTCTCACCCAAGGGTCGTCCGTAATCGACGCCCATTCTTGTGAAAAGCTCGACAACCTTCTGCCAACCGGAACGCGATAGAGGTTTAAGCCATCACCTCCTGGACCTGCGGTAGGAGAAACCACGTCTTCCACGACCCGCACCTCGCCCCGTTGACCTCGGGGCGTCCGACCGATTGTCCCGGCCTGAAGGACGTCCCGAACGAGAGTCGCTATCCTGACGGTCTCTCGAATAAGACCAAGAGGACGCACTGGAACCTCTATAGGAACCTCTCTTGGGCGCATTAGACCCAGAAGTGCCTGTCTTATTCGTGTCTGCTGTATTCGACTTCTTAGGAGCAGATTTGAACAACAGAGAATCCTTAGCTTTCTTTGTAATTTTATCATAAATAGCGGAAAGCTTGCCGTCAAAGAGAAGTTCTCCTGAGACCGAAGCGACTCTAAGAGAGTTATTCACCTTAGAATCCACTAGTGTGGATGTAGCTAGGGCTGCGTCACGTCTAACCAACTCCAGATTTGCCACTGAAAGGGCGGAGTTACACGTGGAATAAGCTACTGCCCTTGAAAGAAGTCTTAAAAGAGGATTGTATATCCTGAAACTCTTTCCCCTGAAGGCGCAGTGATAATGCCTTAGTAAGGTGATCTGCGTAAGATAAGGCATCTAAATTGGCTCTGTTAGACGCAATAGCTGTTTCCAACACCGCGGTTGGAATAGAAGCTGACGACGGTAATGATAGCTCTAAGTCTTCCGCCTCGTCGTCCATACGCAGAGGAACACTTGGTATACCCTGTCCTGCCGTATCGAATTTATTCCTTGCATTAATGAAAGGCAGGTTGAGAGTATTAGCAGACAAGAAACCTGCTTTCCCCGTCCTGGAAGCAAGTTTAAATATAGCGTCGTTCAATAATTCAAATGTTCTTGCAACATTATTGGACTGCGACGGAAACTCGGGAGCGATGTCCCTGAACTGCTCAAAAAATTCAGAGTCCAATGACGCTATAATTCTCTTGTCCGGAAGCGCAGCAGTCTGGCCCGACGGAACAACTTGAGGGAGAAAGTGCCGGATGAAGTCCACGGCAGCTTTATGTTGTTCCGAAAGGGATAGCTCCAAGTCATCCGTATCCCTTTCACCATCCGGTCGGACCTCATGATGTTCCCGGTCGATCGCCCCCGATGCTTCGGCGGAGCGTACCGACCCAGCGCCGTCGGATAATTCTCGATCCGACACCGTTTCTGTCGGCTGCTGGGATGCTGCGATAAGCTGTGCTATCTGCACAAGAATGTCCGGCGTCGAGACCTGCGGAGGCGCAGTCTTTCACTGCTTCGCCGAGGGCAGCTCCGCATCAGATGACTCCCGCATACTTTTCCTATGCGAACGTCCGGAGTCCATCGGTCTCGAATCCCTGGCTGCCGGATGGTGTGACCTGGTCGCCGAAGAATCCTTGATCGGCGAAGCTGGTAATATATCGGCGGTCACGCAGCCAAGGTGCGGTCGTGTGCGCTGACGAGAAGAGGAAGCCTTAACAGTCTCTGCGGACTGCTTATACAACGGAGCGTCCCGAGCGACGGACGTATGCTCCGCTAAAGACACATTTTGTACCACAACATCTGGTCCCAGATGTTGTTGTACGAGAGAGGGGCCTCTCTCGCTCGCGGCCCGGCTGGACCTGGACGAGCTAGGAACCGGACTCAAAGGCTTCCTCAGTTCTCGCTTACTATCCGCCGTCACTGGGTGTGCATCTATTATGTTTATAGTGCTCGCATCACCCAAAATTTCCTCTTGGACCGCATCGGACGAACCCGGCTGCCGAACCATTCGGTGAATGGACGCTACACCGGGCGAGCTAGCGGACGACATTTGTCTAATCTCCATGAGCACTTTTGCCGCTAGCTCTGAATTCATTTGTGACGACGGACGCACACTTGAAGAAGATAACATGGAAACATCACCCTGTTCTGGTTCCTCTGAAATAGAAACTGAGAGAGTAGAGTGACCTTGCGGAGAAAGAGCCGGCATCGCTCTTTCTCCAGAAACAACATATCGTGACACACGTTTCCAATGTTTCTCATCCCAATGTTCACATATAGGACAGGGATTAATGCGAGAACACTGACTACAATTAATACAATGATCATGAAAGTCAGAGGAAGATTTCTTCCTATTACAATTTGAACAACGTCCCTTCATTGTGAAAGAACAACAATAAGTCCTAGTAACTCGCAAAAACCCCTGACACAAAGATACATAATAACATGATCCATTAATAAATGAAAAAACAATTGCAAAACAAAATAATTTTGAAAAAATATTTTTTCAGCGAAGCCCAAGTTGCTGAAAAGTAATGTTGAGCCCCGATGGATCCGATGGCAAAGTGTGGTCAAAAATTTTAAATTTATATTAAATAATTAATGAGACACTTTCGGATAATATAAATGTATCTTATAGTGAGATAAACTACAGCAAAGGCAAACAGCCCCCCTCAAAAAAGGCTGTTGCCAATGAAAACAAACAGTGTAAAAACACCAGAAAACATGACTCCAGGCACTGAAAAAACTGGCCCGGAATCAGTCATCAATTACACTCTATATGATGCAATACAGAGACTCCCAGGGGAGAATCTGCAGAACATAAGATGGAAGATGCAGAACACAAACGTTATACACCCATGGGTGAAAACGTAACTATGGGGAAAATAACAGAAAACATTCTGTAACCAAGCAACTCTCCCAGGAAATTTTAGAAATGAAATTTCTCAAAAATATGCCAAAAGCATGGGAGAATTGCAAGGGGGGACTTTAGAAGGCTAGGGGAGAGGAAACACTGAATAAGCAGTGCAACAATTAGCAAGAATGACAACAAGAGGCCCATGCCTCCAAAATAGGCAACTTAACATAATTTCATCAAAAAATTTTAAGTACAGCCCTGATTATTTTTTGTCACTTCTTTTTCCTCTCCTCCTTCTATCCTCCTTAGAATCACATTTTCTCCAAAAATTACGTGTCTGGCATCCTTTAAACTGAGATTTACAAGCACAAAGATCAGTGAGATGTTGACTGATGAAGGGCCAAACAGAGAATGATAATTGGCGCCAATTTCGGGACGTCTGCGGCACTGCGCATGCGCAGTAGAGGCGTAGTATGGAGGTCCTTTAGGACATGATTTCTTTTTGTTTTGGATGCAAATTTTGGGGATTGGGGGGCAAAATTTGTGTTTGGCCCTGGTTTTGTTAGAGTTAGCACCAGCTAAGTCTAAGTTTGGGTCATTGGTACAGTATAAAAATATTATCTCATGAGCGACCGATAAAAATGTTTATTTTTCTAGAGCGCTTGTACAAGCAAAAGTAACCATCTGTCTCGGTCACAAGAGAGATAATTTTCGGTATCCACTCAAAAACAATAGATTTTCTTTTTATTATACGCTTTTTATAAGAATCTGATAATTCAACTCGTTTCAACCTTGAATTGATGCATGAAAGTAAACAGCACATTGAATCATTGAAACGTGGAAGTGATTTGATTGATACTCAGAACAGACAGTGTCTTGCAATCTGATTCAGCAGGTGGGTTTCTTGTCCAAACATGGCCTGAAAGTCCATAATATAAGTTTTGGGTTTGGTTCATCCTTTGAAAGGACGTACCAACCCAAAAACTTATATTATGGACTTTCAGGCCATGTTTGGGCTAGCGGGTATCATGCATCAATTCAAGGTGAATACGTGTTGAATTATTACTGGAAATGATCAGTATCCACTCAAAAACACTAGATTTACTTTTTGTTATACATTTTTAGAACAAATTGATCATTTCCAATCATAATTTGGCTTGTATTCACCTTGAAGTGATGCTTTGAAAGCCCCCATTTTGATTGATACTGTGAAAGTGAAAATTTCTATATCTTCACAGTGGGGGATTCGATTTCTATCTTTCCGCAATTTCTTCTATAATCTACCGTTTAGCATATAATAAACAAGGTTAATGGAGAATTGCAGATTTTGAAAAAAAACACATCTGTTATCATTATATAGTTTGCCCAATCCACAGTGTAGTCTAAATGTTCCCTCCAACAGTAAGGCTGATGAAGACTGGTCACTTTCCATGGGAGGGCAATATTTCCACGGATGCAATAATATTAGATTCCAAACTCTAATTATAGGAATAATATCAAAAATTTATTTAATGAAGCACTGGATATAGACTGGTGCATCATTAATTAAAATTTTGCTGATGATGCGGTGCTGGAAATGAATAAAATTGACGGGTGCAGTTATAAGCTCCTGTGAATTCAGAGATGGGAGTAAATTGCACCTGTAAAATGTTAGTACATGAATTTGCAAGGGAATACTGTCACCATACACCAGAAACCTTAACCCTTTGAACTCTAGTGGTATCTTCTATGCCAGTTCAATGGCAGCAATTAGAAGAGTCCATATTCATTATTTAGGGTCGACCAATCAATATTTTCAACGTGCAGCCTCTGGCTGCACATTGAAAATATTGATTGCTCTACCCCACACATTTACTGAACAGCCATCCTATTTAATACGTTATGATGTATCATGTTCCTGACCAGAAAAGTGGTTGATCGGGTTCAAGGGGCTACATGTAAATGTATAAGGAATTGCTGAATTATGACCGTATCTTGCCACTGGCTGCAGAGTGCTGCTTTCTCAAAACCACACACATTTATATGCCCTCACAGTATATTAGTGCTCCACAATATTTTTCAACGAGTGCATTTTTTATCTCCCGTAAAATAAAAAACACGGGTGCTGAGGGGAGCAAGTGCACTCGCACGCGTCTCTATTTCCAGGGCTGATGATGATTTTCATTACCTGGTAAACCCATGCATGGAAATCATTGCCCACACATGGATTACGACCAGCCCACAGCATCTGTACTGTATTTCTAAATAATGCTGATCTGAATAAAGATTTATCCTACTATCTCTGTAGAATCTATAATTTCTTGCTCATAATTTGATATGAAAAAATGTTACCGGTGTCTCTTTATTCTCTATGGCCTTGACAAATGCACATGATTCAACAGAGCAAGACCTCACTGTTTCAGTTCTTCCTTCTCTGAACAATCGAGTCATGGAAGATTCATAGGTCAAACAAAACTTTGCAT
The DNA here is from genome assembly GCA_031216915.1 of Pictodentalium vernedei. NCBI lineage: Eukaryota > Metazoa > Mollusca > Scaphopoda > Dentaliida > Dentaliidae > Pictodentalium > Pictodentalium vernedei. The sequence continues at coordinate 732,842,751 of CM062296.1, read as the reverse complement.
GGTCCTGAAATAATAAAACTATTCCATTCAAGGAGTCTGTTTTGAAATGAATTCCAACTGTGGTGCAGGGGTCAAAACAAAGTAATGTGGAAATAATTAACTTTATCTCACAATCGGGGCGTTTTTGCACTGTTACGCAACTAAAGTTTAATGTATCTGGGCCCCTGTTCCGAATCCGTAACAAGGGCCCCTGATACAAGCGCGTAATTCTGCTGTTGCCAAAACAATGGCATTAATATCATTTTTTGATAGCTTCGCATTTTTACCTTCAGAGAAAACAATATTAGGTGAGGCGAAGACGAACCTAATATTATTTTCTCTGAGCTGTATATGACACTGTATCTGCCAACTAAATGCCCTATAACGTATTTATTATGCACGACATGCTAAAATGTCACTGGGGAAGTTAACTCAACGAATAGTTAAATTATGCGCACTTTTCAGCATCTTGGGCTGGTTTGAAGCCTATTATTGGGATTTTCCTGAATGCTCGAGTCGAGGCTTCTCTCTTGAAGTTAAATGATTAGCTTTCGCTATGAAATGTGGAAAACTCCGCCTCAATAAACGATGAACGGCATATTTTAAAATATAATAAACCTTTACACCAAGAGGGATATTTAATTCACCAGTAAATATTGCAAAAGTAACAACCAAATTCATGTTGACGAAACACACAGTTGCTCCACTTCACAAGACAGTATTCAGTAAAGTGAATCCCAGTGACGTAATTTTCTCTGAAGTGTAACGTCATCACTGACCTCAATATGGAGATCAATAAATGCTATTCTATTTTTCAATTTGTGTCTTTCCATCGATAAGGCAAATGAAAAAAAGTTCCTCTTAAAATAGTTTTATAACGCATTTTGTGGTCAATATTGTGAGATAAATTTATCATCACCACAGTGTGTGACTCCGAAAATTCTGATGAAGTCTTGTTGTAGGCACAGAATCGCATTTTGACTTGCCCTAACGGGCTCGTCGAAATACTGTTCTGTTCCTACAATTCGACTTGATCTAAATTCCCGGAGACACACACTGTGGTGATAATCTGTATTGAACCGGTCCAGTTAGAGGCTTTTTCCAGTTATGCTAACCGCTCACACATGACAAAAATATCCTGGACTCGCTGGGGCAAAATAATGTCTTAGGAAAAAATCTTAATATGGAGGAATGTTTTTTGATAGTTTAAAGAAAAGTGTCAATGAAACTTTAGCATAACTTGACTGTGTGTAGTGTTTGATGAAATGGATAGTGTTCAATGTTTCTGAAAGGATTATGAAATGAGACAAGAAACAAGAATTGATAACGGAGAATGTGTTAAGGGGCTGCTAAACCGAAACTTTCTAGTATTTCAAGAGAAACTTTCGATTGCCATAAAAATCATTTGCGTTAACCATATGTACTATGTTGTATATCGTCTTATTCGTTAGGAGATTTTCTAGGCAATGGTTCAAAAGGTTTGTGAATATTGTGCGTTGTTCGGTGCATATTCGTGTTACATAATACTCATGTGTATTAGCAACAGAACGATTTGAACAGTGCGACTTCAGCAAATTCCTCTCAGATATGTATACTATGTAGTTTTAAATTATTTTGTTGAATAAATCCACTTTTGAGCAAATTATTTCAAGGTGGTAAATTCTGAACCACAACAGAATCATTGTTTACATTTTCGAATGACGCGATTAAAAATGGGCAGAATAACTTCCCAAACAAGACAATCAAATCGTGCGATGCAAGATATTGTGTACATCTATTGGTCGGTTACTCCAGCGTGACAGACGCGACTAAATCAAGAAACAAACAGAGCACATGTATATAATATTCTGTTACAGTGGTCTGTTTCAAGTTTTCTTCAAAATTTCTTACTAATTATGACTTTCCAAGAAAAGTGTACTTGATTGGTAGAGCATATGTTTGAAGTCAGTAAATTAATATTAACAAGATAAGATTTGCAGAGTGCTGTAATTCTCATTTTTATTGATTACTGATCGCATAATCCTGCCACGTGGATTGTTGCAGAATGTAAACAAACAAGATTCGTTCCTCGAAATACAGACGGCATCACATTTTTCACAAATTCATAATTTATCCACAGAAAATATGAAAAATATATCCCGGATGTTGTTGCAAATATATTTAAGTATATGTACCTGAGAGGTATTTTCTTTTCTTGTGCTATTTAAATTGTTTTGTTGCTAATGCACACCAGTATTATGTAACCCGAGCATGCATCGAAAACTGAACAATACTTACAACATTTCTCAACCACAAACTAGAAAATCTCGCAATGAAGAAAACCTGATAGATATGGTTCAAGCTTATTATTTTTATTTGCAAACGAAAGTGTAACGTGAAATTCTGAAAAGTTTCGGTTTGGCAGCCCCTTAATTTCTGTTCCCTATATGCTGTTTTCAATAAGAATAATTTAAGATGTAGACTGCTCTAAAGAATTGGGGCCAGGGTTAATGTGGCCCTCACAGTTAATGTATGTCAACCAAAGTTACCAAGTTACAGTAAAATCATTCAAAAACAAGTCATTCTATCAAGTTGCAATGAAATCCCTTCATAAATCCAACCAAAATATGATGTTCTCATCTGGACATTATACAGAGTCATCCTTTGAAGTAACAATAAAATCCCTTCATAAATACGATCTGTAGACTGTGCTAAAGGAATTTGTGTTTCATGCCTGTGCAGCCAACACGGCTGACTGATCGCAACCAAAAGGGGACGTTCTCATCTAGACCTTATACAGCGTCATCCTACCAAATTACAATGAAATCCCTTCATAAATATGATTTGTAGACTGTGCTAAAGGTTTTGGGCTTATGCAGCCGTCCCAGTTGACCAATCGCAACCAAAAGGGGATATTCTCATTCAGACATGACCTCAAACCTGAATTTGAAATTTTGTGATGATCGGACAAGAACTTCGGGGTGTAGCCTGTGCTAAAGAAAATGTGAACAGCCTCACAGACCGACAGACTTCTACCTGCTTGATGGCAATAGCTTATCTTGACTTTGTCAAGTTAAGCTAAAAACTACTGTCATTGAAAGAGTACTTTTATTCTAAAGTCAATTTATTATACAGAATAGTGAAGTCCACTGAACCGGATGCATGTATCTCTTAACATAAAATAAAAATCGCGACATCGACGCCGTAGCTGCGACGGGTGGTGCAATCTCACAAAATTCTAAGTTCATCAAGGGCCATAACTCCAAAAAAAATATTTGGAACAACACATGCCTTGAACAGTGGCTAGACATCAATAAGATACACTTACATGCCAAATATAAAGTCATTCCATCAAGTATTTCAAAAGTTATTGAGTTTTGAAACTCATTGGTCACAGACAGACCGACCGCCCGACAGACCGACATTGCCACTAAAAGAGCTGCTAGTCACAGCTAAAAATTAAATGGTTTATGTCTGATATTTTACCCAAGTTAATTGCATATTATTTCAAAACACCAAACCTTTTACCATACCTTCAGCACAAATTCAATAGCTAGGTTATGGAGTGAACTCCAACACCAACAACACGCCACACGATTTTATTGAAATCAATAATTTCAAGTGACGTCACCAGTATGTCAACCGTTTCAACATGCTTCAATTTGTTAACCCATCACTGATGTGAACCTTTGCTCATTTTTGTAGTATATACTTTGGGATAATATGGAACGTTTCAATACTCTTTCCAATAAGCAATTGATTCTTCTCTATGATCAAATGAGTAGAATTGTGATTTTTTTTATCACACAAGCAGTATTTTGATTTCAATGACGTCTATTTATCCAGGGTTCCTGTAGGCAGGGACTGATGAAATTCAAGGGTATTCAAGAACATTTTGGTGATATATTTCTGCTATTTTTCAAGGCCCAACAATAACCAAATTCAAGGATCTTCAAGGCTGTGCCTTCACCATTCCTAACGAGGACCTACAGTCATTACCCTATCATGCCACTCCTCTACAAGGGAAGTGGGAGGAAGGGGTAAACAAGAGATCCTAGTTAGGACTATGCCTCCTTAACAATAAATATATATAGTTACGATTACATACTGCATCAGCATTTATATTTCATGAACATTCAAGGCTTTTCAAGGCCTCCCAACACATTTTCAAGGATTTCAAGGCCTTGAATGACCCTTAGTCAAGGCCCCATGGGAACTCTGTAATCACTTGATCCTATACTTCATAAAATATGCTTAAATGGATGGAGAAACAAACGATTCCTCTAAAGACCTTAATTATGTTTTTGAAAGAGACTGTGTTGTTTGGCAGATTATCCACGCCAAAATGGATGGATGGATGGATGGATGGATGGATGGACGAATGAATGAATGAATGAATGAATGAATGAATGAATGAATGAATGAATGAATGAATGAATGAATGAATGAATGAATGAATGAATACAAGGACAGATGTAATCCAGTATATTCCCCAATCTCTTTGGAGTGGTGGGTGTATAGAAATAGTCCTCACTGACACAGAAATTTTGAGGCATTCAGTGAAAGGAATTTTATTTCAACAACAGTTCAAAATGAAGAAAAGCACTGGAAACAACATATGAAATGTGAACAGATGGCCATGGGTCATGCTTTTGCCCCAAGATAAACTAAAAAACTTAATAAATGATAGTGAATTACCACTTTCAAAGAACGAATTAACCCTTGGTTCCCATTCAGCCCCAAACTGCCAGTTTTATATTGCTTCAAAAAAGTTACTCAAATGCATTATTCCTGGAAAACTGGTAGACCGCATTTATCTTGACTGTGTTTTTACACCACTGTTGGCTGCCCACACAGGCAGCCAACAATGATGCGGAAGCACCATTAAGTCATCTGCAGCAGGTACATGTATATATGATAACAATTACCTTAAAGATAAATCGGAGGTTTCACGGGTTAATGGTCAGAAAATGGTCAGTTATTTAATAGTAATATCTTAACCCTTTATCTAACATTAAAAACAGACAACGACACTTGCAAACACAATTCTTGAATGACTATTTCTTGTCTCAAAAACATAAGTTATGACCCCTCATTGGAACGAGCTCAATGAGCTCGTTCCAAAGAGGGGTCATGACCTATGTTTTTGAGACAAAAAATGAAAAAAAGAAGAAAATTAATTGACGACTTTTGTGAATAGCGCTGGCCGGTTTTGGCCACTATGGTGGGTAAAGGGTTGGGTAAAGGGTTAAAAGTGCATAATGTTTCCAATAAATTCAGAAGAATATTCTTGAACTTACTCTGTAATATGCAAGCTGCAGGGCCATCTGTATATATGCATCTGGACTGACTTTGCAGGTTTTGATAAATCCTTTACCGTAAGCATCATGCTTGAATAAATGTAGGTCTACATCATCCAGTAACTGTTTTGAAACTTCCAGACTATTCTCAATGACTTCAAGACACTGAAATTAAGTCATTTAGAGTACAAAAATAAAACGCTCACTGCTCACATTAATCTGCAACATTTGTGAGAGCTCATTATATATTCAGAAATTTCTTGTGAGATTGATTTATTCATTGGTCTTTAAGGTCACTTTCCACATCTGTGGTGATATAATGACTGCAACACAAGTTTCAAGTCATGTGTAACCATTTGTTTATACCTACTATGCAGCTCATTTTAGAGGAATCTCACCCCAGACATTAGTTGCCACAGTTAACAACTCCTGCACCACTTCCCAGGGTTACCACAAAGACTGATTTAATAAACAAATTTGCATAGGCTTTTTATGCAAATGTTAAATGTTAAACACAAAATAATTTGAATCAGTTGTTTATGAGAAGAAACTTTTAATGTTTCCCAATTATCAACAGTTTTAACCCTTAAAGGCTAATTTTCAACAACTTTTACAACCTCAGAACAAGCACCCTTAACATGCTATCATAAAGAGGTTCTGGTGACAATAGACAAATTAGCAAGGCAGTGGTTTCTAGTCAAATCTTGGCTGCCTTAACAGGCCACAAAGATTTGACTAGAAATCACTGCTAAGCCACTAGATGTATCGAGGCAGTGGTATGATGGGATTTCAGGACACTTGAACTGGTCCTTAAGGGTTAAAAAGTGAAGGCTCACAACATCATCACATATAATCCCCAAGGCACCAATGCAATTTGAAACAAGATGGATGTGTGCATCAGAGATGCAGGCGTCGTGTTCGGGTGGCAATTACAGTGTTGCATGTCCATAATCCGGTTATCAATCATATGCGGGGTGTCAAAAATCTGGAACATTTGTTCAAGTTATAATGCTAATACGTTCAGAATTTGTAACAATTAATTAAGGCCCATAACTCTGTAACAAGAAATTGGGCCGGGCCAGTTTTCTAACTTGCTTGCGATAACGTTTGTTCAAGTTGTCAAAATCTGTACAAATCAACTAATTGAGGCCCTTAACTCTGTAATAAAAATCGAGCTGGGCAAGTTTTCAAGGTTGCTTGAGATATTCTTGCAAAAGATCTGTATGACAAATATTGGTCAAATCGGAGAATGTTTGTTCAAATTATTGCACTAACAAGCTCAAATTTCATAAAAAATTTACTTATTAAGGCCCATAACTCTGTTAAGAAAAATTGGGCCAGGCCAGTTTTTGAACTTGCTTGAGATATTATTGCAAAAAACATGTATGGCAAATATTAGACAAGTCGGAGAACGTTTGTTCAAGTTATTGCGCTAACAGTGCGAGGATGCCCGGATGCTATCCAGCCAGGATGCACACTGACCATCGCCAAACCATAGGTCTCGGCTGTTAACACAACTCGACCAAAAACTTGCAACTTATCATGTTTGAGATGCTGTTTGTCACCGATAAATGTGTTTGACGAACAATTTTATTAAAAAATTCTGAGAGAGTCCCCATGTTCCCCACCCCCGTTCCTCCCCCAATAGCAAGAGCATTAAAATATAGTACCCCCACCTGCCACCTCTGAATCTGTGCACATTCCAGCCTGGATCTAACAAAAATTTATTTCAACAAGTGCAATATCGATCGCCTGGGGTGTCACCAAATTGTGGACTTATGTCTGATGAATGCAGAAGATTGAAAGCACAGCACCAAAATATCTCTAGAGATACAGGTGGTAACAGGACACACCAACATAATACATACAAAAATGGCTTAAGTTCGTCTAATTTGCAAAAGTTCATGTGCGAGAAAAACGTGTGTTATTTATCTTATGCTGCTACAAATCTATACCAAAAATCATTGAAATCAGAAATGTTGTTTAGAAGTTCTAGGCATAAAACTAATTACACGCAATTTCCAACAAAAATGGCTGCCAGTTGGCCATCTTGATTTAAAAAAAAAAAAAAAATTACGTGCATCATCTTTCCATAATGTTTGATTAATGCTGAAAATTTGAAACAAAAGCATCTCTGAGATTCAGGTGGTAACAAGACACACCAAAACAATATATACAAAAATGGCTGAAAAAAAGCTTAAGTTCATCTAATTTGCATAATTTATGCACAAACAAAAACTTGTATGATATGTTATTTATCTTATGCTGCTACACCTCCATACCAAAAATTACTGAAACCGGAAAGGTTGTTTAGAAGTTCTAGGCACAAAACTATTTACACGCAATTTCCAAAAAAATGGCCACCAGTTGGCCATCTTGAATTTTTTTTCCAAATTTTACGTGCATCAATTTTATATAATGCCTGACCATTACTGAAAATTTGAAACAAAAGCGCCAAAGGATTTCTGATATACAGGTGGTAAAAGGACACACCAACATAATAAACTCGCCCAAAAAAGAAAGTGTGCATTGCAGAAATTGATCAAACTCCAAAAAAATAATTTCGTAGGTGTAAAGAGTGTTAACCTGTTCATGAATAAGTTATATTGAACACAAAAACAGCTTTCCCCGTTAAAATTGCATTAACGTTAAATGACGTGCTGCACGTTTGTGAAAAGGCATGTTTTGCACGTGGAGAGTCTGAAAATTCATGCAGCAGTGTGAATCCTTGGGTATTTAAACACTAAAGTAAGGCCTTCCTATCGTTCACATTCAAACTTGCGCTGCTGTTAAAATGACTCCACATTAGCATGCCAAGATTAACAATGAATCAACGTCTCCTTGCCCTGGGTATGATTAGAGCTGGCAAAACACACAGAGAGGTTGCCCAGCATTTAAACTGTCACCATAACACTGTAGACAGGCTTGTCCATCGACATGCACAACATGATGACGTTCGAGACCGACCCCGCTCCGGAAGACCCCGAGTTACCACCCCTGCACAAGATCGGTATATCCGTGTCGTCCATCTCCGGAACCGGCAACAAACGGCAATGATGACAGCCAGGAACATCCCTAACCTGAGACGGATACATCCTCAAACAGTAATCAACCGGCTGAGAGAATACGGCTTACGTCCTCGAAGACCTGCAATTCGTCCGATTTTGACGTTACGTCATCGTCGTGCTCGACTGCAGTGGTGTAGAGTAGGTTTAGGGTTAGGGTTAGCCTAACCTAACCCTAAATCTACCCTAACCCACTTCCATGCTAACTTGTTCGCTTCCATGAGGCGTAGATGCACAGCAGTAGTCGATGCAGAAAGAGGTCATACCAGATATTGAGTGTGTGACTTTTGTGTTTGACCCTTAGTGTCTTTGACTCTCCATGGCACCAAGAGTATTCGTCGTAGCGTAATGAAATTTCTCGTGTTGATCACAAATTGATTCATCTGTGATTGAATAAAATTTCCATGAAATGAAATATATCTTTTTTTAGTGTTATTTTTTAGCATGCACACTTTCTTTTTTGGGAGAGTATATATATACGAACAAGAGGCCCCAAGAGGCTTAATTGTTCAATAAGTGGTTCGTTATTCAGTTAGTCATGGTTCATCAACACTACAGAGGAATGAAGTCATGAATTTAATTCATAACTCTAGTGTCCATATCAGATGATTATTATCAAAGGTCTTCCTGGCTGCTTCAAATTCTATCAGCTGTAGACAAGCACTGGCAACCTCCAAAGGTTGTTATGACACTGCAGTTTGAAAGGCAAATTTTATGGTAAAACACTAAGGAATGGATTTCAACAACCTTGAGCTTACCCCCTCAGAGCCCAAATATTAAGCCAGGGACTCGAATTGAAGAAACATGAATCTGATACCCCTAGAGATGTTATATTCCAAATATGACAGGATTCTGATGAGTGCATCTGAAGAATTATTTTTTTATTGATGTTTAAGGTCACATATTTATGCACAATGGCTAATCATGACCGTGACAGTTTTACGGGTGGAGGAAGCCGGAGTACCCGGAGAGAACCACCGAGCAACGACGAGCAGCTGCCAGCTGCATCTGAAGAAGAAGATCTTTAAAGAAATCTCCTCATATTGCACTAAGTTAAAATTTGAGCTCCAATAGAGAGCCTAAATATTAACCCATTGACTCAATTTGAACAAACTTGAATCTGAATCCCCTAGAGATGTTGTATACCAAATATCAAAAGATTCTAACTGATGGTTCTGGAGAAGAAGATTTTTTTACTGCACAAAGTAGGAAGTCCAAATATCAACCTAGGGACTCAATTTGAACAAATTTGAATCTGACCACCGTAGAGATGTTGTATACCAAATATGAAAAGCATTCGGACTGGTGGATCTGAAGAAGAAGATTTTTAAAGAAGTTTCCTCATATTGCAATAAATTAAAATTTGGGCTCCAATAGAGAGCCCAAATATTAAAGCAGGGACCAGAGTTGAACACATTTGAATCTGCCCTGCAGCCCCCCCCCCCCCCTCCACCCCACCCCACCACCTCATTCAAGATGTTGTATGCCACATATGAAAGCATTTTGACTGGTGGATCTGAAGAAGGTTTTTAAAGAAATTTCCTCATATTGCACTAAGTTAAAATTCAACCACCCCGGAGATACAGATGGTAACAGGTAAGAGGGAGAGAGGGAGGGAGTCCCCTTCACAGTGAAACCGTGGGGGACTAATTATTCTGAAAAGTCATGTTTTAAAAACAACATCATGTGTATCATCAGTTTGCAAGAAATACATTTTTCAAGAAATTGGTTATTCTGACATTTATGCTGACGCAAGAGACAACAAGTCAAAATCTTTGATACTTGTTTATTTATTTATTGGGGTTTAACAACACTTTTGACAGTCAGGGTCACCTTGTGTCAGACAGTTTTATGGGTGGAGGAAGCTGAAGAACCTGGAAAGAACCACTGAGCAATGGTGAGCAACTGTCAGACTCCCCAACATACTAACTCCACATAAGCAGGATTAGAATTGGTTGAAGACAAGTACACCATTGGCGTGCAAACCTAAAATTAAGCAGACTGTCATCTGCAAAATGAGGTCCCCAGCAGGTGAATTTGGTGATGCTACCCTGCAGAGCAAAAATTTACCCTCTGTAAACCTCAGTCTGAATCAAGGTCTCAAGCCAAAATAGAAAGATGTACCTAGAGGATAAATTGGCCCACAGTATGTGATAGCATCAGCAAATTCACCCTCTGGGGACCCCATTTTACAAATGACAGGTTGCTTATATTCAGGCTTGTGGATGTGCAGTACGCCTTAGTACACAATGCCACCATGCCCCGATTTTGCCGATTTTGGAATGTTGATATAGTGTTATTACTTTTCATGCAAGGTAAACATCATGATGTTAGATGAAGTGAATGTTGTTACGCTTTAGTGCAACAGCTTTCACATCATCCAAAGTATTGGATTGGGAGGGGCTATCACACTGATTGACTTGATGCTATCTACATGGGGGTTGAGGGGGGGGGGGCAGTCTGAGTGATGCCATTTTTTGCTGATGTACCAGCAATCCAACTGCATAGAGATCAGTGATCATATCCCAACAATTTGCTCGAGGCAAGGATTTGTTTGAATGATGAATGGAAATTAAAATATGAAAGTGTCAATGACACTGTAGCTTAACTTGTGTGTTGCGTTTGATGAAAAGGATAATGTTCAATGGTTATGAAATAATTATGAAATAAGACAAGAACTGTGATAATTGAGAATATGTTCATTTCTGCTCCCCGTATGCTATGTTTTTGATAAAAATACTGCACTAAAGAGCTGAGGGGTGGCTTAATATGACCTCACAGTTAATGTATGTGGCCCTCACAATTAACATATATCAACGAATGTTACCAAGTTACAGTGAAATTACTCAAAAACGAGTCATCCTATCAAGTTACATTGAAATCTCTTCATAAATATGGCCTGTAGTCTGTGCTAAAGGTTTTTGGGCTTTGGGCCCCTTTAGCCGTCAGTTTCCCAATTGCGTCCAAAGGGTGTGTTCTCATCTAGACATTATATGAAGTCAACCTACCAAGTTATAATGAAATCCCTTCATACATATGACCTGTAGACTGTGCTAAAGGTTTTTGGGCTCGGGCAGCCATCATGGTTGAATGATTGCAACCAAAAGTGGTCATTCTCATCTGGGCATCATCTGCAGTGATCCTACAAAGTTACAATGAAATCCCTTCAAAAATATGACCTGTAGACTGTGCTCAAGGTTTTCGGGCTTCGGGGCCCTGAAGCCGTCACAGTTGACCAATCACAACCAAAAGGGGATGTCATATGGAGTCAAACTAACAGGTTACAATGAAATCCTTCCATAAATATGACCTATAGACTATGCTAAAGGTTTTGGGGTTTTGGGCTCGGGCAGCCATCAAGGCTGAATGATCGCGATCAAAAGGGGACGTTCTCATCTAGACATTATTTGGAGTCATCCTACCAAGGTACAATGAAATCCCTTCATAAATATGACCTGTAGACTGTGCTAAAGGTTTTTTCGGGGTTCAGGCCCCTGTAGCTGTCATCGTTGCCTAATGGTGTCCAAAAGGGACTGTTCTCATCTAGACATTATATGAAGTCAACCTACCAAGTTACAATGAAATCCCTTCATAAATATGAACTGAAGACTGTGCTAAAGGTTTTTGGGCTTTGGGCTTGGGCAGCCATCATGGTTGAATGATTGGAACCAAAAGGGGATAATCTCATCTGAGCGTCATCTGGAGTGATCCTACGAAGTTACAATGAAATCCCTTCATAAATATGACCTGTAGACTGTGCTCAAGATTTTTGGGTTTCGGGGATCTGTAGCCATCACAGCTGACCAATCACGACCAAAAGGGGATGTCATCATCTAGGAATTATATGGAGTCAAGCTAACAGGTTACAATGAAATCCTTCCATAAATATGACCTATAGACTATGCTAAAGGTCTTTGGGCTCGGGCAGCCATCAAGGCCGAATGATCGCGACCAAAAGGGGATGTTCTCATCTAGACTTTATTTGGAGTCATCCTACCAATTTGCAAGCTACAATGAAATCCCTTCATAATTATGACCTGTAGACTGTTCTAAATGTTTTCAGGCTTCGGGCCCCTTTAACCGTCACAGTTGCCCAATCGTGTCCAAAAGGGGACGTTCTCATCTAGACGTTATATGAAGTCAAACCTACCAAGTTACAATGAAATCCCTTAATAAATATGACCTGTAGACTGTGTTAAAGGTTTTCGGGCTTTGGGCTCGGGCAGACATCATGGTTGAATGATCGCAACCAAAGGGGACAATCTCATCTGGGCATCATCTGGAGTGATCCTACGAAGTTACAATGAAATCCCTTCATAAATATGACCTGTAGACTGTGCTCAAGGTTTTCGGGCTTCGGGCACCTGTAGCCATCACAGTTGACCAATCACGACCAAAAGAAGATGTCATCATCTAGGCATTATATGGAGTCAACCTAACAGGTTACAATGAAATCCTTCCATAAATATGACCTTTTGCCTATGCTAAAGGTTTTTGGGCTCGGGCACCCATCAAGGCTGAATGATCGTGATCAAAATGGGATGTTCTCATCTAGACATTATTTGGAGTCATCCTACCATGTTACATTGAAATCCGTTCATAAATATGACCTGTAGACTGTGCTAAAGGTTTTCAGGCTTCGGGCCCCTGCAGCCGTCACAGTTGCCCAATCACGTCTAAAAGGGGACTTTCGCATCTAGACATTATATGAAGTCAACCCACCAAGTTACAATGAAATTCCTCAATAAATATGACCTGTAGACTGTGCTGAAGGTTTTTGGGTTTTGGGCTCGGGCAGTCATCACGGTTGGCAGATCAGCCCAAATGGGAAAATTCTCATCTAGACATCATAAGCAGTCATCCTACCAAGTTACAATGAAATCCCTCCATATTAAACATGACCTGCAGACTGTGCTAAAAGTTTTTTGGTTTCAGGCTTGGGCAGCCATCACGGTTGACAGATCATGCCCAAAAGGGGACGTTCTCATCTAGTCATTATACAGAGGCATCCTACCAAGTTACAATGAAATCCCTTCATAAATACGACCTGTAGACTGTGCTAATGGTTTTCGGGTTTTGGGCTCGGGCAGCCATACTGGTTGACCGATCGCGACCAAAAGGGGACGTTCTCATCTAGACATGACCCCAAACCTGCATATGAAATTCCGTGATGATCAGACAAGAACTGCGGGGTGTAGCCCTTCTAAAGGAAAATGTGAACAGACTAACAGACTTCCCACGCGTGATGGCAATAGCTTATCTTGATTTTGTCAAGTTAAGGTAATTAGGAAAGGGCATAAATATTTTCTCTGCAAGTGCATCTCCAAATATTGCTCAAGGAACTTGTTTCAACAAACTTGTTTTTGCAACATGAACCAGAGTAAAATATCAAATAAAAATAATTTATGCATTGGTTTTTGAAAACCATTTTTCTGTAAATTGAAGCAATTTGGCATTTTCCCCTTCCAAATGAGCCAGCAACTCCATCTGAACAAAACTGAATTGTCATGGGGCAACCCATACCAAATTACTCTGAAGATGATCCATCAGTTTTGGAAAAGAGTTTACCAACATCTCATTCACGCAACTGACAATAGATGGAATGACTGACAACAGAAGATAGACAGAAAAAAGTAACTATATCTCATCCTAAGTTTCACTAAGGTGAGCTAAAATTTACTAAATAATTAGAACAGGGCTGTATATCCCACACTACTTCAAGTGTCCACCAGTGTTTATATTTTGCCACCCTTCATTTATTATTCACAGCTTGCAAGATTTCAGAACAAGAAAAGACAATGGTGGTGCACTACAATTTTCAAAAACATGCTACACTGTTTGAAATGTACCCATGAAGATGACATCACATACTTACCGGTTTAGGTAAGTCCCACTCTAATCTGATAGGATTCATGGGAGCAGATACTGGTTCACCTTTGCAGTGTCCATCTGGTTTGTATCTAAAAATTTAAACAAAGGTCATAATAAATTTAGATTCTTAAGTATCTATGTAATATTATTGATATGCGGATCGAGAATTTTCAAATATGAATTATATTTATTTCTGCTTAATGACACACCAGCATCTAAGGCTATACCATGACGATAAAGCTTGGTTAACACTTTTAACCCTTGTGGTATCTTCCATGACATTTCAATGGCAGCAATTGGAAGAGTCCATAATCATTATTTGGGAGCAGACCGATTAATATTTTCAATGTGCAGCCTTGGGGCTGCACATTGAAAATATTGATTGGTCTACCCTACACATCCACACATACACAAGACACCCATCCTACTTAATGTATTTATCTATTTATTGGTGTTTAAGGTCACATACTTATGCACAATAGCTAGTTTTACGAGTGGAGTAAGCCGGAGTACCCAGAGAGAACCACCGAGCATCGACGAGCAACTGTCAGCTCCTCAACATTTACTCTGTTCAAGCTCTGCTCAAGCAGGGTTACAGTGGTTGAAGACATATGCACTATCGACGTGCAGTACGCCTTAGTACACAGCATCATCGTGCCCCCATGTAGGCAACCGGGGTAAAGTGCCTTGCCCAAAGACACAACGTGGGTTGTCCCGGACGGGGATCGAACTCGGGACCTCCAGCACGGAAGTCCAACAGTCTACCACTGAGCCACCGCGCTCCCCATCCTACTTAATGAAAATATGACGTAGGATGTTCCTGGACTGTCAAAACGGCCTCTCGGGTTCAAAGGGTTAAACTCAGTGATGGAAGCCACCATGAAGGTTTGTTTGTTTATTTCGGTTTAATGACACATTCAACAGCAGGGTCATATCATGTCAAGACAGTTTTATGGTGAAGGAAGCCCAAGTACCCAGAGAGAATCACTAAGGAGTGACAAGCAACTGTCAGACTCAATCTTATTAACCTGACACAAGAATGTTAGCAGCAGTTGAATGCAAATTTAACATTGATGTGCAGTATGCCTTAGTACAAAGTGCTCCCATATGGGCAATCAGGATTAAGTGTCTTGCCCAAGAGCACAGCACAGTTGGTGCGAATCAGGATCAAACCAACAACCTGTCAGTTTAAAGTCCATTTATACTCTAACCAATGAGTCACCACACTTCCATTGAGAATAAAACAATTTCTGTCAAATATAAAATCTAATCATGATTGCTGTGAAGTGACCATTACTAGATTTAATGCACAATTCATGAAAATTTAACAAAAAATCAATGGTAAAAAAGGTGATTAATTTTCACAAGGAAAAATTTGGTTGGGAAAGCCCAAATTATACTTATTCTAGTGGCAAGAGATTTGCTGACCTTGACAGGAAATATGTGCTAACAGCATGCTAAATATTAACAGGTATGGTACAACTAAACGAAAGGAAAATTTTGATCCCATTTATTTATTTATTGGTGTTTAAATTCACTTTCAGCAGTTAGGCCATATCATGACCACAACACATGTATACAGTTATGTTTAGCAAATCGTTTATACTTATTCTGCCCTCTTTCGAAGACTCCAACTCTAGGCATTGGTTTAACATGTTCTATTTTACCAGTAAAACAGCAGTTGTTCCAGTAAACACGTACTGCTCCATTTCCTGGGGTGGACATGGCGAGTGTGTGCCTCATGGAACCATATCAACCAAATCTCCACTTTGCCAGTTTTTTTGTTTGTTTGTTATAGGGTTCAATGGCATTTTGAACAACAACACATTGTAACGGACAGCTTTATGGGTGAAGGAAGCTGGAGTACCCAGAGAGAACCATTGATCAGGTTTATTAAATCCCTAGTGATCAGGTGAGTTTAAGAAGTGTCCCTGCAGGCAAATAAACTAATAAAATTCAAGGCTATTCAAGGCTGTTTCTTGACATTTTGCAGCATTTTTCAAGGCCCAACAATAGTTAAATTCAAGGCTTTTCAAGGACCTGAATTCAATAATTCTAACTAGGCCTCTTCAGTCATTACACCTCCACCCACTTCCCCTGAAGGGAAGTAAGAGGAGGGGGTAAAGACAAGAGGGTCCTAATTAGTACTACACCTTCACAAATTCAAGCACATGGATCAACCTTGGTTAACCGATTAATCACTTGTCCAAATACATATCTGAATAATTGCCATAATGTTGATGATTTACAACATGAACCCTTTACTCAAAGTAACAAACAAAACCGACTTGGCCTGTATACAAAAATCTCCATTCAAATTTATTATGTTTTCAGTTTTTGTCTCAAAAACACAGCTTATGACTCCTCATTGGAAGGAGCTCATTGAAAATTTTTTAGTAGTTCAGGAATTCATTTTTGCAAGTATCGTCTGCTACCTGCAATGGGTAAAGGGTTAAGAATTACCATTTCCAGCTACTGATACAGTATGATGATCATGCAAGTAAACAAGTATGTCACCAAGTAACTTGCATGCTTTACTCTGTCTCATATAATCGATGTGAGTCAGTGTGACAATGTTTGCCTGTTTTGGAGCAAGTTTGTTCCTTTGTTGACCCATATAATACTGTAGTTCAAAAGTAACGGTTAATCAAACAATTACTTTTTTGATCGATCAAGACGTTGATCATTGGTTAATCGAATAATCAGTTAACCATTTCAACTCTATATGCTTCCTCAGCATGTTTATTTCATGACTATTCAAGGATTTTCAAGGTCTCCTGGCCCATTTGCTAGGTTTTCAATCAGTGTATCTCGAACCAGATTTCACGAGATGGGCCAGATGAGTAATTACTATATGTTTGGTTTAACCCTTTACCTAACCTGAAAAGCAGACGACACTTGCAAAAAAAATTCTTGAATAACTAATTTTTTTCATTTTTTGTCTCAAAAACATAGGTTATGACCCCCCTCGTTGAAACGAGCTTGACAAGCTCGTTCCAACGAGGGGTCATAACCTACGTTTTTGAGACAAAAAAATGAAAAAATAATGAAAATTAATTGGCGATTTTTTAGAATAGTATTGGCCGGTTTTGGTCGTTACGTTGGGTAAAGGGTTAATAAACCATGGATGTGAATCAAACTGATTTGGAGTATAGCACATCTGCAATATCCTCAGGTGCTATTTATGCTGCTTGTCAAAACTGGGATCACGTGAGTGCATAAGCATAAAACAGATTAAATGCTCATATTGGATGCACTGGGGCAAAATAAGCCAACAAATGTGGAGTATTATTTATTTATTATTAGTGTTTATGGTCACATATTTCTGCACAATGGCTAATAGTGACTGCAACATGGATATAAAGTCAAGGCCAGCCAATCCTTTCTACCCATGCTGCCCATTTTAGAGGATTTTCACTCCAGGCATTGGTTGCCAGTAAAACAAAGCTTCTTTACCACAGTAAACAATACTGTTTCACTTCTGAGATACCCACGAGGAATGTGGGGGCATTCAGATCATAAGATTTTTAATCAAACAAACTGGAGATTAATCTATAACCTTTTTGTAAGAAACAAGTCAGAGTATTTATTGTTTTTTAGCTCAGTATAGAATGATTGGCTGATAGTATTGTTTATATGGCACCTATCCAGATGAGGTGGATGGATGGAGGAAAATTTTATTGACAGCAGTTGATATAACAAGCCATCAAAGATCATTTCTGCATTAAAAATCGGAGTTTGAAATAAATGTTTATTGATGTTGCACATAAACTGATAGTGTTGAAATTTTTTGATCAATAGATCAATGTCAGTTCCAAATAGAGAACACACAGAGTTATCAGTTTTGAAAGCAATGAAATTAGTCTTCACTCAAACACACACACTGGCCATGTCGACAAACCAATGAATAATATTCATCCTACTGTTCACCTCACTACTCGATATCCAAACCCTAACATCTTTAATTACTGAAAGCAACAAAAAAAGAAGATAAAAAAACAGAAGAGGACTGAAAGTAACTGAATTTGGTGAATTGTTACATATTTGATGAAAATATTAATGGAAGTTGTTTCCTCAAAAAATAAGAGGATACACACATATACTGACTGAAGATCATTTTATTTTCCCTAAATTGACATGAAAATAAACAAACATCATTTTCATATAAGTTTATAGAACATAAAATTTTTTGAATTTTGGGAATGAAATAGCAAAAATTTGAAGAAATAGTCGTCTTGTGAAAAAAGTAATGTAAACATTTTGACATTAACTCCTTGCATGTTGTTAGCAGATATTCCTGTCTAGGACAGGAAGTCACTTGCCACCAAAGTAAAATTTTAGCACAACCAACCAAATTTTAACCTACAAATTGTACCGACAAACAATTTCTTGACTCAAACTTTAATGAATTTTTCATCAAATCTAGTCATGTCTGCTTTGCAGCAGCCATGACTAGATTAAGTTTAACATAAAGTATTAAATTATAGCCCACTGAGTATTTTCAAGTTCCAACAAAATAAAGTCATGCCTGCTGTGAAGCAGCCATGACCTGATTTTATGAAAAATTCAATAAGAAATCCACTCCTAGAAATTATTTGTAAAAGGCCTGAATAAATTTGCGGGGATCTATTTGATTTAAATTTTTGATTTAAATAAACTGTTAAAAGTGAATGGGACTGTTGTGCCAGACAGGAATATCCACTGTCGGCAAAGAGTTACACATACAATCAAGCTCTTTTGTTCTTGTACCACAGTCAAAGAAATGGATCCATCCACACACAAAAGAATAATCTCCAAATTCACATACTTACACACACAAACTCTCAAAACACATGCAACCACATACATTCCAGCAGAGCTAGCGTATCAGACACATCTATTCATGTATTATACAAACTAAGCAGATGAAAAATAAATATTTTAAAACAAGAGGCCCCAATGGTACTTAATCGCTCACCTGATAAAATTATTTAAAGAAAGGTTTATGGTCACATTCGGCATCTACATGTTAAAAAAGTTAATTTAATTTAGCGAGGGAAGTAGGGATAGCAGGAGAAGGGTCTGTTGGGTGAATTGTATTTTTATTTGGATAAAATCAGTCAGATCCTTCAAAACTAATATTAAGCAAAAAAAAAAATCACCCAGTTGATCTTCCCCCAACCCCTAGTCCGTCCCCGCACTCCTCCCCAAGGGTGAATTTATTTTTTTAAATCGATCAAAATTCTCCTGATCTTGTTCTCAAGCAAAAAAAAATGTACATTGGACTCGCTTCCCCTCTCCCTGGCCTCAAGTGGACTCATAGAACCTCTTTGAACAAACATTAATCTTACATACTCACATTTACAACTAACTCAAGTTTACCAGCTCAGGTTATCCGTTGGCAAAGTTCACTTAAAAGAATTGGAAATTCGTCATCAGGTTCTATGTTAGATTTCAACCCCCTCTGGTACCCATCAAAATCAGTCAAGTATAACACTTTGAACAAACTTTAATCTTGGAGTCATAGTAATGTTATATTCCAAATTTTAATAAATTCTGTCTGGTGGATCTGAAGAAGATCTGTGAAGAATATTCCTTATGATGTGCTAAGTTAAAATTCAGGTTCCCCTAGGAAGCCCAAATATGAGCCCAGAGTTTTGTAACACTTTGAGACTTTAATTATCCTGACATTCAAACATCACTGGGAATTCAGTTTCTTCAACGTTTTTCAAAATGCGATGTCAAATGTCGGAAAGTACAAATAACAAGATATTTTTCACATTAGTGATTATCTGATTGAGGGCTAGATTATTTTTGGTGGTCTGAATTTGTTATTCAAAATTTGTTTTATTATAAATTATCGAACAGTGCCCACAGGCACTCTCCAATATATAAATTATTGGAGACTGCCCACAGGCACTCTTCCAATAATTTGTAATAAAACAAATTTATATAAACCAAATATTATTTGTGTTTGATTGAATATGAAATATAAGCAAGGAAAGTGTTGGCTTTTGCTCTGCTATCTACATTTTTTGAAAGCCATGATACTGGCTTCTAGCACTCAACCAGTTAAGAAGTCTTGACAGCAGGATTATATTAATATTTTAAGCTGCGATAACATTTGGCTCAACAGTAAACACTGAGCACTATTTGGGAAAAAATAAGAATTGAGGTTAAAACTTAAAAAAATCGAAAAATAATAACAAAACAAATGACCACAAAGTATCAACATGCTGTTTGATTTTGTACGTCATAAGACGTACAAAAGTATCAAAGGGTTAAAAAAAAAACTTGGATCTCACAATACTAAGGATCTCAATACTATCTAACAAAAGAATTGTGAATCTGAAGACGAAGAGTTTTTAAAGAATAGTCGTTATATTGCACTTAGTTAAAAGCTGGGAGCCCAAATATGAACAAAGGGACTAGGTTGAACAAACTGAAATCTGAAACACCTGAGGTTGCTGCATCTCAAATATTAAAAGTTTCTGACTTGTTGATCTGAAGAAGGAGATTTTTGAAGGAATTTCTCCATATTGCACTGTTAAAATTTAGGTTGCCACAGGGAGCCCAAATCTGAACCCAGAGGCTTGATTGGAACAAACTTGAATCGGACCCCACTGAGGATACCGCAAACCAAATATCAAAAGATTCTGATTGGGAGATCTGAAAAGAGTTTTTTAAAGAATATTCCTCATATTGCAAATTAAAATTCGAGCTCCTATAAGGAGCTCAAATATTAACCCAATCTGAACCTCATAAGGATAATGCAGATCAAAACATTCTGACTGTAGATCCGAAGAAGAAGATTGTTAAAGAATATTCTAATACTGCACTAAGTTCCGAAATATGCCCCTAGGGTCATGATTAGAACAAACTTGAATTAGGATGCTACATACCAATCATCAGTGGAACTGAAGAAGATTTTAAAAAGATTTTTCTCAAAATACACCAAGAGCCCAAATATCACTCCAGGGACTTAATTTGAACAAACTTCAAGCTGACAACCCATTTTGCCCCCTCCCCTCCCCACACCAACCTCATAAGGATGCTGCATATCAAATATCAAAAGATTCTGACTGGTAGATCTGAAGAAGAAAGAGTTTTAAATAATATTGCTTATATTGCACTGTGTTAAAGCTAGAGTTCCCATGGGAACCCAAATATGCCCCCAGGGACTTGATTTGAACAAACTTGATTTGAACAAACTTGATTTGAACAACCCCCGCCCCCCCCCCCCCCACCCCAGTATGCTCTATATCAATCATCAAAAGGTTCTGACAGATAGACCTGAAAGAAGATTTTTTTTTAAAACTTGTCACATTGGACTGAGTTAAAATTTCGGGTTCCCATGGGAGCCTCAATATGAACACAGGGACTTGATTTGAACAAACCTGAATCTCACCCCACTTACTACAAGCCAAATATCAAAAGATTCTGTCTGATTGGTCTGAAAAAGATTTTTAAAGAATATTCCTCATATTACACTAATTTAAAAGTTGGGCTACCACAGGGTGCCCAAATATGACTCCAGGGACTTGATTTGAACATACTTCAAGCTGATCCCTCTAAAGATGCGGTATACCAAATATCAAGGGATTCTGACTGGAAGATGTGAAGCACAAGATTTTTAAATACATGTCCCCAAACTGCACCAAATTAAAATCCGTGTCCAAATATGAAACTAGGGACCTGAGTTGATCAAACCTGAACCTGAACCTCCTAAGGATGCTTCATATCGAGTATGAAAAGATTCTGACTGGTAGATCTAAAGAAGATTTTTAAATATTTCTCATATTGCAATATGCTGAAGTTAGTCTTCCCAGAGGGAGCCCAAATATAACCCCAATGACTTGATGTGAACACACTTGAATCTGAGCCCCCTCCTCCCCGAGGATGCTCTATTTCAATCATCAAAATATTTTGACAGATGCATCTGAAGATTTTTAAAAACAATAGTCATATTGGAGTGAGTTAAAACACAGGTTCCCATAGACTGCTCACATATGAACCCAGAGACTTGATTTGAACAAACTTGAATCTCACCCCACTAAGGATGCTACATAACGTACCCAATATCGAAATATTCTGACTGATGGATCTGAAGAAGATTTTTAAAGAATATTCCTCATATTACACTAATTTAAATTTTGGGGCCTCCACAGAGAACCCAAATATGACTCCATGATTTGATTTGAACAAACTTCAAGCTGACCCACCTAAAGATGCAGAATACCAAACGATTTTGACTGGTAGACCTGAAGAAGAAGATTTTTCAATGCATTTCCTCACAAAGCACCAAGTTAAAATTTAGGTTTCAATAGGAAGCCCAAATATGAACCCACAAACTTGTATCGCACAAACCTGAAACTGACCCCTCTAAGGATGTTGCATACCAAGCATCAAAAGGTTCTGATTGGTTGTTCTGGAGAAGATTTTTTAATTTAAAAAAAAAAAACATGCATATCAAATTTGGTTCAATTCGGCCCAATGGTTTATGAGTTGAAGTCAATAATGTGAAGTTCATGCCCGACAGATGACAGAAAGACGATGGATAGAAAGTGATCACTTTAGCTCTGCCTGACTTTTAGTCAGGTGAGATAAAAAAAAAAACTGCAACAAAACAATATCATGCAATCCCTCAATGGAAAGAGCTCATCATACTCATTCCATTGAGGTGTCACATATGGTTTTGCTGAAATATTTTTTATAATTTGAAGGAAAAATTAAATAACAAATTTTGATATTGTGTTGTTGTTTTTGTCTATTGTTCAGTATTCTCACAATGTCAGTAAAACCAACCCCAAGGAATGATGGATAAATACTGAAAGGTATCATGTACTATACATTCAATAAAATATAAATGTTATTTCAAAGCTGTCTACACTAAAATTAGTTCATTTTTAAATGTATCTACATTGCTACAAAGTAGCATCAAGAAAATACTACTTCAAATAGCATTGAATTGTTATCAAACTGTACAAATATATCAAACAGCAAATTACAGCCAGCCAGGTAGTTACTGAGGTTAAGACCTTTTAGCATGAAGCTTGAATTCTACCAATGTAATAACAGTTGTAGCATAAATATCAAACTGTGCAACCTTTCTCTTCACAAATATACTCATCTACAAGTCAATACCAACCAAAGTATTTTCAATTGTTTTTTTGTTTTTTTAATTAACCTTTTACCCAACGTAAGTTGTTAATTAATTTTCATTATTTTTTCATTTTTTGTCTCAAAAACATAGGTTATGACCCCTGTTTGGAATGAGCTCATTCCAAAGAGGGGTCATAACCTACGTTTTTGAGTCAAAATAAATGAAAAAAATTAGTTATTCAAGAATTTTGTTTGCAAGTGTCGTCTGCTTTTCATGTTAGGTAAAGGTTTAATAGTTTACTCAATGTACATACTCACATTCAATAATTCATAAGAATTGTTTGAGATGAAAACTCTTAAAATAAAATTATTTTTTTTTTGCATAAATCAAGAACTCTTCATCCACTGATAACGTCTGCAAAATTTCATTCAAATCAGCCAAAGTGTTCCAAAATGTGAAATTTGGGTGGGACTAAACATTTTACCCGCCCCCCATTAAAAAGGTAAATATCGCCCCTCAAACTTTATTCTAAACCGTAAAAGGAAGCTCATTATGAAATATCAAGTCACTGGTATCATTATACGTTATAACTGAAACTTATAGGCACAATGGCATGATCTGAGTGAATATGCATGTTTGAAAATAACAAGACTAACGGTGACCACTTGACCATGGATGCCCCCGAACAATGGCAAATGGCCTATAATACTGGAATGAAAACTTTAGTGTTGAATTTAGTACTCACTATGGTCCATAAGGTTTCAAATTTAATAAAATACATCTGAACACAGCAGCAAAAGCTGTGTTGACAGCAGAAATCAAAATAAAGTTGTAGGATAACCGCTATAATCTATACTCATTTATTGCAGTTATGTTACAACTTATTTTGACTTTTACTGTAATGTGCAAGTTCTTTTGATAACAATATCTGAAGGGTTTTATTGGAAAATAGAGATAAAATTTTTCCCCCGTGAGTGGAATTTAGTTTATTTAAAAAAAAAAAACAACTTTCTTAGATAAAGGATTAACTGATATAGATTAACCTTTTAAACCATTTTAAACAATTAACCCTTTACCCAATGCAGACGATATCAAAAATTATTATTTGAAAAATCATTTTTTAACATTTTTCAAAAAATTTCAACAAAACCATATCATGTGACCCCTCACTGGAATGAGCTCGACAAGCTCGTTCCTTAGAGGGATCACATGATATGGTTTTGTACAAAATTTTTAAAAATAATATTTTTTCAGATGCTAAATTTGCATATTATGCGGGCAGATGTGGGCGATTCGTTGTGTAAAGGGTTAAACCCTGCACACAGGGATTGAAAATGACGAAAGTGTGTAAGCAGATGGCAACTTGTCAGCCAAGCATTATAGATTTATGGCTCCAGGAGGACAAACACAGTCTGTGAGAGAATTAAGTTTCCCCATTCCTGTGGCCTTGACCTTTGTCACTTAAGTATGGTGTTTCTGTGCAAAAGAATTTCCATTGGACTTTACCCTTGTGTAAAGTTTCATGGAAATCCACCAAAGCATTATAGAGTGATGGCTCCAGATGAACAAATCAAGTTGGACAGATGGACAGACTGATGGATGGACTGATGGATGGACTGACGGATGGACTAATGGATGGAGGGATGGGGGCACAAAAATCCATATCTATTCCAAAATTGCAAGGTCAATTTCCATGGAGCGAATTTTCATGTTTCTACAATAATATATGACTGTATGACCACAGCTGAACTGAGTGACAAAATTTCAAGGGGAGGTAGTATTCACAAGTGGCCCCTCTTTTGCAAATAATTAAATGGCTAAAAACTGTCAGTGTGTGAAGAGAATTACCATTTCCAGAAAGGGAACACATGATGTGCATTTGTGTATGTTCTGGGTTTTTTCGAAGTATGGTTTAAAATTTGTTATAAAATAAAATAACCTTGTTTTCCTGCCAATTTTGGTTATTATGATCTATTCATCCATAAAGTAGGTCATCTTGCATCGATCATATTTAACCCTTTACCCAACGTAACAGCCAAAACTGGTCAGTGCTCTTCACATAAATTACCATTCAAATTTCATTATATTTTCATTTTTTGTCTCAAAAACGTAGCTTATGACCCCTCAATGGAACAAGCTCATTCCAATGGGGGGGAGGGGGGGGGGGGGGTCATAAGCCATGTTTTTGAAGTAAAAAAAATGAATTGTACAAGAATTTTGTTTGCAAGTGTTGTCTGCCTTTCGTGTTAGGTAAAGGGTTAACAAAATATAACAAGTAGAGTCTTTTTCTGGACATTCCCCAACAACTGGTGTACTTCAAATCAAAATACAGTTTGGTATCAATGCTTTATGGCAAACTGGAAGACCATGTTAAAACTGCAGCCAGAACAGAAGTACGTGGGACCATAAGACTCTTACAAACCAGGCCATGCAACTTGTAGAAAAATTAACTTAATATCAATTGGTCCATAAGACCTGCAAGAAAAGTTGAAGTTGAAAGACTCAAGGTACATTGCTTCATAGGGCTAAAATAAAAAATTAAGATTTTACATGATCAAGTACAAAAACAAACAAGAGGCCCCAGGGGGCCTGAGGGCGCTCACCTGACATGGTAGCCTAAATATCAACTTAGAGAATTGATTTCCACAAGTTGCATCTGCTCCTCCTAAGAAAAGCTGAAACCAAATATCCAAATATTCTGACCAGTGGATCTAAAAAAAGATTTTTAAAGAACATTCCTCATATTGAACTAAGTCATAATTCGGGCTCCCACAGGGAGCCCATATATGAACCCAGGGACTTGGCTTTAACAAACCTGAATCTCACACCCCTAAGGATTCTGCACACCAAATATCAAAACATTCCGACCGCTGGATCTGAAGAAGAAGATTTTTAAAGAAAATTCCTCATTTTGAACCAAGTTACAATTCGAGCTCCCACAATCAGCCCAAATATGGACCTAGGGACACGGCTTGAACAAACTTGAATCTTACCCCCCTAAGGATGCTGCATAAAAAATATCAAAAGCATTCATCTGCTGGATCTGAAGATTTTAAAGAAAATTCCTCATTTTGAACTAAGTTGTCATTCAGGCTCCCATAGTGAGCCCAAATATGAACCAAGGGACTTGGCTTGAACAAACTTGAATCTCAGCCCCCTAAGGTTGCTCCATGCCAAATATCAAAACATTCCAACTGTTGAATCTGAAGAAGAAGATTTTTAAAGAAAAATTCCTCATATTGACTAAGTTATAATTTGGGCTCCCACAGGGAGCCCAAATATGGACCCATGGACTTGGCTTTAACACACTTGAATCCCCCCCCCCCCCCCCCCCCCCCCCCCCCCCAAGGATGCTACTCACCACATATCAAACCATTCCGACTGCTGGATCTGAAGAAGAAGATTTTTTAAGAAAATTCCTCATTTCGTACAAAGTTACAATTCAAGCTCCCACAGTGAGCCCAAATATGGACCTAGGGACATGGCTTGAACAAACTTGAATCTCACCCCCTTAAGGATGCTGCATACCAAATATCACAAGATTCTGCCTGCTGGATCTTGAGAAGAAGATTTTCAAAGAAATTTGCCTGAAATGCACTAAGTTCGAATTTGGGCTTCTATAGTGAGCCCAAATATGAGTCCAGGTGGCCGATTTGAACAAACTGGAATCAGATCCACCCCACAATGTTGCATACCAAATATCAAAAGATTCTGCCTGCAGGATCTGGAGAAGAAGATTTTTGAAGAAATATGCCTGAAATGCACTAAGTTCGTATTCGAGCTTCTATAGTGAGCCCAAATATAAATCTAGGGAGCCGATTTGAACAAAATAGAATCAGATCCACCCCACAATGTTGCATACCAAATATCAAAAGATTCTGCCTGCTGGATCTGGAGAAGAAGATTTTTTAAGAAATTTGCCTGAAAAGCACTAAGTTCAAATTTGGGCTCCTATACTGAGCCCAAATATAAACCCAAGGGGCCGATTTGAACAAACTTGAATCAGATCCACCCCACAATGTTGCATACCAAATATCAAAAGATTCTGCCTGCTGGATCTGGAGAAGAAGATTTTCAAAGAAATTTGCCTGAAATGCAGTAAGTTCAAATTTGGGCTCCTATACTGAGCCCAAATATAAACCCAGGGGGCCGATTTGAACAAACTTGAATCAGATCCAGCCCACAATGTTGCATACCAAATATCAAAGCATTCTGCCTGCTGGATCTGGAGAAGAAGATTTTTTAAGAAATTTGCCTGAAATGCACTAAGTTCGAAATCGGGCTCCTATACTGAGCCCAAATATGAACCCAGGGAGCCGATTTGAACAAACTTGAATCAGATCCACCCTCCAATGTTGCATACCAAATATCAAAAGATTCTGCCTGCTGGATCTGGAGAAGAAGATTTTTTAATGTTTTTCCCATTGCCTACAGTGTTAAAAAGTGCTGACTCAGCACTTTTTCAAAGTCCCGAAACTGTACCCTATGATAAAACCGATGGCAATTTTTTTTTACCAATTCTTTCTGTTGGTCCTAAGGAAGCTTCACACCAAATAAAAATTCTCGGCGCCATGCAGTTTTGGAGATATGGGGCATTTTAATTTTTTTCTATTTTTAGCTCCTGCGGTTCCCATGGGGCTACGGGAAAAAAAAAATCAGCATAAATTAGGTACTTATGACCCAATAAGCCCTCACATAAAATTTGGTTCAAATCTGCCTCTCGGTTTGGAAAATAGGAATTTTGGGCGGGGCCAAAAATTTTGCCCCTCCCATAATGACACCAAGTATAGCCCCACAAACTTCTCTTGAACAAATCTGAGTCTACACCTCAAAAGGAAGCTGCACACCAAATATCAAGTCTCTGCTACTGCTGGTTCATGAGAAGAAGATTTTTTAAGATTTCAGCACACTTTTTGGGTGTGGCCCTACCCACGGGTGAGGCAACTTGATTTGAACAAAATCAAATTGCGATGTCATAACAAACTATTATCTCAAATATCAATTAAATTGGTTCAGCGGTTTGGGAGGAGAAGATGCAAACACCATGTTCACGGACGACGGACGCAGGACGACGGACGGTGAGTGATCACTATAGCTCTCCTGACTGAAAGTCAGGTGAGCTAAAAAACCCTGACTTTTTCAGGTTTTCCAGCATGTATTTTTTTAAATTAAATTCCAAGATTTTCCAGCACCTGTACACATCCAGTATAATGCTAAACAGAATTTGAGAAGTGAGATCTAAACCTTCTTTCAGCAGTCTATTGGGCAAATGCTGTCTATGATAAATCAAGAATATAACTTACTTCTTTACCAAACCCAAATAACAGACGACACTTGCCAAAAAAATTCTTTTTAATTTTTTCATGAAATAGCTCATGACCTCTGATTGGAACAAGCTCAATGAGCTTGTTCCAAAGAGGGCTCATAAGCTATGTTTCTGAGACAATAAATGAAAAATAAATAAAATTTGAATTGTGATTCTTGTGAATGGTGGGGTCTGGTTTTGTCCTTAATGTTGGGTAAATGGTTAACTTCTGAAGAATTCATCAAACCAGAAAATCCATGCATTGTGTACATGTATATTTCATACTGTTGCCTTCCACCAAGTTTTATGGAAATAACTGAAAAATGTACAAGTTAAGTGACATACCACAATACTTTTCAGGCAAAAATCAACAAAGGGCCATAGTTCAAGCTGTTATGGTTGGTATTCAATTATTAGAATGGGTATTGTTTAGTGATAAGTTTGGTTATTAATAATAATGTATATAATATGCTAACCGTTAACAAAATGAATCAATCATACCCAAAATATTGGAAAATAAAAAAGGCATGACACTTTTTATGCAGGGTTTTCATGCCTGGGGAAAAATTAAATTTGTGGCATATTCAAGGAGTTTAATGAAACTATTCCAGGATATTTACCCATCTGAAATATTATTATTTTAAATAAAAAGTACCATTATAATCCAACCAATAATTTATACAGCAAAAACAACGGAACCATCACAAGATCACAAATGTACACTCATAGAGTCATGTGATCACAAAAGAGGTATTTCCCTCAATCAGATCAATCGGGTTGTGACACATTTATACACCAGTGGGTCGAGATTTCATAAATAAATTATGAA
Organism: Pictodentalium vernedei; assembly: GCA_031216915.1. Classification (NCBI taxonomy): domain Eukaryota; kingdom Metazoa; phylum Mollusca; class Scaphopoda; order Dentaliida; family Dentaliidae; genus Pictodentalium; species Pictodentalium vernedei. The sequence goes on along the minus strand of CM062296.1, from coordinate 732,813,341 downwards.
ATCAAAACGAACCAAGAAAAACAAACAAAAATAGCATTGTTAGCATTTAGTTTCTGATGGGCAAGATTTGGCAACACAGTGGCATTATCACTGTACTGACTGGGGGTTGCAATCAATAAAATATCAGCAAAAGTGGCCATAACTCCTTGCATTCTGAAGGCATATTTTCTTGCCCAGAACAAACTCTGTTTTCTGGAAGAAGTATAATTCTGACTCTTGGTAACAAAATATACACTAACCAATTTATGTATTTATTGATGTTTAGGGTCACATATTTCTGCACAAAAGCTAATCATCACTGCAACATGGATATAAAGTAAAGTCCAATCCATCATTAATACCCATGTTTCGAGGACTTCCACCCCAAGCATTGGTGACTTGTGTACTATTTTACCAGTAAAACAGAGCTTGTTTACCACAGTGAACAAGCACTGCTTCACTTCAAGGGGTTCACACAGGATATACCCAAACCAATAGAAGTTATCTTCTTATAACGATTTCTAGATGACAGCCATGACTTGATTTCATGAAAAATTCAACAAAATACCCAGCAGATGAAGGAAGAATTAATGAATTGTTCACTGACATTCTGTTAACTATGGTAGAGACTATCATAGTTGTCCTTGGATAAAAAAAAAAATGGGGATTCCCCTGTTTTTTACCTGTGGCATAGCATTATATTCTCTATCATAATTAACAGCCAATCAATGAACAATTCACTAAAGTAAGTTTTCCTGACATTTCATTGTTTGCAATGTGACTTGATATCCTATGATGCCAATTTCAATGAATAATGCTTAACCCTTTACTTAACATCAAGAGCAGACGACACTTGCAAAATCTTGAATAACTAATTTTTTTCATTTTTTGTCTCAAAAACAAAGGTTATGACCCCTTGTTGGAAGGAGCTCGAAGGGTAAAGGGTTAAAATTCAAGGAGTTTTAAAGAAGGTTTAGACACCACCACAAAACTTTCCAGGAATTCTATAGCGGCCTGGGAATCCTGTTTTCTAGATTTCTCTTTTTTTTTCTTTTTTTCTTCTTCCAAAACCCAGCTTATCACACCTTCATAGAACTAATTCTTTGAGATCATTCCAAGAAGGGGTCATATGCAATGTTTGAAAGGTAAAAATTAACAAATTTCTAGTCATTTCGGGCAAGGTATTGACATATTCATTCACATATTGTGTTTTGTGGAGAATTAATAGCCGACACCAGTACAGAAATACACTGAAAATATTAAATTTTAATAAAACTAATAAAAAGAACCCACAACTGTCTGCAAGTAAGCCAGTAAGCCGCATCCCATTTTGCATAACAGAGATTTAGTTTCAGAGACATTGATTGATGATCTTGCATTTTCAATAGCAGAAAGTCAGCATCAACAGAAATCAAATTGTTTTCACTCAATATCAAGATTCTTCCACTGAAATACTTCCAAGTAGCAAAGAAAAGCTGCGAAAAACCCAAATCACCCAAGCCATACATTTAGCACTTTACCCAACGTTAACAGCCATAAAAGACTGTGCCATTCACAAAAACAGCATTCAAATTTTATATTTTCTTCTATTTTTGTCTCAAAATACATAGTTTATGCCCACCCCCCCCCCCCCCCCCCCCTCATTGGAATAAGCTCATTCCAATGAGGGTGTCATAAGGTATGTTTTTTGAGCAAAAAACTAATTATTTTTAGTTATCCACAACAAAAAACTGCAAGTTCAGTCTGCTGTCCGAGTTAGGTAAAGTGTTAAACAATTGATCCCAAGAGAAAAGCAACTCATCTGGGAGCATGATAGCTACATGCCAAGATGTTCCTCTATCAATACCATTCCAAATGAACCCAGTGGGTCATGTAAGAGAAATTGTCAAGCCTTTATTTTCACTTGATGACTTTAGCCAAGCAGTACCACACAAAGAATTGGTCACAAGACTTTTGGTGTTTCTCAAAGACTGCAAAGCCACATGACCGTGTTGTGCTCTTGAACATACATTACTTTGGAAAAACCTGCACAAAAAACGATCAAATCTATAATAAACCCTCTCTTTTCCATGGAGTAAGTATCTTCTTATTTAACCTGACTTCCTCTAAGTGTTAACACATTACACTTTTGACATTGTTTCCATGGCAATACCACAAGAACAATACAAGTACAAAGTTATGTTTAACTCTATGCAGACTGATGTCGAATAACAAAGTTTTAAGTTGCAAATTGTTAAGTTTGGAACTTAACCAATTCAGTCTTGTTTGGCAGAGCTCCCTGAGCTCTGCCAAACAAGACTGACTTGGTTGTTTTCTTAGTTGCATTCAGGGGAAAATTTGCTGCTTGAAACGTTGATATTTCAACATAATGTGCAGAGGGCTAAGGATATCCTTTATACCTATGTTGCCTCCTTTTGGGAGCATGCATCCAAAGCACTGGCTACCCAGTCCTATTCTACCAGCAAAGTAAATTTTTTTTGGCCACAGTAAAATATCATTGCTCTGCATCCTGGGGTCCATCAATGATTCGTTAGAAATCAAATACTTCAGCAAATCAAGTCAAAGCTTTCAATATGAAAAGTAATATAACATCTTAACATCAAACTCATTGTTACGGAGAATGCTCAAATTATAATACAGTTAAATTTCATGCTTACCTAAGCTGATTTTATTCTCTCATGCCTTCAAAAAACTATTCCAGAAAGTCAAAACAGAAGACCAGGATGACTGCTGGTAATCAGAGTCATCAGGGACAGGGTCAAGTATGCAGAAGCTTCAACCAAATTTACAGTTAAATTACAGAATCTTCACCCAAAGGATCAAAAGGAAGCCATACAAAGTGTTTCCAATGATTGCAAGCAATTACCAAGCATGCAGAGGCTGGTTGCGATGCCACCAGATGTGAATATGTTAGCAATAGTCCACAAGATATTTTCTGATAGATGCAGATTCACCCAAGATCAATATCGTAGGCAGGTAAATATCTGTTACAAGGAGGAACCATCACAGAATTAGAAATATAACAGTTAGGCCAAAGAGAATTCCATATCACTGTGACAACATCTCAGATCCTACAGTCTTGTCCTTTGCATGCTGCTGTGGGATAACTTCATGTTCTGTACTAAGAATATATGAGCTCCCAATCCTACTCTACTTTGAACAGCAATGTATCTAGACTTTTCTTCTAATGAACATTTTGGGAAAAACTGGTCTAAGAAAGGCTGCACCAAATAAACCAATACCTGCTCTGAGTGTCTGCTTATTTGGCAGTAGACAACAGAACAACACACTATTTGGTGTTCAGCTAATTCAGCATCACACCCTTCCCTATTCATCATCCCAAGTGTAACTAAAAATATGTCTGCATATTTAGTCGTGGGAGCAACTTTGAGGGGTCAACCTAAATGAAATTGTTATTAGGCAAAATTTGGTGTTAGTTTGTTCAAAAAGTTCCAAGAACAACATAGGCAAAATCTGCTAAAATCCTCTTTGGGGAACATTTTTGGAGCCTTTTGAACATAGGGCATTATCAGAGCAGATCCTGCTAGTTGGAGCAGGTCTTGTTAGTTTTGACTGAGATGTGGTGAAAGCAATGAATTGTTAAACCGGGACGATCTTGCTATCAAGCTCGGTTTTGCCAACAAACAAAAATTAAACCATGAAATATATAGACTTCATACCAACACTTTCTCTCAAGTCTTGCAAATATCTGTTGAGAAGTTTATAAGAGGCAGAATAGTCAACTCAAAGAAACCACATCCTTCTTTTTAGCAGCACATGACAAACTAAGGTCTGAAGCACTGCAAAAGTTTCAAGCTGAGTCTTGATTGTCCATGTTAGCAGCCAAGATTTGATGATAAAGCACCTTGGCAGAACTCAATTAATTAGCCACAAGGTAAGTGAAAATATTCAATTAACAGGAGTACTTAATAGACCTGTCATGACTAGTCAAGAAGTTGACTAATCGTTGAAAACACCCATAATTGACTACAATTTCTAAGTCAACGATTATGGGTTTTCATTACTCCTTTACTGGTGAATTATTAGTTATTACTCTCCTCCTCATACCCGTAAGAAGTGTTGGAGGCTGTAGAATATAAAAATACATTGTAATTGATATGGGAAGAAGTATAAAGATACAACACTCTGCTGTAATGTTCCTCATGGTCATTTGTGATTAAATTTTGGCTGTGACAAATAAATAATGACAAAAGATGACTTAAAAAAAATTGCCCTATGACCTGCATCTTGAGGGGTGCATAACTTATTATGATGATATTATTGCCTGGAAGAACAAAATACTGTCCTGTGAGCTTGATCTTGGGGCTATAGACTTTTTACGATCCATGACATGCCATTGACTTATGATACACATGTTCATAAGTTTTTGTAGAAAAAAATTTAGTGGTATAGAAATTATGTCCCAGAGAAAGAAAATTCTTACAGCACATAGAAATCAACTATTATCATGTGGTCAAAACCTTAGATTACAAGCTTATCAGGATACACAACACATCAATTTATCATAAAGTGCATGTTGATAAATTTTTGATAAAAAATATTCAGTGGTCAATAAATTATGTTCCTTACAAACAAAATGTTGGGATTCTGATAGCCCAGTGAAACAAACTATTGTCCAGTGACACAACACAATGTCTACTCATAATATATGTGCTGATAAGTTTTTGTTGAAAAATATTCAATGGTCAAGAAATTATGTCACAAACAGAATTTTGGATTCTTATAGCCAAGAGAAACAAACTATTATCCAGGGGCTTTGACCTTGAGGATAGAGACCTTACTATAAAACATATCTTGCCATCTAATCATAATAACTATTTGAAAACATTTTTGTTGAAAAATATTTAGTGGTTGAGAAATTATATTCTGGACGAACTAAATGTTGATTACAGATGGATGACAAATTACTATCAGAAAAGCTCCAATGATTTCAGCAGAGGAGAGCTAATAAATTCTGTTAATGTTTGACTGAACAGATGTACAGCAAGATGGCCCAAAAGATATTTTACAATTAAATGATAAAACTTGTTTTTGATTTCTGAATAAAATTAAATTTTCCTGTAATTTCTTTATAATTGTATTTTCAGTGTAAAATATTTGAATTTATAACCCAAACTGAAATATGATACTAGAAAGAAAGACACACACATATGTGTACCTCACACACACACATACACACCAATGTACAGAGTGACATGTTTTGCTTCTGTGCCCAAATGAAGAACACTTAGAAAGAAAGAATAATTATAATCTCATTATAATACCTTACTGCACAAACAGATAACAACACAAGTGAATAAAAAAGGAAATGGTGTATAGTTTAAACAACATTACCCAAAACGACGATCTTCAACTGTAGCAATTTCCCAAAGGTGTGCCATGATTGGTGCATCAGCCCTGCTCAGATAGGACAAAAGTTATGAACATCGATCAGATGGAATAAGTGAGGGATTTATAATTTAAAAAAAGATTTCTCTGAAGTGCTGGTTTGATAAAGAAACAAAGAAACAAACACACTTTTAAATAGAAACACGTAAACTGAGATCGATGCAAAACTGAACAAAAAACAACACTTACTGTGAAAATGGCCTCTTGTCAAATCAATATTGCCAGTGTTGCAGTGAGACAAATTTATGCACAAAATTGTATAAACTCAACTTGCCATACTTAACCTGTTCAACCAGTTCCCATAAATTTCTTTGTAAAATAAATGGGTAAGGGCTTCAGTACTAATTTAATTCAATAGCTCTGAAGAGCTGTTGAGTTAATTATTACTGAACCCCCTGTAAATATAAAATGGATTTGCCCATTTGTTCTAGCCTATATTGTATTTGGCAATTCCATTCAGAAACTCTGTGTTGAAAAGTTTAGGTCAGAGCATCATAGCTTTGGGCTGCAAAATTCACACAGTGGAATTTAGCCATTTTAACCTATTTGACAGAGCTGAACTAGGCTTATCAAACTAAATATAATTGATATAATTTATATTCCCACTGCTCAAAAATCAAGTCATTGAACAGAATACTTTTTACACTGATAGAGTGAGAAATAGTTTAAAAAATGCATTACAACACTGCAAATTGTCAACAAGTCAGGCCATCAAGAATGTGAACTTCATGCAGATATGGAAACACCTGTGACCATGCAAGAGTGAAAAAAAGAAAAGACACAAAAAAACACTACATGAATATAATTGTGACAAACATACAAGAACAACATCAATGTAATGCAACCAAGATGAAACGAACAATGCAACAGTCCCCAAAAGTGATGATGACAAAAACATGTAGCCCTGAAATGTATATTGTTATGTTAACAGTTGTTGTGTTAGAGGCAATATTTAGCAATTACCCACATCTATATTCTTCACAGCATTGATTCAGTTTGCATGCACTTCACAGAAAAAATCATTTGAATAACTTGGATGTTATTGGTTACTGAGTGGAATTGGCCACGCAGAAATACTTAGCATACTGTCAAATCCACTTAATTTTATTTTTGGAAGTTGTGTATCTTGAGAGCTGGAAATTTTAAGGTTAACAAAATTAATCTTTTGATTCTCAGGCAGGGCCGCATTCATTTTTTCATCCCATGTTCGACAGATTTATTTTGGAGACAAAATTCAAAATGTATATAAACACCACAAGGTGTGATTTTAGCAGTTTTGCATCACGATATATGATGCAATATGTCATATACGTTGATAAAATGCGACACGATTCTCATATGCATGTACAAAATAAATACGAAAATCAAAATGATTTTTGTTTGGTTGGTCTGTGCCACAACTGGATTTTAGGCATTGGCAACCATTCCATCAGGAATAAAAAAAATAAAAATAAAAATAAAAATTGCTCTCCCGCATTCGTTTTTACAAAAAATTGCCTGAGAATCCATTATTCAATTTTGTTTGGCCTTAAGATTATTTTTTCAATTTTTTACAAAAGTTTTAACAAAACCACATCATGTGATCACTCATGAGAATAAGCTCAAGAAGCTCGTTCCAATGAGGGCAATGCCACATGATTAGTTTTGTTGAAATTTTTTGAAAACTACTTTTTTTGACTACTCAATTTGTATATTACATGGACGGGTATAGCAGATTCGTTAGGTAAAGGGTTAAACTAAAAAATCTTTAGAGTATATTAATACAAAAACAATTCCTCGTTGGAGTTTTTACCCAATATTGATTCACAGTCGGTGAAAACAAACACATACAGATGGTCGGCCATTGCATTTTCTAGGTGAACCTGTTGGTGCAATGTCTGAAAAACTGTTTTTACTTTCCGTGCTTTGTCTAAGAAATACACAAAACAACATGCGTGTGTGAAAGGGTTAATCGATATGGCACAAGTGCCAGCACGGAAGGACAGAACGAGAGGCCGCAGGCCTCGAGTTTTATCTTTCTGCGATGGCACAAGTGCCATATTGATTAACCCATTCACACACGCATGTCCTTCTGTGTTTATTGCAAGCCTTCACGTCTATAATAACAATTATCAGAAGGACACTCAGCAATTCATTCAACAGCTAACAACAAAAAGAACACAACAAAGTTGTGAGGGGAAACTGTGTTACTATTTCATCCCCTGAGTTCCAATGTGTTCTATGTGCCTACTGGAACATAACACATTGGAACTCAGGGGATGATTTTTAGTTAGCACTAGCGATTCACATAGCAATTGCGGTGAACAATATGTGAAAAATTCCAATGAAATTTCGCTTCTTTATAAAAAATATTCCATCAACAATTTCCGTTCTGCACATGTGTGCGGAACAGATTTTCAATTTCTGCATGGTTTAGTGTTGCTGTAGATGGGGATGTCATAGGACAGGCATGGAATAAATGAGAGTAATTATTTGGAAACCCTGGTCCATGTTTCTGCCAAATCAAAATATTTTGTGCTGCAAAATAAGATTGTTGCATTTCTGCATGTTCATTTCAAATAACCTTAGTATCAATTTTCAAAAACTGTTCACTGGGATGGTGATACACAATGTGTGTAAAACAGGTAAAACAGTATTATGTAATTTATGATCATGAAGCAATGTACATTACCTTAACCCTTTACCCAACGAATCGCCCGCATCCGCCCACGTAATATGCAAATTCAGCAGTTGAAAAATATATTATTTTTCAAAAAATTTAAACAAAACCATATCATGTGACCCCTCGTTGGAACGAGCTTGTCGAGCTCGTTCCAACGAGGGGTCACATGATATGGTTTTGTTGAAATTTTTTGAAAAAATTGAAAAAATGATATTTAAAATAATAAATTTTGATATCGTCTGCGTTGGGTAAAGGGTTAATGGGATAAAATGAAAATATAAGACAAGCTGATTATACCAATGCTGAGAAAAAAATATGGATTGGAATCTATGCTTAAATAATTGGCCTCCTGTAACACTCTGACTGAACAAGAATATGCCAGGAGTGATTTTACAACTAGAATATAAAATGCAGTACCTTCTGACCTAAATAATGCCCTAACCAGTGGCATACCTATAAGGGGAGTGGGTGGAGGTATGGGGTGCATGGCTTGGCCCCATAAAAGTTTTGCTTCCCCCCACCTCAAACATTGGACCTATGCAACTTTCACACAATATAGAGCCCAAAATGGTCTCCAATACAAGGGCAATACACATTACAAATGCTTCAGATTTGCAGTTAGAGCACTAAATTTTGCAAAATTTTCTCAGGGTGGGTGCTAGTCCTAACTAGGACCCTCTGGTCATCGCCCCTCCTCCAACTTGCCTATAATTGTTTTCGGTAAAGGTCTAAATATCTGAGTAATATCAGCCCTGGCACAAATTCTTTTCTAAACAATGAACATAGCAAGCAATGTTTCCATATCCAGCTGAAAATATATGCAAAATTTCGTCTAAAAACATTTAAGCATTCCTTAAAAATGACCGATATCAGTGTTGCAGTTATTTTTTATGTGCTTCCACTTAGGCTGGTCTTTGACCAGGAAGAAAGCAGATGAATGAATAACTGTTCAAAATTTGAAAAAGTCTTGAAAAATCCATACTGAACTTCTTTCAGTAGCTCGTTTTAAATTAAATCTGTGGCCCAAATTTAAAAAGTGATGTGAAATTCAATTCTTCATCTTGTAAAGAATGAATTTAACTAAATATTGAAGTAGATTTTCATCGGCCTCAAAAAACTAAGTATTTTTATAGAGTTCCATGTACTCTGCAGGGCTTGCCTTAAGTCGGGGCTGATCAGCCCAGGCCCCGAGATCAGCCCCAAGGAGCACTTGCTGTGGGCTTTTTTTCAAGCCCCGACATTTTCCACAAAAAAGCACTAACAATAATGGACAAAATGGAAAATCAGCCCCGAAAAGGCCCCGACCTCAATATGTGGGGCACTTTTTTTAGGCCCCGACCATTTTACTCAAGGCGAGCCCTGCTCTGGCAATAGGTTTCTTTGTGCATAAGTGTTTTTTGTGTACAAATAATATTAGTTTAATATTATTATTTATTTATTGGTGTTTAAGGTCACATATTTCTGCACAATGGCTAATCATGACCACAACAGTTTTGCAGGTGGAGGAAGCCGGAGTACTCAGAGAGAACCACTGAGCAATGGCAAGCAACTGTCAGCTCCCCAACATACTAACTCCACACAAGCAGGGTTAGCATTGGTTGAAGACAGGTGCACCATTGACGTGCAGTACGTCTTAGTACACAACTCCACTGTGCCCCCACGTGGGCAATGGAGGTGAAGTGTCTTGCCCAAGGACACAATGTGGTTGCTGCAGGTGGGATTCGAACCCGGGTACCTCTTGGTTTGCAGCCTGCACCTCTACCTACTGAGCCACCACACCCCCATTAGTTTGATATAATTTACTGAAGTTTTAACTGGTTGAATAGCCGAAGCCACTATCAGGATTTTCACAAAAATGAGGGTACCAGAGCAAAAGCTGACAAAATAATCTAGCCCTCAACCAGTTAATAGGTATTGCAATAGATCACTGAACCCTTCCTAACAACAAGTTAGTTTTGCAGGATTTCTGCTATGCCACAACCTGTAAATCTAGAGGTTTACAGGTGATCCCAAGTTAAGACCTCAACATATGCAGACAGCTAAATGTTGAGAAGAAACAACTGCATGGAAAATTTGACCTCTGTCCACAGACCTTTGTTGAGGATGCACGTTGGGTTGTGCCCTGCCATGCTTCAAATGATCCAATTCGATTTGCTTCGAAGATAAAACATTTTCAACTCGTGAAGTTCTCAAAATCAGTATCTCTCCTTTGGCACTTCTTGTTTCGTTAGGCCTCCTGTACAGAAGACCTGGTGACAGAAGAAGAGTTCAAGGGAGTTCTGTTTTCTGAACTATTTTGATTAAGTTTCTGTTATCTTTTATATTTTTTAAATGACTCGCCCAAATAGAAAACGAGTCATTGCTGAATGGGTTGAATGCAATAACTAAAAATGGAGCTACTCAAAAAGCAGTGCAATTCAAAATACTCTACATGATTCAATTTGATAGAGATTTGCGCAATATTGGCAACTTGGGTTCTCAGAGCAAAACTGTGTCAATGTTGATATTTTGCATTAGATAAATGTCAGGTGACAAATCCACTGAAGTCAGTATAATGTCTTCAAATTCATTTAAGCAAAGATCACCAAAATACTGTTATTGTAGAATAATTTATCTGTCAACCAAATGAATCAAGACACATCTGCCCACATGACATAATTTCCAGATTGAGCAGTTGAAAATTGAAAAAAAATTATCTTTCCCAAAAAATTTCAACAAAACCATATCATGTGACCCCTCATTGGAACGGGCTCATCGAGCTCGTTCCAATGAGGGGTCACATGATATGGTTTTGAGGGAAATTTTTTGGAAAAATTATATTTAAAATAATAAATTTTGATATTGTGGGTGTTGGGTAAAGGGTTAAACAAAATCAGTTGACAATATGAAATTTTGCAAAGATAGTCAACAGGATTAGGCAAAAAAAAAAAAAAAAGAAAAAGAAAAATACATGTATATGAGATGGAGGAAATGATTATGTGTACTGGAGGAGGAGAAAATTAAATGCTCACATGCAATGCAATTGGATTAGATCTACTGTCTCATGTTATGGGAAATATTATTTGGAAATGAAGAGTGCCAATTATGAATATGTATTGAAGATCCAACATTTACTGCACATCATCCTAAATAAGTTAATTTATTTGGGAAAGGAAGTGTCAATGTGATAATCGAAACAAAATTTTAATGGTTGCTGGTGTATCTGTGGTTTTCTATGAGGATTTAAATCTAATTGTTGACTACTGTAAGTGGCCTGACACAAACAGTAGGGTAGAACTAATCTTCTATGGAAGACAAGCACCACTGCACTTTTACATCAAATATTTTTATATAACGAGTTTCTTATCCATTAACTTGCCGATAAAGACACAAAATCTGTGCAATTTGTACAGATCTGGGACTAGTCAAAATTGGTCATTTCTTTCAATTAACTATTAATCCATTTGCATTTATTTATTTATTAATCTAGTAGGGTTTAAGGTCATTTTCAGCATCTTTGGCTATAGCATTATAGCAAGAGAGACATCAAGTCAAGTTTTGGCAATCATTTATACTTATGTTGTATACTTTAGAGAACTTTCACCTCATGCATTGGTTCCGGGTTCTATTTTCCAATTTTACCTGTAAAGCAGAAGTTGTTCACAACAGTAAACAAGCACTGCTCCACTTTCCAGGGTTCCCACAGGGAATTCATCTGTAAAATTCCAAAATAAAAAGATAGAAGCAAATTAAGCAAACGATCATTTAGTTTAACCCTAAAGAAATAGAGCAACCCATTTTTCATTCGCTTACATTCCAAGACATTTGGCAAATGTCAAGATGTTTTTATCAAACTACCCTTATTATTCATTTGTTAACCCTCAGAAAAAAGATGTCAAAATACCACAATTCCAAGAAGAAAATGTTTCTCATTATGCAACAAGGAATTTAACCAATAAAATATTGATTGACAAAGCTCATTGAGCTCTGTCAAACAAGAATGAAATTGCTTAACCCTTAAGAGCTGGACAAGTATCCTGAATTCCCACCAGCCTACAGCCTTAAAAAGTCCAATGGCTTACCAGTGACTTATAGTCAAGTCTTGGCTGCCTTAACAGGCAGCCAAGACTGTAACTAGAAACCACTGTCTAGATAATTTGCCTGTTGTCAGCAGAACCTCCTCATGGCATGTTAAGGGCACCTGTTTTGAGGTTGTAAATGTCAGAAATAGGCCATTAAGGGTTGTTGAATTCCTAACAGTATGATGGGAAGAATTTGTAGCTTGAAATTTTGATATTTCAACATCAGTATGCAGAGGGTTAACTCTTCATGAACCATTATTTACTTAATAAGGATGACAAAACTCATTGATTCTGGCAATGAAATGCTGTGATGTGACCCTGTTGGAAAGGGCTCCCTGAGTATTACATCGTAGCATATTTTAGGGCTACCAAAAGAAATCTGTGAAATAAGCTGCCATGTTTAGCTGGCACATCTCAACTTTTGCACTAACATTAGAAACATATCAGTATTACTTTGTCCTTTTTGCCTTAAAAAAATCCAAGAAAGGACTAGCTTGAAAAAACAGGTTTCTTAAAAAGGCAACTTTTTTTTAGGTTTCCTTAATTTCTAATTTGTAAAGTCCTCAAGCAGCAATATAATGTACAGGTCAGTCATACAAAGATCAAAGGATCTGCACCATCTGCTTAGCAGTCACAAGCCACAGAGGTTTCTTCGGTCATCATAAAAATTTAATCTGGTTCAGCCCTCATCTAAATTAAGTTCCGAGGGTGATAGGGCATTTATTGTTGCTGGGCCAAAGCTATGGAAGTCTCTTCCAACCCATCTAAAACAAATGGATTCCCAAGAATCATTCAAGTCTTTTATTAAAATATACTTTTTGCATAAGGCATTTAGCAATTTTGTACACCCATAGAGCACATATGTGGATTTAATGTCATAAGAAAATTATTATTCTTATTATTATGAGAATTGCACTGCCAAATCACACCACATTCACAAACTGTTTGACATTGACCCCCTGAGACCCCCCCCCCCAAAAAAAAAAAAAAATACCTACAAACACACACATGCAGTCATGCCAGAGTGGATAGACAAGCAATAGTGACAATCTGCATAAAAACTGTTCAACCCCACCAGCAACAAACTCTTTTTTCTTTTTTGTTTTTCCATTTTGCAATTTTATACAGCCATGGAGCACCATATGTGCATTCAGGCTATAAAACTATTATTTTTATTATTAAATTATTATTATTACACTGAAAATTTCTATTTTTCCTATTGTATGGTAAATAGTTTTCTGCACAATAGAATAATGGCTAAAGTTGAACATTTCTGTGAGTTTACTTACTTTATTTATTAGTGCTTTCACTTTCAGCATCTATGGCTATATCATGACCAGACACAAGTATGAAATCAAGTTGAACCAATCATTTATACCCATGCTTCCCACTTTAGAAGATTTCCATTCAAGAACAGAACATTTTATCATTGCAAACAACTGCAGCTCCACTTACAGGGATTCCCAAGGGGGAGGGGGGGGGGGGAGGTGGGTGGTGACTGTGAGACAAGCCATGATGCAAAAGATACTGTGGTACAATGTAAGGAAGCAGCTGTCTATTTAAATTTAAATGTAAGGAAGCAGCTGTCTATTTAAATAAAATGCATTCACAACGCTAACATATAATGTGAAATACCAAAATCTAAAAAGAGCTCATCAACACAGACTATTATTTCCATTTTTTTATATGACTGACTGGAATATAAATTTGCAAAAAGAATTTTTTGAGGAAACAGGGAGTCCAAAAATATACAGGAACAATGCTATCCTCTTAAGCACTTTACAGTTAACAGTACCTGCCAGACTATTTGAACAAGAATTCAGATCAATGTTTTACAAGACAATGCAAATCTGCCCAGTGCAAAATGTTTTGCCTCCAAAACATAGCTTATGACCCCCTCCCTCATTGGAACAGGCTCATGAAGCTATGTTTAAACTTTATTCAATTCCCCTCACAAAAAATGCAAGCTTTCTCCTCTAAAGTAAGTACCGGTAATAGAACTGACGGTGTTAAAGACTGAAAACCTGTTAAGATCTGTTTGTGCAAGCAGAAAAATTTACACAACTTGAATATTTCATTTTCTCCCACCTCCAACCAAGTAAGAATATTTTTCTCTCCGGTGGGTGTGGGATTGGGAAATCTCACCTGAGAGGAAGATATCTGAGCCAGACTGGAGGCCTGCCGAAAGTCTGGCACAATTATCTTAAAGGTGAGATTGCCCCAAACCCCCAACCCATTGTGGATAATTTTTTTCCCCACCCAAATGCCAAATGTGAGATTACCTGGGCTGGAAGACTGGTCATGTGCCATATCCGATCTACCTGAAGGCAGGTTGGTCATTGATAAAATCTAATTACATTTTCCGAAGGGACTACTAAAACTTCAGTACATACCAAAGGCATGTGCTGGAAAAACGAATAGCACTTAGCATGAATACAGCATTTAGGCACTGAAGTGATGAGAAAAAATGCCAAGATCCACCATGACAGTGCTTGTGATGTTGACGTGTACATGATGTGATGTTGTGTTATGCTGGTGAGTGAGATACGACTGACCCACCCAGGTATCTCACATTTCTCTATTTCCTACATGTCAGGCATATCCTGGCATTTAGGAAGTGGATAAATGTGTGTCCCATGGGGTACACCTTGGTGGGATGGACAGATCTCACTCACCCTTCACACAACACCATGTCCAAGTTAAATGTTAATATCATGAGCCCTGACATGGTGTATCCCGCAATTTATTTTCATTATTTCAATGCCTTAACCCTTAAGGGCCTAATTCTGACTTTTAATCACATTTTTCTACAATAAAACAGTCTTAGGGTAAACTTGCAAGTTACAATCAAAGTGCCTTGGCAGTCAGGCCTGAAAATAAGCAGTCTGACATTTGCAGAATGAGGTCCCCAGAGGGTGAATTTGATGATGCTATCCCATACAGTGGGCAAATTTATCCTCTGGGTACCTCTTTCTGTTTAGTTTTGTGACCCTGATTCAGACTGAGGTTCACAGAGGGTAAATTTAGTGATGCTGTGCAGGTTAGCATCACTAAATTCACCCTCTGGGGAACTCATTTTGCAGATGACAGCCAAGCCATGCCTAAACACAGCTGTAGAGAAACAGTATGTGGACTGTCAAAGTCGGGCAAAAATGTATACAAGAGGCCTGTCACGCCTAGAGAGCTCTGCTGAGGGCCACTGATCGCATGGGCATGTTTTCTAATACTAATATTGTTACAAACTTTAGCCGAAAAATATTCAGCGGTTCAGAAATTATGGCTTGGACAAACAAATATCAAAAATATCTTAAGATTTTCTTGATCCTGTGACCTGTGACCTTGACCCTGTGGATTTACAGACCGCAGAATAATTGATGACACACCGTCT
Source organism: Pictodentalium vernedei (assembly GCA_031216915.1). Classification (NCBI taxonomy): domain Eukaryota; kingdom Metazoa; phylum Mollusca; class Scaphopoda; order Dentaliida; family Dentaliidae; genus Pictodentalium; species Pictodentalium vernedei. Next base: position 732,797,842 of record CM062296.1, on the reverse strand, counting down.
ATTGATAATACATATTGTTATGAAGTTTGGTGGAAAAATATTCAGCGGTTTAGAAATTATGGCTCGGACAAATAAAATGTTGACGACGGACAGACGGACGGACAGACGGACGACGGACGAATCAGTATAAGAAAAGCTCTGGTGACTTTGTCAGCGGAGCTAAAAAATCTCCAGACCCCGAAGGGTTAACCCTGCCTAGATGCAAAGTATTGTTTTTCCAATCATACACCTAAACTTTTCACCACTCTGTCAGAATATATGATTAGTTTTGTAAACGACCAGCCCTCCAACAGGTACATCTTGTGGCATATGATCAGCATTTGAATCCAAATGATGTCACTATATAATTTGTGTGGGAGAAAAACTGTCCAGGATGGGTTTTGTGTTTGAGATGAGGAAATCTCGCACTTGGGGTACGAGATTTTTGAAGGCTCATTTCTGGCTCAACTAACTTGACCCTCATGTGAGATTTCTCTATCCCACACTCAAGGTTAATAATCCCATGTTTTGTTGTTCAACTCGGTTCTGAAGAAACAAGAGATAGCCACCAGGGGTGGCCAATCCCCCCAAAATTCACCCTGTTACAGTAACCTTGGTAATATATTACATTAAATTAACACAGCCACTGTTGGTAGTATTTACTCAAATAATACAGATAAGATTACCTGTATTTGATGACATGTAAAGTTTGGTTTCAATTGGGACAGATAAAATTTTAAGTTCAAAGTCACTGTGACCTTGACATTTGGCACAATGACCTAAAAAATATATAGGGTTTTTCCCCTCATTATACCTGATCCACATGCCAAGATTAGTTTCGATCAAGCAAACAACATTTTAATTACAGAGTGGAAACCAACTCTGACCGATAAAACTTTAAATTCAAGGTCACTGTGACCTTTATCTTTGACACAATAACACCAAAATATATTGGGTTCTTCCTTTCATCATGTTCAACCCTTTAGTCAAGTTTAGTTTCGATCTGGCAAGCAAAATTTCAATTACAGAAGCCGACTCTGGTATATGTTTAAGTTCAAGGTCACTGTGACCTTGACCTTTGGCACAATGACCTCAAAATAAATAGGGTTCTTCCCCTCACCATGCCTAACCCACATGCCAAGTGTGTTTTGGTCGGCCAAGCGGAACTTTAATTAGAGCAGAAACAAACTCTGATGAAAAATTAAAGTTCAAGGTCACTGCGACCTCGACCTTTGGCACAATCATCCCAAAAGGAATAAGTTTCTTCCTCTCATCATGCTTAACCCACATGCCAAGTTTGGTTTCAGTCAGCCAAGCAAAACTTTAATTACAGAGCAGAAACCAACTTGGATTAAAAAAAAAAATAAAATTAAAGTTCAAGGTCACTATGACCTCTGGCACATTGATCCCAAAATGAAGAGGGTTCTTCTTCTCATAATACCTAACCCACATGCTAAGTTTGGTTTCAGTCAGCCAAGCAGAAATATAGTTAAAGAGCAGAAACGAAATCCAACTACGTGTGTGGATATGGCCAATTCACAAAGTAAAGGGTTAATGTCTTGTTTGATCAGCTCAGGAATTTCCCATGTAATATGTATGCAATTAAACAGGAAAAAGGTTAGGCGTCTGATAATGAAAAATATAAACAGATATATTCTATTAACCAGTAAGCAACAATCTTGTACAATTTGTGCTGTTAATACACCCACTTTGTGTTGGGTTTCAGGCCAATCATAATCAATGGGTTGTTACAAAAGCAAGTCCAATTTTAACATGTTTTCAATAGAGCAGCATAACCCTTTTACTAAACCCATGGATAATGTCAGTTTGCACTGAAAGTATTCGGTCCACGGTGAGGAAAATGCATAACATCTGAGACAATCAATCAAGTATTAATATTTATTTATTGGGATTTTGGGGTCATATAATGCCGGATAGTTTTACAAGTAGAGGAACCAGAGTAACCAGAAGACCACCAAACATTGATGAGTTACTGTCAGACCCTTCTACTAACCTTCACAAGCAACTGAAGGCATGTGCAATATCAACCACAGTGCCATCTGGCACTCACTACCCTCTCAAGTGTTGGTGAAGTTACTGATTTGCATGGACGAACAACTGGATGGATGGACACACAGATGCACTGACAAGACAGAAGCATGTTATCCAGTAAACGCCTCAATTCCCATAACTCAGCACACTGTTTGCATTGTGTTCGTTTCAAACAACACTACTTTGAAGAGAAAGACCCAAGAAGTCATGTGTTGTTCAAAAAAGAGCCTGCTGAGCTCAGACAAATAAAATAAAATTACTAAAATATTACTCACACAATAAAAAATTTCTTTACAAGGGAATTTAGCTTTAAAAGTAAAAGAAGTTAAAACCTGACATTATGAAATTTTAGAAAAAAATTTAAACAAACTCTGATATTTTCCGCTTTTAATTAACAACAGAGATTAAAAAACCAAGCAAACCAATTTGTGTAACAGTCAAAAGATATGATGGAAAAAATAATTTTAAGGCCCACAAAGTGGATCTTCTGTTTTTCACGCCATTTTTTGTAAAATTACATGTGGGTGGGTGTTTTTTTATTTTATTTTTTATTTTTGTAATTATTTCTTTGCCATCAAAAGTTCATGTTCTTGGTTTGTTTTATGTTTTAGGCCTCATAAACTACAAAATAGCATGGGTAGTGGTGTATTTCACCCTTTGAGTTCAAGAAGGCTTTGCAATGCTAAAGCATTGCAGAGCCTTGTTGCATTCAAGAGACAAATTATCAATTTTATTAACCTGGGTAAAATATCAGACATAAAGCATTTCATTTTCATTTTTTTAAGTTTGCATTGGTTATAAAAAGTGAGCATTCGGCAGCCTAAAGGACCATCTGGGAGGGAATAAGAAACAGCTTTTTAACTTTTTTACGCCTAATTTCTGTAACTTTAGAGATTTTCTTGATTACTTTGGGGGTGAGGCCCAGAGCCCTTCCAATTGAGAAATTGATCACCATTGGGAAGAGATCACAAGTTTTGCAAAATTTATGAAACTTATCTTTTTTCAATTAATTTCCTTTATGAGAAGGAAGTATTCTTTGAGATCACTAAATGCTTAAAGTCCTAATGCAAAATTTAGCAAGCTTCAAAAACTGGTGCTTCTACATCAAGTGAAATTTGTCTAGACAATCATAAAATTACTTTAGCAGTGGTTTCTTGTCCAGTCTTGACTGCCTCTAAAGGCAGCCAAGAATTAACAAGAAATCATTGTTGCCAGGCCACAAGACCTCACAGCTTACGAAGAACAAGAATTTCTGATAAATTGTCTGGGTCTGAAGAATAATGTTCATTAATAGTGAAGGAATCAATAATCAGTGACTGATAATTGGGAGGAGAAGTTGTCTATACCACATTGGTAATAATAGTTCCCATATATAGATCGAGCTTACTACTAGGACAATCCCTGAATTTACTGAACCCCAATCAAGTTAAAGGAAGAAAACATAAATTAAATTACGTCAGCAAAGTTAAAATTACATCATACCAATAAAAAACTAAGCAATGATGTTTGGGTAACAACCATGCAGATAACTGAGTGCAAATATTTTTTTAAAATATATTGACACAAAGAATGCAGACTAAAACCAGTTTTGTTAGTGATTACAGATAACATTGATTTTGAAGGAAAGACGCCCCAAGTGTTTGCTACCACTTCTACTGAAGTTGGTCAGGACTACATGAGATCCAAGAATATACACAGGGCTGAAAGACAACATTCAGAACAGATCAAAGCTTCGACCAAAGTTGACTGGCACTACATGAGTTCCAAGAGTTTCCACAAGGATGCGAGACTACATTCAGAACAGATCTAAACAATCAAAAAGTTCCAGTAAAGATATCTAGAAATAGGAGAAGCAATAATAAAAGTGTTTGTAAGGTTATAACAGACATGTCACAGAGCAGCTAATGGTTAGCGAATGTCTAAGTGCCTAGTGCAACAGCTTTAAAAGCTCATAAAATGGCAACCAAAAAATCTAAACAATTAATTTCAATTACACACTAATAATACTTATTTAAATTAAACAAAAATAAAGATAAAAAAAATGTGATTTATCTAATTGAGATGATGAGCAGTAATGTTAGATGTAAAAATAAACATATTCAAGCTTAGTCACTTAGGAGATGATATATGAGAGAATGAATACATGTGTGTGTGACTGTATAACAACATGACACGAGTACACCGAATGATTCTCACATAATCACAGTATGAAATCATGTGCAAACAAGAGCATTCAACTCCTGCAATATCATGAACATTAGAAAACCCAACCACATGCCAAAATGCTTGAACACTGCAGCCTACTTCTGAAGACAAGTACCACAATTTGTCTTAAGTTTTTTTACAACACATCTTTTGACAAGTTAACCCTTTAACAAAAATGACCTTGAGATTACTTCTTTTTTCTCATAAATACGTAGAAATTTTCATTTTTTGCTTCCAAAACATAGCTTATGACACCTCAATTGAGGGGACATCAGCTCAGTTCTTCAGAAAGCTAAATTTGAATGACATTTTTGTGTATAACACTATTCTAATACAATGGTTCATTCGGCAAACTGTAAAAGGGTTAATAAGTTGGTAGGCTTGCCACCTGAATTTAATATATTGTGTACATAAAGCTGAACCTGGACTCCTAGCATATTTCAGGACAGCATACATACTGTCTTCCAACACTCAATCACTTATCCACCAAAGAATGGAACAATTTGGTCAACCTGTTTCAAATAATGTTTGTTTGTTTATTGGGGTTTAATGATACTTTTAAATGCCAAGGTAACATATTATGTTGGACCATCTTACAAATGCAAGAAACCAAAGTACCTGGAGGGAATAAGCGAGCAGTGGCGAGGAACTATAGGACTCATCAAATTATTAACCTAAACCAAGAGTTATCATTGGATGAAAGCATGTGTCCCATCAACATGCTGTGTGACTTGGCACACTTTACCACCATGTTTCAACTTGGGTAATTGATATCAAGTCTCTTGGGCAAAATCTGCAATATGTGAATGTCTTTTCCCCCTGCTGGTCTCTCACCATACCAAAGGATATTTAAATCTGCCTACAAAGCGTTCAAATGGAAAAGTTTTTTAAGTGTAACAAGGGCCATAACTCAGAAAATATACATGGGCAAAACCTGCAATATGTGATCTCTCACCATACCATAAGACATCAAAATCTGCCCAGAAATGACCAAGTCATATTGCCAAACGTTAGTACAGAGAGTTTTCTTAAGTGTAACAAGAGTGATAACTCAGGTACATAAGCATAGACGAAACCTGCAATATGTGTACATTCTTTCCCCCATATCGATCTGTCAGCAAACTCAAGGACATCAAAATCGGACAACTGATGCTTGAGTTATAATACAAAATATTTGTACCGAATACAATTATATACCCCATAAGCATCTTATGAAGGTCGGGGCATATTAACTGGTAGAGTGCTAAGTTATTTTTGGTCATCAAAATTTGTTCATGTGTCTTTGCCTTGTTACAATTTATGGGAGAGTGCCCAGAGGCACTCTCCCATAAATTGTAACAAGGCAAACCCATATAGACTAAGTAATTTCACTGCTAAGATAATATGAAGCACACCCACAGAATATGACACATTTAGGCTGGGGTACCTGCTCTACATATTAAAGCCCTGATAGTGGCTTCTAGCACTCTACCAGTTAAGATGATAATAGAGAGAAATATACTCTGCCTCAACAGTAAAGTCACTTGACTTGGACAAGTTGGCTGGCTTGCTGACCCAAGAATTAACATAATTATTTTCTCTCATCCTCAATGGATGACAGATGAGTGTTTATTTATGGAAGTTCAATGTTATTTTCAGCATCCATAGCAACATTGCAACTATATATGTATAAAGCCAAGCCTAACCAATCATTAATTATTAGGTTAATACGGTTTTGGTGTCCAACTAAACCAGTTAAACCAAAACTTGTCAGCAACAGTAAACAAGCACAGCTCCATATTTCAGTGTTTCAAAAGAGAAATATATGACAGGTGATACATTAAGAATGTGCCTTGTACACTTCACTATTTCAAAACAATAAACACAAAAAACATATTCTGTTTCGAACGTAATAGGGTGAGTACAATAACCTATTCCAGATGCTTGGTGTGTTTTTCTTTGGCTGACAAAATGCTGTTATGTGATGTACTTTTGGAAAGGTCTCGCAGAGCCCATTCCAACACTATGTCACATAACAGAATATGATAAGCTCAATAAAGGAAACTTCAGAAACGAGGTGCAGTGTTACAGACCAACAAACGGGTCTTGGTAAGAACTTTGTTGAGACAAAACTAGATGAATAATAGATATGACATGAAAACTGAATCTATATACAAAAATCTTTCCTGAAAAATTCCACAATATTATTTGAATTGGCAACTGTTGGGTTTTAATGAGCAATGTCTTTGAATGTCTCTTCAGAGCAAAAAGAATTTGCAAATAAAATGAGTTTAAACTTTCCGCCAAGCTTTTTCTTGCATGCACAAGCTTTCCTGGGTAATATGAGCAAATAATTTTTAGAGATATATATTCAATTACCCAAGCTTAATATCTCCACTAAACGTATATTCCCACAGATGAGCCATAATGGCTGAATCTGCCCTGTAACGTAACATGAATTATATTATTTTAGATTTATTATTATTATCACATACAAATATTAGTATGAAATGACTCTTGATATGAAAAATAAACAAAATTACTATAAACAGGCTCCTTTCCTATGAAAACACCCACTGAGTGGAATACCCACTAAGAGGATAACACTCAATTTCTATGAAAAATGAAAGTGTCATTGACACTGTAGCTCAACTTGTTAAGACATGTACATGTATAGTATGTGACACAGCAATGACAAACATCTAGGTAATGACCTGATAACAAAGGTACATATAAAGTATTGTAACAGTCTGTACATAAATACTGACCGTAGCCTGTAACAAATGTATAGGTAAAGTATTGTAAAGGTGGGCGACAGTCAGATGCTAAACTAGAAAAGAAATCTTTGAGTCCCAGAGTGGGTCTGAATGAACCCCAAAATATTTGTTCTCATAGCACAGTGATAACAAAGGCACCCCAAAACACATGTTCCTGTCCAAAGGTGATAACAAAGGTACCCAAGAAGTTTCATGAAGATCAGTTCATAAATACGAGCCGTATAGAAGTTGTGTACAAAAAACTGATTGGATCTAATTTCGGTACAAAATGGCCACTGGCAGCCATCTTGAATTTTGAACCACACCCAGAAACACTCATTCTCGTCGCAGTGATAACAAAGGTACCCAAGACGTTTCGTGAAGATCGGTTCATAAATACAGCCCCTAACCCGAGCCGTATTGACATGTGTACTTACTGTGTGTAAGTAGCACTGAAAAAATCAAAGTTCATCTAATTTGCATAATTTCTGCACGAGAAAAAAACCTGTATTATATGTGATGTATCCCATGGTACTAAACATTCACACACAAAATTATTCAAATCAGCGCTTTCATATGGAAGTTCTGCGCAAAAATCTGATTGTACCTAATTTTGTACAAAATGGCTGCCATCGGCCATCTTGAATTTTGGACAGGACCCCAAAACACTCGTTCTCATCCCATGGTGATACCAAAGGTACCCAAGAAGTTTCGAAAAGATCGGTTCATAAATACGGCCTCTAACCCGAGCCATATTGGCATTTGCACTTACAGTGCTGAAAGTAACACTAAATACGTCAAAGTTAGTCTAATTTGCATAATTTACGTACCCGTATTATATGTGATGTATCCCATGGTACTAAACATTCACACAGAAAATTATTCAAATCAGAGCTTTCATATGGAAGTTCTGCGCAAAAATCTGATTGCACCTAATTTTTTACAAAACGGCTGCCAGCGGCCAACTTGAATTTCGGATCGGACCCAAAAACACTCATTCTCGTCCCACGGTGATAACAAAGGTACCCAAGAAGTTTTGCAAAGATCGGTTCATAAATACGGCCTCTAGCCTGAGCCGTATTGAATTGTTGACGGACAGACGGACAGACGGATGACTGGCCATGGCATAAGCTCAAATTTGACTTACATCAAAGACGAGTTAAAAAAAGGAACCATAATCCTTTACCCAACGTAACAGATAAAATGGTCAGCGCTATTCACAAATAACACCATTCAATTCTCATTATTTTTTCAGTTTTTTATCTCAACTACATAGCTTATGACCCCTTACTAGAACAAGCTTGTTCTAATGAGGGGTCATAAGTTATGTTTTGGATGCAAAAAATTAAAAATATTAGTTGAGAATATTATTTGCAAGTGTCATCTGCCTTTCCTGTTAGGTAAAGGGTTAATGTTCATCAGCTAAACCCTGCTTTTATGCCTCTTGTACTTTTTCACAGAAGTTGAGCGGTTATCATAGTGAAAAATTCACTCTCAGCAAATGAGATTTTGTGTACTCAATAAATACATTAAAATAATAAACGGTGTAAAAATATATACTAAATGTTTACAATAACAAGCAAATGCCATTGGATGTCCAGAGCTTCACCACTCAAGCCCACTAAAATATATTTTAACCCTTTACCCAACGTAACGACCAAAACCGGCCAGTGCTTTTCACAAAAATCGCCAATTAATTTTCATTATTTTGTTCATTTTTTGTCTCAAAGACATAGGTTATGACCGCTCTTTGGAATGAGCTCGATGAGCTTGTTCCAAAGAGGGGTCATAACCTTTGCTTTTGAGACAAAAAATGAAAAAAATTAGTTTTTCAAGAATTTTGTTTGCAAGTGTCGTCTGCTTTTTATATTAGGTAAAGGGTTAAAAATAACAGGTACCAGTAATGTGATAAAGTCATATTTGAAATGAAGGTAAATTAAAGGTATATATTGCCATCAGAAAGGAAAATATAAAACCTAAGAATGATTAGATAAAAATCATTTTCTTTTTAATCTTGACAACTGGATAGATTTTACAGAATTTGGAAAAAAGCAAACTGGAAAAACTTTTAAAAAATAACCAGTGAGGATAATTTCTCAATCCAAGGAGATATTGCTGTCAAAAAGTAGTATAATAAATCAGAAAATGATTCAATGCACAAGTTTCTATGCATATCATGATGACAAATTTAAAGTCATTTTATAAAAAAATAAGAGAATAACTCTTAAAAGAAATTATCTGGTGAGACTGATTTCCACACTAATTCAAGAAATTGTCAATTGTTAAGTTAGGATATTTGTGGGAAAAAAGAAAGACGCACGCCCCACCACCATCCAGCCAACTACCTTTCCAAATTCATGAAGAATTGAAAGCAGTGAATGAAATTTGAAAATGACTTCTTGAACAACTCTTCGTACAGTGTGATGGCAACAATGTAGATACTTTGTAAAAAACAAAAATCAAAGGGGATCAATTATGAGAAAGATTAAATTGACCTGTGATCCTTCGGAGATGTTGTCAACACACTTTAACTGCATACTGTCTGGTAACTAACAGCATACTGAATCCATTCTATCTTTTTAACCCTTTACAACCCCACACAAATATCAGAAGTTGTTATTTTAGTTTTTTTCAAATTTAAACAAATTTTTCAACCGAATCATATCATATGACCCCTCACTGGAATGAGTTCATTCCAATGAGGGGGGCACATATTATGGTTTTGCTGATATTTTTTGAAAAATTTGTTCTGTAACTAATCCATTTACAAATTATGCTGACAGATGTGGCCGATTTGTTAGGTAAAGGTTTAACCAACACAGACAGTGAACAATCGCAAAAAGAATTTCTTTAATAGTTAAAACAAATTTCATTTTCTTTTTAAACATAGCTTATGATCCCTCAATGGAACAAACTCCTTTCAATGAGGGGTCATGAGCTATGTTTTCCAGATGAAAACTTAAAAAATGATAAAATCTGAATGGTATTTTTGTGAATAGTGCTGGTCACTTTTGGCACTTACGTTTGTTAAAGGGTTCAGCCCCAAAAGTTTATGAAACAAAAGAACTGGGTGGTTATCAATACAAAATTTTGATATTCATGTGCACAATTTTTATGAGTCAGTTAACTGGGTTTTACTCTGTAGCCAATAATCAACTAACATGACTAAATTATAGTAAAGCTAAGGTAAATGTTTTGTCTTTAATAATATGCAATTAAAATGGTTATTCTGTTGTCTAATACAGTACGCCTGCCATGGACTGGTCAATATTTCCACCAATGAATTAATATTAGGTTCCAAACACTAATTATGGGAATAATCATCAAAAATGTAATTAATGAAGCACCGGGTACAACCTGGTGTACTACGATATCCCCCCCCCCCCTGTACTACTTCCCCCCGGGGAAAGATGAATTAGTTTATCTTCCACCCCCTCCCTCCAGGGAAGGGGGGGGGAGATAAACTAGTTTATCTTCCCCCCCCCCCCCCCCCCCCCCCCATTCTGGTTTATCTTCCACCCCATCTGAATTTTTTTACCATTCAGATTTTTACCAGATCTTTTTTTAGAATTTGCTTGTTCACTTGTATGTGATATTAAAAAGGCATCAAGTGAGCATTGAAAAACTCATTGGTCAGTATGCAAGAGAGCTAGATGCCCAAAAGAAAAAAAAAACATTTTAGCCCAAATTAGTATTGTGAGTGGAATATTATATAAATTCTCATTTTCAAGACTCATTTGAATATGTTGTTAATAGAAGAAAATTGCACAAGAAGAACTTTCATTTTTTTTCTCAAAACATCCCCTGGGATATATGCAAAAAACATTTTTTAAACATGTCGCCCGATGTCGCTAATTTTTTTTTATTTTCACTCAAACTACTATTTTGAAGAGAATTTCACCTGTATTTTTCAATTTTAAGATTTATTTGCTAAAGATGTAACAAAGAGATTAATTTCAGTTGTAGAGGGTTGGGGGGGCGGGAGATATCCTGACCAATTTATCTTTCCCCCACGTGACACTCGAAGTTACCAATTTTTTTTTTTACCTCAAATCACTATTTTGAAGAGAATTTCATCTGTATTTTCTATTTTTAAGATTCATGTGCTCAAGCTGTTAGAATGGATAAATTTTTGGTGGGTGGGGGGGAGGATATTGTGACCAGTTTATCTTACCCCCCACCAAACACTCAAAGTTATTACACAACATTTGTTTTTAGCTCAAACCACTATTTTGAACAGAATTTAATCTGTATTTTCTATTTTTACGATTCACATGCCATTAGAATAGAAAAAATTTTCAGGTGGAGGGTGGGGGGGAGGGGAAGATATCGTGACCAGTTTATCTTACCCCCCACTCGACACTCAAAGTTACAAAGAAGAGAATTTAATCTTATATTAAGATTCATAGTTCCCACGTGTAAGTTTGTTTTACTGCTCATATCATCATTTTGAAGAGAAATTCATTGTGGGCTTTGTTGACTCTATCAAGTGCTAGATATTTTGTTTGAATTTGATGGTATAGTTTACATAGTTTTTATTGTTATGATAATAAGTTCTCAACCGAAAGATGTTTTTTCTTTATTTACTCAGAAATTATCTTATCCACCCCACACCTGAGTCACAAAACGTTGGTTTCCTTCTGATTTTTTGCTATATTTTCCATTCTCAAGATTCCTGTGCTTAAGTTGTAAAAAGTGACAAATATTCTGATGGGGTGGGGAGGGGGAGGGGGTCATGGTTAGGTTATGACTCCCCCTTCCCCCCAACTGACATTCAAAGTTTTTAAATTATTTTTTTGGCTCATACAACGATACTGATGAGAATTTTATTCATATTTTCAAATAAAAAAAACGTATCAAAATATAGGGTTTGTTGCCGCACTCTCAAGGCCAGACTAACAAGTTTTCAAATTGCCCCTCATGCTTTTTAATATAACAGAGGGGTACTAAAGCAAATTCTTTAAAAAGTTCTGTGATGAAACTGAAAGATAAAAAAATTCAGGTTGGGTGGGAAGATAAACCAGTGGGGGGAAGATAAACTAGTTTATCTTCCCCCCGGGGGAAGATATACAGGGGGGGGGGGGGGAAGATAAACTGTTACACTAGTGCCTCAGTAATTAAAACTTTGCTAATGATGATTTTTATTACTGGTAAACACAGGCATGGACATCGCTGCCCACGCATGCATTACGACTATTCCATGGTGGCTGTACTGTATATCATTAAGTGGAACTCACAGTATTACAATCATAAATTGATGGTCATGGTTTAATGACTTCGAAAACTCCTCTTCCTCTATGTAAAAATCACACTTTTACACAGTAATCTTTACCTGATATCATTTTATGACCTCTGGCGTTCCACACTTATAAGAGATACAATTTTCAAGTGAAAACAACAGCTATAATTGTACACTAGCATTGTGATTGAATTCTAAACTCAGCAGCCATTGTGGTGTTGACTTATTGTCAGAGAGATGTTCGTCTCGATTACCTTTTCTCCGAGCTCACTTGTTCGGTATTTTCATGACAGTACAGTGGAGCCCACTTAATTGCATATCTCTTAACTGAATCAACCTGTTAACTGAATATAAGTTTCCAACACAAAACCATTTACCATTCCTCCAGTACCATATTTGGTCTGTTAACTGAATATAAGTTATAGAGTAAACTTCTGTTAAATGAATAAAAAAAATCATGTAACCTGTGGAGAAATTACCGACTCTCCCCAGTTTTCCTTTGTTTATAGACCAATTTGGCCTCAGTACATCCAAAACTGGCATTTAATCTATTATATCTTGTTTGACTGAGATCATGGAGCTCTGTCAAACAAGATATAATACAATAAATGGTAAGTTTATCTCAAGAATACAGCAAAGTGACACAACCACTGTTAATTGAATACTCCTGTTAACTGAATAATTTTCATTGGCAAAGTGGCTATTCAATTTACAGGATTCCACTGTACTTGTTTCACTGATCATTGTAAAATTTGCTTAACTTTAGTGCTGCGCAGTATTTTCATATAACGATTATAATCGGTACAATTTTCAATACCATAACAAATCGGCATATTAAAACATAAACTGTGTGACAAAAAGTTGGTTTTACCTTGGTATGCAAATTTCAACTTGTTTATCACCATTTACAGGAAGCAATTTTACTTCACTGGTGCAAATTATTGTTGGTCTAAATTTGGGTCTTTTCCCTTTTCATCACCCTGTCTGCCCCTCACATACCATTTATTTATTGGTGTTTAAGGTCACATACTTAGGCACAAAGGCTAATCGTGACCATGACAGTTTTATGGGTGGAAGAAGCTGGAGTACCCAGAGAGAACAACCGAGCATCAACGAGCAATTGTAAACTCCTCAACATTCAAACTCTGTTCAAGCTCCGCTCAAGCAGAGTTACAGCGGTTGAACACATGTGCACCATCAGCATGCAGTACGCCTTAGTACACGGGGTCATCGCACCCCGATGTAGGCAACCAGGATAAAGTGCCTTGCCCAAGGACACAACGCGGATCGTCCCGGACAGGGATCGAACTCTGGACCTCTAGCATAGAAGTCCAACAGCCTGCCACTGAGCAAACACGCTCCCCCCTCACATACCATAGAATGTTCCTTTATTACTTTTCTTTCCCAACTCTTCAAGTGGTTTGTCTCAACAGTCACCATTATTATGAAAGCGATGAATATTGTTTACCTCAAATTTGAAACAAGTTGAGATCAGAAGACACATGTATTACAGTAAGCATGTGTAGTTGATCACATTTGACATTTTGACCAATGGCATTCCTACTATTTAAAAGCTGGAAATTTTCCTTCCTTTTCTACTTCAAAGTGATTGGCTGTTTGCACATGCTGATGTCGTAATAGCATCTTGCAATCAAAATAGTGTGCACAAAAGTGTTTGATACAAGACCCACACAAGGTACTTTATTGTTTTCAAATAAACAAAAGCAAGTCATTTGTGTTTCCTTGTCAAGATAAATATGATGATACTCAAAAATTCTATCACTTAAAAAGGAAATTTATTTTAAGTGCTGAGGCATACTAATTTTAATGCTCCTTGTGATTAAGTGAGGCATGTGAATGCACACTTCAGAATCTGAGGACTGGTGTGAAGATAATAGTATGAAGATTCCTCCAAGTGCATTCTGTTCCGAAGTCAGGAATTACACCCAAAATGTCCACTGCAATAGTGAACAAAATGTCCGCTAATTAACTTCCATTTTGGGTGAAATTATTAGTGTACATTTTAGTCTTTTGGGCTGATGTTTTGGGTGAAGTTGCAAGCTGACATGTTTTGTTACTATATGTTATTTGGCGCATCACAGTAAACCAAATTGGTATAAGGGTATACCACAGTATCATTTTCTGAATACCAAGGTATTTAATTATCCCAATACCGCCCATTGCTACTTAACTTTTCTCCTAATGTGGACTCGAGTATTTTAGTTTTACTCAAATCGGATAGTTTGAAAAAAAACAACTTTAGTTCTAAATCAAACTCACTGAAGATCTTGAGTCATCATGATCAAACACAATACTAGCTGAAAATATATTAACCTAATTGCTAAAGCTAGTAGCTTTAGCAATCAGGTAAATATATTTTCCATTTATGGGGAGGTTCAGGAAAGATTTAATCCTACAGATTGATAGGGCAACACAATTAAATTGTTACTCATCCTATTAACCTTTTACCATATGCACAGGATATCAAAATATATTATTTTAATACATGTTTTTAAAATTTTAAAAAAATTTCAACAAAACCATATTATGTGACCCATCAATGGAATAAACTTGATGAGCTCTTTCCAATGAGAGGTCATGATATGGTTTTGTTGAAAAGTTTCTGAAAAAAGAATTTTTTTCACTTGCATAATTTGTAAATTATGCCATTGGATGTACCCAATTTGTTGGATAAAGGGTTAAGCTATTTGTTGATCATGCTGTTCACTAAGCGAGCGATGGAGTTTCTTCAAGCCAACATTTATGCGTACCATATCAGAGGGATAACAGTCAACTTTAATCAAGAAACTATCACCTTTTATTAGAAAAACTCACCAACAGTGAGGGGCACTTTGAACTTTTTACTTGAGTTTCTTTCAAAACATCAATTTGAGTCACCATCTTAGCTGAGACCAATCATGAACTCAAGCTGGGAATCTTGAGTCAGAACTTAAATTTTTTTCAAAATATGGGCTCAAGGTCCTACTTTTTACAGTGGAACTCTGTTAATTGAAGAGCCACTTAACCCTTTACCTAACGTAACGGCCAAAACCGGCCAGCGCTATTCTCAAAAATCGCCAATTAATTTTCATTATTTTTTTCATTTTTTGTCTCAAAAACATAGGTTATGACCCCTCGTTGGAACGAGCTCATCGCGCTCGTTCCAACGAGGGGTCATAACCTATGTTTTTGAGACAAAAAATGAAAAAAAAATAGTTATTCAAGAATTATTTTTGCAAGTGTCGTCTGCTTTTCAGGTTAGGTAAAGGGTTAACATGTTAAAAATATTCAATTGAAGGAGTATACAACTGACAGGAATTTGGGCATGATTCTAAATTCTGGTGATAAACGGAGCATTTATTCTTTTGTATGTTGTCCGAGAGAGTTCATTGCTCATCTGTCTAACACTGCTCATCAACAAGATATAATAAATTAAATGCTTATATTTGATATACTGAAGCCAGATAGGTCTATAAACATACAGAAATCATTTTGGTTGTCCGAGTAATTCTTTGATAGAGTAAAAGATTTTTTATTCAGTTAACAAGAGTTTACTCTACAACACATATGCTATTAACAGGTTTGATTTGCACTGAAGGTATGGTAAATGGCTTGGTGTTTAGAAATTATAATCAAATAACAGAGTTATTCAATTAGGGTATATATAATTAAGTAGGCTCCTCATGTACAAGCAAACAGAACTTGTTTCCTGCAGTGATCAAGCACTACTCGATTACCTAGGGTTCTCACTTAGGGACCATGCAAATACTGTTTGTTTTCTCAAATCAAATTTCAAATCGATTCTAAAAAAAAAAATTGTGAATCGAATTGAATAATTTGGTAAATCATCTAGGATGAAAAAAGACTCAAAACTATTGAATTGCCAAACATTGCAATTGACGAGCATTCGCCACAATCAAATTTGAGGTAGGGAAGAAATGAACAAGAGGAATTTATTTGATTGTTACGATGTTAGTTTTATTATGCTGCACAGGGGTGTGGGGGTGGGGCATTATAATAAGGTTTTCATGGGGTCCAGAATGTTTACATGCATTGTTTTCAGTGTCTCGTTTTGCTGATGTGCAAAAGCAGAAACTTGTAACATCACGTTGCAGACCCCACTATTCAATATTTACAAATATAACATCAAAAATGAATCAAATCAATGCTTTGACGCATTTTCAAATCAAATCGAATATCAGATATTCACAGGGCACTATTCTCACGATGTTTTATCTCATTTTGCCCTGGTAATTCTTTACAAATTATGAAACACCATGATGACATATTATAAGTTATCAAACAGTGGGCTCCACTTAATCAAATACTGGTTATTAGAACAACCATTCTAACTGCATATCATGGCAAATTGTTCTGACAAATTTCAATATTAATACAAGTCAAGTACCGGGTATCCTGAAAGTGAATCAGAAAGTTGACCAAGCAAAACAATCATATTTAAAAAAAAAAAACAACACAATGTAGAAACAGTTTTTTTTTAAAAAGTTATAATTGACCTGAGAAACTTGACATCCATCTATTTTCGTTCATTAATAATAGTGGTGAATTCAAGTCATACAGAATTTAATGATACCCTGGACAAATAAATAAAATCAACACAACTCGTTTGTTCATGTAGTACAGGTCTATACAAGTCACTGTCAGTCAGATCCCATTTGGTTTTTGACAAAATTAATTCTACTTTCATGCTTCGCCAAATGGGAAATGTCTGATTCGGGATAGGTACAAACATGTACCACCCCTATTGAAAATGCTAGAGATACCAAGTAGTATGTTTGCTCTTACAGACAAAATGCTCCTGCTTCACTATAGCCAGAACAGAAAAAAAATAGAAAGAATACAAAGTAGAGACTGGCAAAAATTTATTCCTTTACCATTTATCTATTGTATCAACCTGGTGTTATACACAAAAACCGCCACAGTTTATTAACAGGGCTTACAATTCATGCGAGAGTCAGAATTATTCTTACAAATGATTCCCACAAAGGAAAACAATAAGAATCAACTTTGATTCTCTCAAAATGTTCATTTGATTCTTGTCATAGCTTCTGAAAGTGTTCATAAAGGCCTGGAAAATTCAACTAATTTTTTTCTCCCTCATAATACGATAATACTTGGCCTTAGCAATGGTGTCTGATGGTGTCATGGCTGCCTATACAGGCAGCCAAGACTTCACCAGAAACCAAAGCCAGCATAGCTGTGGTGACTAGTGATGTCTTGGCTTCCCATACAGGCAGCCAAGACTTCACTAATAACTATTACCAAGACACTGTAACTTCCATCCACAAGACCATCAAAAGCTGTGTGTTTAAACATGTTTTCTGCAGGTACATGTAAGACAAGAAACTCACCAAAATTGGAACAGGGCCCTTAGGGATTATTCTCTAGTAAATATACACCTGAAACTTAATTAAGCACCCCCTGAAATGTTTCATGACACTGAAGTTGCTGTTACTGATTATTATGTTTTAATGATGGCTATGTTTTGCAGTACATTTCATCTAGTTAAACATGTTTCTGGTTGATAGCATACCCCAAACACATCCTCTTGTCCACGTGAAGCATGCTTCCCACGAATGTCACCAAAAACATAATCAACCACATGCAATGTCTGGGTATAAAACAAGAAAATTTGTAACTCCTTTTATCAATAAATGTTGACATGGCAAGAAGGAGACTGCCAGAGTCACTAAGATGGCAAATCATTGGCATGCATGCAACAAGCATGTCATTCAAAGCTATTGGAAGGCAACTTGGCTAGAGTCATTCTGTCATCAGCAGACTTATTTGAAAACATCAACAAACCAATGATGTTAAGGACTGACCAAGGACCGGACAACCCCAAAAGACCTCTCCTCAGGAAGATCAGAGTCTGGCATGCCTTGTTAGGAGTGAATCCTTTGCTTCAAGTGGGGTTTTGAAATGCCTTTGTCTCCCCAACAGGCATTTGTGCAACAAAACTGTCTGAAACCATCTCAAAGTACTGGGTATGGGGTCCAGAAGGGACATCAAACACCCAGCTCTGTCTGATTCACATCAAAGACGATGTTTAGAGTGGTGTGTGGCATGGCAGTATTGGAATCTCAGGACGTGGAAGAGACACCATTGGTCAGACGAGAGTAGGTTCCTGCTTCACGTCTCAAATGGTCGCATGAGAATATGGTGGCATAGAAATACTGCTTATGTGCCCAGGAACATCAGTCCTACTGTTCCTTATGGTTGAGGATCATTAATGATCTGATGAGGACTCTCTCATGATTGTGAACTTTATATGGTGAATGTACGTGGGAATCTCAATGGTCATCAGTATATCTGGGACATTCTCAATCCGGTTGTTGTGCCTCATTTTGACAACCACCCGTTGGCTACTCTCCCTGTATTCATGGACGACAATGCAGGGCCATCCTTCCCATGCTGTTAGAGCATTCCTTCAGAACAATGCTATTATAACACTACCTTGGCCTGCAATGAGCCCCAATTTGAATCCCTTAGAACACATCTGGGACATTCTTGGACTTTGTGTGCACGCAAGGGTTCTGCCTACAGGTACAGAATTTGGCCGATTTGGAAGCTGCATTGCATGAGGAGTGGCAGCAGTTGCCTCTGGACCGTATCAGAAGGCTCACTGGTAGCATTAGGAGGAGGGTTCAGGCTGTCATTGGGCATGTGGTGGATACCTTGCACCTGACGTCAGACACTGTTATTGCGTTCAGATCACAAGTTACATTTTTTGTCAGTAATTACCGGCATTGTTTCATCATGGACCGTTCCAGCACCATACTTGTCAACAGAACATTTTTCCATCACAAACATTACTGACAGATATGTGTAATTAGCGCCATTAAAATACTGCATTTTTTTTATTGTTATGTTGTCTTTCATTTGTCAATAGACCATTCTTTCTGCAAACAATCACTTTTGGCCATCTGATAGAGAGCATGAAAGTAATGACAGTTTCTATAAACACCACTGCAAAAAAACAGGGGGTGCTTAATCAAGTTCCAAGTGTATATATAAATATAAGGCTTATTGTTTAATATGGAATATATATTGGTTGTACATTACAAGGGTATAACAGTACTCACAAATTTTAGATTAATCAAGAACTGAAAATTGATTCTTAGTGCAGTACAAAAGAATTTTATGAGCAAATGCAAACATCGTTTCCATTGTGGTTTAAATGATGAAAAAACTAAAACAGTTGAACAAAATAATTTCATGATAGGCTATCTAAAAAATATTTGTTTGTTAAGCACCTCTCTCATCAATGAAAATCTGCGGCATCACTTTTTTTAACTAACTATAAAATTTAGCCCACTTTTTTCTTGTTTGCCAGAACTCAACAAGCTCTGTCAAACAAGAGAGAGTTGATTAAATTTGCAATTGCAACATGGGAAACTTTCACTGCTCAAAACATTGCTTTGTCCACAAAATAGTGTACAGAGTGAAATGATTAATTCCAACTATTTTCAGGACTGTTTTGTGGATTAACAAAAAAAAACAGAAAAAAGTTTCCCTCCCTCATAAAATTGAGGAAAAATTGTCTAAGAACAACATTTTTTAATAAGCCATAATAATGATGAAATTTTTTTTCTAAAAAAATATATCAAATTCAAAAATATTATCTATGATTATATTTCGAAAAGTAAACAAGTTGCTTTCAGAAATGGTCACTGTACTTGTTTAATTCGTTTGCATTTGAAATGAAAAGGTTTTTAGCAGCAAGAATTTCACACGATGCAAATGGCAATTTAACCATTTTTAACTTATTTGACAGAACATAATCAGCTCTGTCAAATTAGACATATTTGGTTGAATTTTTAGTCATACAGTGGAACCCTGTTAAATGAATACCCACTTTGCCAATGAAAATTATCCAATTAACAGGAGTACTCAATTAACAAGGATTGTGTTACTTTCCTGTATTCTAGAGATAAACTTAGCAGTTAATCTATTATATCTTGTTTGACAGAGCTCCATGAGCTCTGTCAAACAAGATATAATAGATTAACTGTCTGTATTGGATGCACTGAGGCCAAATGAGTCTATAAACAAAGGAAAACTGGGGAAAGTCAGGGTAATTTCTCGACATGATACAAGAATGTTTAGCCAATTAACAGGAGTTTGCTCTATAACCTATATTCAACTAACTGGTCAAATTTGTATTGGCGGTGTGGTAAATGGTTTTGTGTTGAGAAATTATATTCAATTAACAGGGATATACAATTAAGAGATATCCAATTAAGTGGGCTTCACTGTACTTTGTAAAAATAATGTCATCAAAGAGATGTCTATTTGGGTTAAACTGGTTTATTGTTAAAATGACAAATCTGAAGTCTTTCAAAAGTGCCAATAGCCCATAACTAAGTTTCAATGCAGCATTCATTTATCTGGTGTTTGTACTTGAAAAGTTTTTATTCATGAAGAATATTTAATATTAATTTATTTATAACTGTACAAAAATAAATCCAAGATAAAAATACTATTTAAAATTACGATTATCCTTGCTACAGTACAGCCACCATGGACATTTATTTTCATGCCTGCGTTTACCAGGTAATACAAATCATCATCAGCAAAACTTTAATTAATGAAGCACCGGGGTTGTACCCAGTGCTTCATTAATTAAAGTTCTGATGATTATTTATATATTTAGTGTTTGGAATCTAATATTAATGCATCTGTGGAAATACTGCCCACTGGTGGAAAGTGGCAAGTCCACGGTGCCCGTAAAGCATTATTTAAATACCGAGACAAAATTAATTCCACACTGAAACATTAAGTCATTTAAATATATGGATTTAAAGCTAGACCTTCAGTTCACAAAATATTTATCAAACTTGTATCAGTGAGAAATTCTTTTTCAACAAAACTGTAGAAGAGTTTGACACTTTATTTCAACAACTGTCACAAGAATTATGTCAACAGAAAGTTTTTCAAATTTGCTTTCTCCTCAAGCTATGCATAATGGTTATTGTAAAATTACCAAAGCAAATATATCAGGATCAATTACTGCAGTTGCATCAAGATCATCATGCATGTGGTGTATATGGTAGCAAGCATATGCCATGATGTAAGACTCAATTAACTTAGTTAACCACCCCGCAGGTTATTTTCCTCCTTATTACTCTTCCATTTGCAAGAGTTTAATCCTTAACCCTGTTATGCATAATATTTTTGTGCAAAGAATATAGTAGCTTGCAATGACACAGTGGAGGGCATACAATTTAGGCAAGAATCAGAAGCGATTTGTGCAAATGATTCTTGCAAGGAAAGCTATGAGAAGCAACTTTGATTCTTGCAAAATGTTCACTTGATTTTGTTAGACTCTGAAAATGTCCTTAACCCTTAAGGGCCTAATACAGACTTTGATAACTTTTCAATGCACAGGAACAGGTGAGCCAACATGCATTGTTTGGGCGAACTCAAAACTTTTGATACCTTTTTAATGCAAAGAAACAGGTGCCCCAACATGCATTGTTTGGGTGAACTCAAAACTTGTGTTCTAAGTACCTTGTCAGTTATTTCTAGGCAAGTCTTGGCTGCCTCTGTAGGCAGCCAAGACTTGATTAGAAACAACTGCAAAGACACTGGAGGTAGACTTTCAAAGTAAAGTGAAAATGTATAAAAATCTCCAGGCCCTTAATGGTTAAAGGATGGAGAATTCTTATTTTTTTCTCCCTGATAAAAAAGGTAACACTTTGGCCTTGCTGTAGTGTCCAGTGAAGTCTTGGATTTCTGAACAGGCAGCAACATGAGGCTAACCTATTGGAAAAAATTTGTGATGCTTTTCTGCCTTCTCCGTTTGTATTAGGCCAGCCATGGTGTACAAGTATAAACAGAATTTCTGCCAAAATTAACAGCAACAACTAACAATCGATCTCACTTTGGAGAGATTGCAAATTAGCTGTTGCTATTGATATTGGCAGAATGTTTGTCAAGATGAAAACAGCATACCATACTATTAATGTATAGATGCAATACACAACCTTTAGTCGAAATCTTACTGGCAAAACATATGGATTAAGAATTTAATTTGTGTTGTATTATTTTGTTGTAACCAGTAGTTCGCTGACAAATATTTTACAATTGAAATAACACTCATGTAAACTAAACGATCATTTGTGAGTTATTTCCAGGCCTGAATTTTCACTACACCACATTATGTAAGTCTAGTGGCATGGCAGTGATTCTCAATCAAGTCTTGGTATTCTGTAAAGGCAGTCAAGACTGGACAAGAAACAGCTGCAAGTTTACATTTATTCTAGTCTGGTCGACTTCCTCATGCCAAGGTGCCTATTCTGAGACCACAGTGTCTTCCAAAATAAGTGCTGATAGAGTGCTAAAATAATTTTGATCACCAAAATTTGTTTACATGTCTTTGCCTTGTTACAATTTATGGGAGAGTGCCTAAAGGCACTCTCCCATAAATTATAACAAGGAAAATTCATACAGAAAAATAATTTCACTTATAAAAGATAATATGAAGCATATCCACTGAATATGTGTAGCCTTTAACTCTTTACTTAACATGGAAAGCAGCCGACACTTGCCAAAAAAATTCTTGAATAACTAATTTTTTTCATTTTTTGTCTCAAAAACACAGGTTATGACCCATGCTGGCCATTTTTTTTCATTACGTTGGGTAAATGGTTAAGTTATGGTACCTACAATTCAGAGTAAAGTCCAAATATGGACTTCCAGCACTCTACCAGTTAAGACAGTAATATTAATCAAAGTCAGAATTAGCTGTCTGAAGGTTAATCTTTTCACAAACAGCTTGTGATCATTTGAAACTGCCTTATTATAAAAATTTGTTATCAAATCATGGCTGCAGTAAAGTAACCCAGCATAATTGAACAGTAACTGTGATAATGAAAAATTAATTGTGAATGACAGTTTGAAATCAGAACAATTTTTTTTGAAAATAGAATTTTTTCAGCAGCTGTATCGGTGGTTTATGAATATAAAACAATGTTATAATAATAATAATAATAATAATAATAATAATAATAATAATATAGTACATTTATCAAGCGCTTAATCCCTGAAAAAGGCTCTATAACTTGTTTTTGGACAAAGGTTTTTTGTCTGAGAGATTACATTTTGTTACTCAGTAGTCTGCTGGAGAAGTCATTAGAAAGTTTCTCCTGAACTGAAAAACAAAGTTTATTTATTTATGGATGATCACTGTCAGTATAAGCATCTATGGTTACATTATTATCGCAACATTGGAATAAAGTAAAGCTTAGGCCACACAATGTAGATCTTGTTTCTCAGGCCATTTCTCATAAAAATGCATGTGGGTGGGTCGTTTTGTATTTTAATTTTAATTTTTTAATTATTATTTCTTTGCCCTCAGAGGTTCATATACTTGGTTTGTTTTATGTTTTAGGCCACATAATCCACAAAACAACATGGGCAGCATTGTATTTTATTCAGTGTATTAACTGGGGTAATTTATCTGACATAAATCCACAATTTTTTATTTTTGTAAAATTTGCATTGGTAATAAAGAGAGAGTCTGTGGCTAGCAAAATGACTGTGCAGAAGGGACTGAAAAATGGATTTTATCTTTTTAGGTCATTAGCCAATCATTATGCTGCCCACTTTAGGAGGCCTCTCACCCCAAACATTGGCCACCCGCTGCTACCGAGTAAACAAGTGCTGCGCCATCTCCCTAAGTTCTTACAGAGATAGATACAATAATAATGGAATAGTAACTTGCAAAAAAACATATTTCAGACTATCATTCACAATTAATTTACCACTGTGAAAGTTAAACAGAAAGTTATGTTCATGAAATATGGAATTTTTGTTTTTTTAAAATACAGTTAACTTACCAGGAATGTTCAGCATTGAATCCAATCTGAAAAAAAAATGTCTGTGTTATGATAATAGAAAATTGCATCCATTACATTCCAAATAAAATTAGTGTAGCCCATAGGTGTGGCCATGAACTTTGGACTGGTCTGAAAGTGCACAAATTACTATTATTATTATTATTATTTATTGGTGTTTAAAGTCACATATTTCTGCACAATGGCTAATCATGACCGTGACAGTTTTACGGGTGGAGGAAGCTGAAGTACCCAGAGAGAACCACCGAGCATCGATGAGCAACTGTCAGCTCCCCAACATTCTAACTCTGTTCAAGCTCTGCTCAAGCAGGGTTACAGCGGTTGAAGATGTGCACAATCGATGTGCAGTACGCCTTAGTACACGGCATCATCGTGTCCCCGTGTGGGCAACCGGGATAAAGTGCATTGCCCAAGGACACAACGTGGGTCGACCCGGATGGGGATCGAACTCTGGACCTCTAGCATAGAAGTCCAACAGCCTATCACTGAGCCACTGTGCTCCTGCACAAATTACTGTATGTCTTTCTTGTGTGAAAGTGATGACATTACACAGAAACTTCTAGTTCTTTTAAGAAAGTTGTGACATCATGGGATTTTTTATGAAATTCCAATTTAGGTGTTATATAATGTGATCAAAGAGATGCAAGGTCATGTTACCATAAGACTTCTGAACTCTTCATCTTATATAATGACCAACTAGAGGCTCTACAGAGCCTGTAATCGCTCACCTGGAACTACATTTCCCATAGGCTTTCCATGGTAACTATGAGCTGCAACTGTAGCCATGTTTGCAACATTACATGAGGATCATTGGTAGGTGTCCCAGTTTTCAATCAGGTGAAGTTTCAAAACATTTGAATCCATCAAACAGAATCAGAGAATGTCTCTGGTGGCCATATTTTCCAACCAACAGGAACAAAAAGAGGATCGTTTGTAGAAGGCCTCCTATAGACCATTCTTGGCAAGTTTTGGTTCCGTCAGCTCAGTAGTTCCAGAGAGAAGATGAAAATGTGATTTCCCATAGGGTTTTTCTATAGTAACTATAAACTGCAATTGTGGCCATGTTTGCAATACGATGAACATTAAAATGAGGAATGTCGGTGGAGGGTGTCCCAGTTATCAACCATGCAAAGTTTCAAAACACTTGGACCTGTGGTTTCAGAGGAGAAGAGTTTTCAAAATTGACCAATCAGAATCAAAGAATGCTCCTGGCGGGCACGTTTTTTCACCCAACAGAAATAAAATGAGTAACAGTTGTAGAGAACCTCTCACAGACAATGCCTGCCAAGTCTGGTTCACATTGGCTCAGTACTTTCAGTGAATATGATGAAAATGTGATTTCCTATAGGGTTTCTATAGTAACTATAAGCCACAACTGTAGCCATAATTGCAACGCGATGAAAATTAAAATGAGGATCTTTGGTAGAGGGGGTTATAGTCATCAGTCACACTAAGTTTTCAAACCATTTGACCTTGTAGTTTTAAAGAAGATTTTCTTGAAAATGCACACATTTATGAATCCTGTTTCAAGAAAAAAAAATCAGTAAAAGAAGGTTAAATATTTTGAAAATTAAAATTTTCTCAGACAGTATTCTCTTTCAAAATAGCTTTGAATAGGTAAAGGGTTACAGTCAAACACATTTTACTCCAATTTTGTCAAATCTTAAAAGATATACAATAATTACTGTCATCTGAGCTGACATGATGGGAAGGGAATATAAACAAAAACTTTCCTGGTTTTCTAAACACCTGTCATCAATCAGTATTTTCTGATAAGTAACTTGACAAGTATAAAGCATATATCAAGATACAGTTGCAATTGTTTACAGTACAAGTCAAAATAAGTTGTGTAGGATAATCCTATAAACTATGTATCTTTCTCTTCCTACACTGATAAGACCAGAAGCTGACATCATTTTCTGAAAAGCTCTCACGGATAGCTTTCCAGAAAATGTCCGATTGTGATCTTGTCAGTGCAGGAGCAGCAGTTTACTTAGTTTATTGCAGTTATGCTACAGCTTAGTTTGACTTGTACTGTATACACAATATTTTGGGTTTTTTTTTTCTCAGTTCTCAGTGGAGAAAACTGAAACCAACCCTTACCAGATTCTCAAAAAAACAAGTATTTTGCTGACAGTACCGATCTTCGTGCAGACAGGAGAGGCATTGGGTTAAGCATTAGAATATAGCCTCTGGTGGCCACATAGTTCCATCCTCTCATAGACCATTCCTGCAAAGTTTGGTTCTCGTCGGCTCAGTAGTTCCAGAGAAGATGATGAAAATGTGATTTCCTATAGGGTTTCTATAGTAACTATAAGCCGCAATTGTGGCCATGTTTGCATCCCGATCAACATTAAATGAGGATCGTTGGTAGAGGGGGTCCCAGGCATCATTTATGTGAAGTATCAAAACATTTGGCCAAGCGGTTTCAGAGGAGAAGATTTTTGAAAATCTACCAATCAGAATCAAAGAATGCCTCTGATGGCCATGTTTTTCAACCCACGGGAACAAAATAAGGATCATTTGTAGAGGACCTACCACAGACTGTCCCTGCCAGGTTTGTTTTCATGTCGCCTCGGTTTTTCCAGAGAAGAAGAGGAAAATGTGATTTCCCATAGGGTTTCTACAATAACAATAAGCCGCAATTGCGGACATGTTTGTGACCCAATCAACATTAAATGAGGATCGTTGGTAGAGGGGGTCTCAGTCATCATTTATGTGAAGTTTCAAAACATCTGGCCTGGCAGTTTCAGAGAAGAAGATTTTTGAAAATCCACCAACCAGAATCAAAGAATGCCTCTGGAAGCCATGTTTTTCTTCCGAGAGGAAAAAAATGAGGATCGTTTGTAGAGGACCTCCCATAGACCATTCCTGCCAAGTTTGGTTCACACCGGCTCAGCGGTTACAGAGAAGAAGATGGAAATGTGAAAAGTTTACAGACGCCGGACGACGACAGATGCCAAGTGATGAGAAAACCTTGCATGGCTTTTAGGCTAGGTGAGCTAAAAATGTTGCATGCTGTTTACAAGAATTGTCATTATTTCTGCCTCAAAAACATAGCTTATGACCCCATGGCCAATGGAACAAGCTTAACATACTTGTTCCAATGAGAGGTCATAAGCTGTTTTTGAGGCAAAAAATGAGAATTTTTAGTTATTTAAGAAATTTTTTGCAGTTGTCCTTTTCTGTGTGTTAGGTAAAGGATAAACTGATTTCAAGTACTTTTCAAGGTAGATGGTGGAAAGTGAAGTACTTTTCAAGGATAGAAATAATTTTCGAGAACTTTTCAAGGAAACTGTCAAATTCAAGGGTTTTCATTTGCATACAAGCCATGTTTACATATAACAGCAAATTGCGCAATTGAAAAAAAATATTTTTAACAAAATTTCAACAAAACTATATCATGTGACCCCCTCACTGGAACGAGCTCATTCCAATGAAGGGTTCCATGATAAGGTTTTGTTAAAATGTTTTTTAAAACTTGAAAACAAATAATTAAAACAATAAATTTTGATATTGGATGCATTGGGTAAATGATTAACTTCTCTCATCAAGTAATAAAAAAAATCTGTTCTTCTATTGAGTTCACATATAGTGCTCTGTACAAATTCAAAGTTTTGCACTGAATCAACAAAAGCAGAAACTAAGATTCTGGATAAGTTTCAATCATTTTGCATCAAACTGTGATCTGCAAAGGTTCACCAGAAAATTCTAGTCAAGTTCAGACAGGCGGAAAGACACATGGATACACACACATATGCAGAGATGAACAGATGCAAGTAATCCTGTATACCCCACAATCTCTTCAAGAGTAAGATGTGTATTTGCTAAACTGGTTGAGTGCTTAACGACACTTTCAACAGCCAGACAGTTTTATGGGTGGAGGAAGCCAGACTACCTGGAGAGAGAACACCCACGCAAAGGCGAGCAACAGTCAGATTCCCCAACATACTAACTCCACACAAGCAGGGTTTAGTACTGGCTGAAGACAGATGCACTATCGACGTACAGTATGCCTTAGTACACAGCACCACCATGCCCCCATTTGGGCAATCAGGATTAAGTGCCTTACCCAAGGACACAATGCAGTTACCCCTGGCAGGGACTGAACCGCGGACCTCTTGGTTAGAAATTCAATGCCATAACCACTGTGGCACTGCACTCCCTAGAAGCCTCTATCAGGGCTTTCAGAAAAATGAGGGTACCAGAGCAAAAGTCAGTATTTTCCTTATTCATATTCAGTCAATCACAAATAATATTTTGTTTATAAAAATTTGTTGTATTATAAATTATTGGAGAGTGCCTGGCATGTTCAAAGTAGCCTCAACTTGTACCCGCTGAGTATTTTCAAGATATATTTCATCAAATCTAGACATGGCTGCTGTTTAGCAGCCATGACTAGATTTTGAAAAATTCATCTAGTTTAAACCCAAGAGATCATTGGTGGAAAAATCCATTCAATTTACAGAGAGAAAATTTGATTAAATATGCTGAAATTATTCTTATTTCAGGGGTGAGAGAAATCCTATCTTGGGCAGGAATATCCGCCAGCAGCATGCAAGTAGTTATATGTAATGTGGAGACAAAAAAATTTTCCAAGTCAAAAGAGTGAAAAAGGGCCATAACTTTGGGAAAAATTATTGGACAGAACCTGTTCCTTGTGCTTATCCATTCCCCCATGCAAGTTTATCAGCATACCAAAGGAGATCCAAATCCAATTGATGGCTGGGGACCTCATTCTGCAAATGACAGATTGCTTATTTTCAGGCTTGCCCCTGAATCCTCCTTCGGAGGTCGGAGACATAATAATCTAGCCCTCAACCAGTTAATGATACACTGTATCCTTACACTTGCCTGTGATAAAGTGTATCCACACTATATTTTCACTACTTCCATATGGTTTGGACAAGCTTGACTTTTAGTTGTTTTATTGATCTGGGTGAACATTTCAATTACAACTGAAGAGTAACTGAGTCTCGACCATTAGCACAGTCAAATTAGGAACAAACCATTTCATCAAACACCTTTAATCTTTATTTGTATTATCATCTGAAACAAATTAATTCTTAAGTCCAACTGCTATAACATGGTATTCAAAACATTGGACCTCCACTTGATGTCCCTGACCACTCACTGAATATCCCTTTTAAATGTATTCTAGCAAGACCTAACCAGATGCAAGACCTACTCCCTACAATACTTACTGAGATAATTTGGTGTTACCTGATTGTATTACCTTGTATTTATGTATTGACACTTGTGGGTATTTTGTCTATGTTGCCATTAGGTTAGAAACATGCTTTCACAATCAAATACCAAAGTCAGAATGTGACCCTTACAGCCTACACATTTTATGTTTCAAAAAGATTAAGTGACCTAATCACCTACTGACACCAGTCCATACAGGTTAGTACACATGTCTGGTCAAAAAATGGACACACCTACACTGACCCTGAACAACATGGTCAAAAGGTCAAAAGTGCCAGTCAGCTAGGAAATGCCAGAACCCCCCCCCCCCCCCACACCCCCTGTTCTACCACAAGATATCTCTTTCATTCAATTTTTTGATCACCTCCCTCAATCGGGTCATGACCTGCATCACAGATTAAATGCAGGGTCACAGGAGAGTACATGAAATTCAAAAAAGATCAGGTGAGAGAAGCAGCCTGGAATACGGCTAAAGGAATTGTTGACAATTTATATCCAAATCCAAGATGGCTGCTGGCATCCATGTTTTTCAACAAGATTCAGAAATATTTGTTAGCTCTCATCTAGACATCACACCAAAGCTACATATGATGAAATTTGAAAAAGATTGGATGAGAGATGCAACCTGCAGGGTGTCTAATAGAATTGTTTACAATTTAAATGCCAAATCTAAGATGGCTACTGACGGTCATGTTTTTCACCAAAATTTTGAAAAATTTGTTAGTTCCCATCTAGGCATTGTCCCAAAACCATGTATGAAATTTGGAACTGATCGGATGAGAGCTGCGGCAAGTAGTGTGTGCTAAAGAAAATTTGGATGGACGTATAATAGACATGGACGTATGGATGGAAAATGGATTGCAAACCATCCCAATAGCTCATCATACTTGATGTTGTCAAGTTGAGCTAATAAAAAGAGAGTGAGCCACAGTGACCTTTGGCTAAGTGCCACTGATGAAGAATAACTAAGTTTGAAACTTGTTTGGTTAGCTCAGCCTCCGGTTTAGCTACACATGATCTTTCAATTCAGGATACCCCCATTTATTTCATTTTATCTTACAAGAACATATTTCCTCAATACAAATAAAAATGCCTTAGACAAAATACAAATCTGTATTGAGGATAGCAATCGCACATGCGGTCATTCGATTCAGAAAAAGAATGTTTTTTACCTGTACTCAATAGAATCAGCATTGAGTTATTATACATGTCGAAGCCACTGTTTGCAATAACATAAATTAAATGATAAATAAGTCACTAGCTCAACAAAATAATTTTGACTACATTACATTTTGCCTTGATTATTTTTGTGTGTAGGCCTACCTTGTGCTGATCAGGAAAAATAAAACAAAGAAACACACAGCTGAAACACTACGATAAACTTCAGTGGTAATAGTATTAGTAGAACCATGAATAGGGATTGACATCATGCACAGTGCAAGAACCCAATACAATGATGTCATGATCTTCATTCATAAAAATTCAATTCATAAATGCTAAATGATCATTAAAACAGGACCCAATTTCTTCTTTATGAAAACAAGTCAAGAAAGGGAGAAATACTATAAGATAAATATAGGTTGTTACCACCATGTGGGTATCCGAGATGGTGTATTTAAGTTTTGACCTTGCTTCTGGGCCATATATCGACTCGTCTTAAAGGACGTGTTGATATATGGCCCGGAGACAAGGTCTCGACTTCAATGCACAATCTCAGGAACCCACATGGTGGTAATAACCAAGCCTGCAAATAAGGAATTGGTCATCTGCAGAATGAGGTCCACGAGGGTGATTTGCTGAGGCTGTCCCATACAGTAGGCTAGAATCCCCAATTTATCCTCTGGGTACAACTTTCTGTTTAGGCCTGAGACCTTGATTCAGATGGAGGTTCACAGAGGGTAAATTTAGTGATGCTACTCTGCTGTGGTAGCATCACCAATTTCACCCTCTGGCCCACTCATTTTGCAGATGAGAGTGTGCTAATTTCCAGGCTTGATAATAACCTATATTTATTTTCACTCTTTTCTAAATTTTGATTTGTAATAAATATGATGTTAACTTTGACATGTAGAAAATGGCTGTTGAATGACTAATGATTTCTAGGAACGGAGACATTTAGAACCCATTTTGAGTGCTGTGTTTAAGGTTAAGGGGAAAAAAGAAGCTTCCTCCCTCATCACAAAATCAGGAAAAATTGTCTGAGAAACAAGAGTATTTTTTTATATGTCTACATTTGTTCTATGCTAAAAACTTACCCTGCCATTTGAACATATAACCAAAGTGAAGGTTTTATCAAACCATCTGTCATAACCTTTCCCATGCAACATTGATCGACCAAACTTGTCCAATTTGGAAATATCATTCTGAAAAAAAGAAAGGCTTTTAAAGAACAGAACCACTGATTTAATATTAGGCCTCATAAAGTAGATTTTCTGTTTCACAGGCCATTTTTTTGTAAAATTGCATGCAGGCGAATGTTTTTTATTTTTTATTTTTTGTAATTATTTCTTTGCCATCAAAAGTTCATGTTCTTGGTTGTTTTATGTCTTAGCCCTCATAATCTACAGTCCAGAACAGCATGGGTGGTGGTGTATTTCATCCCTTGAGTGCAAGAAGGCTTTGCAATGCTTTAGCATTGCAAAGCCCTCAAGGGACAAATTTATCAATTTTATTAACTTAGGTAAAATATCAGACATAAACCATTTAATTTTTATTTTTTTAACTTTGCAATGGTTATAAAAAGAGAGCATGCGGTAGCCAAAAGGACCATGTGAGAGAGCCTGAGAAATGGATTTTTAACTCTGTTAGGCCTTACTGTGAATTTTTGTACCTTTGAAAAATAATGATGGTTTCTTTATGTTGATAAGGTTGAATATTATATTGTTAATACAAGGCAATGTGATTTATCATAACTATCAAAGTGGAAATCCATTCACTCACCTTAATCCTTTGCGTAACAAAGTCATTTATTTATTTATTTATTGGTGTTTAAGGTCATACATTTCTGCATGATGGGTAATCATGACAGCAACATGGAGCTACAGTAAAGTTTAGTCAATTGTTCATACCCATGTTGCCCATTTTAGAGGACTTCAACTCCAAGTATTGGTAACTGGGTTCTATTTTATCAGAAAAACAGCATTTGTTGTTTACCACATTAAACAAACACTGCTTCAATTCCTAGTGTACATGGAGGCCTAACGAATCAACCACATCCAAGTGCATAACATCCAAATTGAGCCATTGAAAAATAAACTTTCTACAAAACCATATCATGCGACCTCTCATGAAATGGGTTCTTTCCAATGAGGGGGGAGGGGGGGGGGGGGGAGGGGGGGGGGGGGGTCACATGATATAGTTTTATTGAAACTGTGTGAAAAATTTGAATAAAAAATAATTAAGGCCTCATAAAGTAGATCTTTAGTTTCTCAGGCCCTTTTTTGTAAAATAGCATGTGGGTGGACGTTTTTTTAATTTTTTTTTATTTTTGTAATTATTTTTTTACCATCAAAAGCTTATGTTCTTGGTTTGTTTTATGTTTCAGGCCTCATAATCTACAGAATAGCATGGGGCCATGGGTGGTGGTGTATTTCGTCCCTTGAGTGTAAGAAGCCCAAAGCCTTGTTGCATTAATGGACGAATCTGTCAATTTTATTAACTTGGGTAAAATATCAGACATAAACCAATTAATTTTTATTTTTTGAAGTTTACATTGGTTATAAAAAGAGAGCATGTGGCAGCCAAAAGGAGGGCCTGAAAAACAGATTTTTTACTTTTTTAGGCCTAAAATAAAAGTTTTTGATATTGTATCATTTGGTAAAGGTTTAACTTGTAACTGAAAAGAAAGAAAAGAAAGAACTGGCAAAGTGGTAGATTATTTTTGGAATCAAACTTTGTTCAACGATGAATGTTTTATTACAGTTTATTGGAAAATGCTTGGAGGAGCTTTCGAATGAGCTGTAACAAAACAGATCTAGAAGAACAAGAGCATGTGAGATTTATATATTCAACACGTTTTGCAAGGGTATGCAAAAAAATGTTTGAGAAGACCCAGGTCATTGGATATCAGATTATTTAACATCAACATTAAAAAACAACATATTTATTAATTTTTTGGTGTTTAACTCTTATTAACCCACTGAGTATTTTCAATGAAAGATATTTTTGATTTGATGAAAAATTCATCTAAATTTGATGCAAGATTCAATGGTGAAAAACATCCATTCAATTTACAGGGGGGAAATTCGTTTAAATGTGCCTAAATTATACCTATTTCAGTGGCAAGAGAAACCCTGTTCCAGGCAGGAATATCTGCTAGTAGCATGCAAGGAGTTAACATCACTTTCAACATCCATGGATATAGCATGACTGCAACACAAGTACAGAAAACAGTTTAACCATTCATTTATACCTATCCTGCCTACTCTGGAAACCGACTTTCCAACCAGTGATGCTTTCCAAAATGAAGGCGTGGAGGAATGACCTACGTTGCGTATATGCCACAGATGGACAATGAACGCCCATTACAAATGGGCTCTCAATGCACCATGATAGCCTGATGCAGAATGCATTGTTTAGTGAGATTAGAGGTCTTGAGGTCCACCTCGGGGATAATTTTGAAATTTTATGTCCGAAACTCTTCAAAAGAAGAGGGCATTGTTGTCTGGGCAGGGATGTGAGAGTTTAGGTTTAGTTTGGTCAGAATGATGAGAGTGCTAACTCTGTTGGATTCGTGAAGATCAAGCTATCCTAGGTCTTGAAATTGGATGGAGTCAGTGTTCACCTGCATTCCTCAGAAAAGCACCACTGCTTCCAACCCAAGCATTTGTTATCAGGTCATACTTTATCAATAAAGGGGACTTGTTTAACACATTAAACAAGCATAGTGACACAATGCATTCCTAGCCAAACATGACATAATGTCAACCTATCTGTACTGTTCACGGAGAAAACAAAGCAAGATGGAATATCAACTGATTTGCCCTAAAAATAAATAGGATTAGTAACAGTGGAGTATTTTACAACATTCCAACTGTGCTTTTACCAATTAAATAGCCTGCTTTTTGCAGTCATATAATAATATAAATTTCCGATCTGGAGGGCAATAGTACAATTGAAACAGTTAACACAATAGAAAAGATTGTTGCTCAAAAACAGCTGATAAAAAACACACAACATATAGTTATAACAATATAAAGCTACAACATAAATACAAGAGCTATTGCTGAAAACAATTTATACCCTCATTACAGTGCTGGACCAATGAAGCACAAATTAATTTTAAAAAATCACCAAAAATTTGACAAAGTAAGAGCCTTATCTCAGGTGAACATAGCATGAGTAACTCCATTCAACATGTGGTGGAAGCAGGTTATCCCAAGGATACTACATATCAAATTTGGTTGAAATCCATCCACTCACTGCTGATATATGGAGATGGACAGAGAGACAATGGATGGAAAGATGGATGAGTATATGTAATCCAGCATACCCCCACGATCTCTTTGAGACTAGGAATGTAATGAGAAATGAAAGTGTCAATGACACTGTAGCTCAACTTGTCAAGACAAAGACATGTACATGTATAGTATGTGACACAGCAATGACAAACATCTAGGTAATGACCTGATAACAAAGATACATATAAAGTATTGTAACGGTCTGTACATAAATACTGACCATTGCCTGTAACAAATGTATAGGTAAAGTATTGTAAAGGTGGGTGACAGATGCTAAACTAGAAAAAAATCTTTTGAGTCCCAGAGTGGGTCTGACTGAACCCCAAAATATTTGTTCTCATAGCACAGTGATAACAAAGGCACCCCAAAACACACTCATTCCTGTCCCAAGGTGAAAACAAAGGTACCCAAGAAGTTTCGTGAAGATCAGTTCACAAATATGAGCTGTGTAGAAGTTGTGACAAAAAACTGATTGGACCCAATTTCCGTACAAAATGGCCACTGGCAGCCATCTTGAATTCTGGACTGCACCCAGAAACACTCGTTCTCGTCCCAAGGAGATAACAAAGGTACCCAAGAAGTTTTGTGAAGATCGGTTCATAAATACAGCCTCTAGCCCGAGCCGTATTGACATGTGCACTTACAGTGTATAAGTAGCACTGAATAAATCAAAGTTTATCTAATTTGCATAATTTCTGCACGAGAAAAAAACCTGTACTATATGTGATGTATTCCATGTTACTAAACATTCATACAAAAATATATTCAAATCAGAACTTTCATACAGAAGTTCTGTACAAAAGACTGATTGCATTAATTTTGGTACAAAATGGCTGCTGGTGGCCATCTTGAATTTTGGACCACACCCAAAAACAATCGTTCTCATCCCACGGTGATAACAAAGGTACCCAAGAAGTTTTGTAAAGATCGGTTCATAAATACGGCCTCTAGCCTGAGCCGTATATAGAAGTTGTGTACAAAAAACTGATTAGACCTAATTTCGGTACAAAATGGCCACTGGCAGCCATCTTGAATTTTGGACCGCACCCAGAAACACTCATTCTTGTCCCAAGGTGATAACAAAGGTACCCAAGACGTTTCGTGAAGATCGGTTCATAAATACAGACTCTAGCCTGAGCCGTATTGACATGTGTACT
Organism: Pictodentalium vernedei; assembly: GCA_031216915.1. Classification (NCBI taxonomy): domain Eukaryota; kingdom Metazoa; phylum Mollusca; class Scaphopoda; order Dentaliida; family Dentaliidae; genus Pictodentalium; species Pictodentalium vernedei. Next base: position 732,761,926 of record CM062296.1, on the reverse strand, counting down.
TACTGTGTGTAAGTAGCACTGAAAAAATCAAAGTTCATCTAATTTGCATAATTTCTGCACGAGAAAAAAACCCGTATTATATGTGATGTATCCCATGGTACTAAACATTCACACAAAAAATTATTCAAATCAGCACTTTCATATGGAAGTTCTGTGCAAAAATCTGATTGTACAATTTCGGACCGGACCCAAAAACACTCGTTCTCGTCCCACGTTCATAACAAAGGTACCCAAGGAATTTCGTAAAGATCGGTTCATAAATACGGCCTCTAGCCCAAGCCGTATTGGCATTTGCACTTACAGTGCTGAAAGTAACACCAAAAAACATCAAAGTTAGTCTAATTTGCATAATTTACGCACGAGAAAAAAACCCATATTATATGTGATGTATCCCATGGTACTAAACATTCATACAAAAAATTATTCAAATCATAGCTTTCATATGGAAGTTCTGTACAAAAAACAGATTTCTGCATCGTCGGTACAAAATGGCGGCTGGCAGCCATCTTGAATTTCGGACCAAACCCCAAAACACTTGTTCTCGTCCCACGGTCATAACAAAGGTACTCAAGAAGTTTCGTAAAGATCGGTTCATAAATACGGCCTCTAGCCCGAGCCGTGTCCAATTATTGACGGACAGATGGCCAGACGGACGACGGGCCATGGCATAAGCTCAAATTTGGCTTCACCAAAGTTGAGCTAAAAATATCTCAGATACAGAAAATTCAAAGATAAGCCAGGATTTGTTTGCCTATGAGATAAAAAAATGTTGGATGATTTGTCTTTTTTTTGTTGCTTAAAATCAATTGTTGTAAGTCAAAACTCATGTTTAAAGCAAACAGGCCAAAAAAACCGAACAAAACATGGGGGAACCCATCACACCCACAGTTGGAATCAACTAGGTGAAACTATCTTTTTGTATAAAATCAATCACTATCTTTCAAAACTCAGTGTAAAGAAAAACTCATGGACAGAATTCATTTAAACATATGACTGGTAAATTCTCCACAGGGTTCTATATTTGAAGATTTTTAAAGAATTTTCTTCATATTACACTAAGTTAAAATTCAGGGTCCTTTAGAGAGCCCAAATAAGAACACAGAGATTAACAATTTGAATCCGCCCCACCACACCCCACTCCCCAGATGTTGTGTTCCAAATATCAAAAGATTCTGATTGGTGGATCTGAAATAGAAGATTTTTTGTAATGAAATATCTTGGTGCTAATAGAGTATGCCTCTTGTCCCCTCCCCCAGCTCCCTCCCCCCCCCCCCACCCCCCATGAGTGGCAACTTTATTTGAACAAACTTGAATTTACATATGATAAGGAACATGAATACCAAACTTGGTTCAATTCAGTCAAGTAGTTTTTGAGAAACATCAATAATGTAAAGTTCATGATGGACAATGATGGACAGCAAGTGATAAACTCCCTCGAGCGAGCTAAATAGAACATTACCAGTAACAGACATGTTTAGAATGGCCAACATAAAAAGAACATATGACTTTTTTTTCTTTGCCTGTAAAATCCATTGTACCACAAATTGTTAACTGGTAGAGTGATGGCAGCCTGTATTTGTGCTTTATTTTGAAGTACAGGTATAAGAACTTAAAGGCCTCATCTTAAGTGAATGTGCTTCACTTTATATTTGAAGTGAAATTATTTAGTCTGTTAGGAATTGCTTGTTACAGTTTATGGGAGAGTGCCTATGGCACTCTCCCATAAATTGTAACAAAGCAAAGGCATGACCAAAAATAATTTAACACTCTATCAGTTAAAAATAATTTTACAACATTAATCAGCCAACAACAGGACTGAAATTCCATGAGAAACTAAATCTGAAAAGATCTTATAATGTGAAGATTGCAAATCATGTAAATGTTGAGTAGGGGATAGACCCAACAAAAGAAGGACAAAAATAGTGCTTGCATTGTACACCTGTCAGGCTTTTAGATTAATTGAATTTTGGGACATGGAGATTGGCTGAATTTAGGGGCAGTGCATCTGCCAGAGCGACCTGTCTCTCTGGCGGGTCCAATGCAAACTAATTCAGATTACTTGCAGACCACTAACAATCCATGAATTATGCCAAAGGCCTTGACATTCCATCGGTATAGTCCAAAAATCATTTTTGGGACCAAACTGCACCAATATTACTTTGATACAATGTTGCAGAGTTCCAAAGTCTGCAGTTACCAATGATATTTGTTAATATTCGTTACTGGTAATGAAATTCTTACAGAATTACGTTCGGGTTCCAATTTGCATTTGACTACAATAAATTATGTGTTCCAAATGTCACAAATGTTACTTATTTTTTCTAAGTACATGTACTTTCTCCGTACAATTCTCAGAATTTGGAGACATTGCTATATTTTGGGAACATTGTTAAGCCTCATGAATTTGGGCTAATCTAAAGACCTACCTATCACAAGGTGGGTATTAAAAAAAATGCAAGGTTTCAAGAATCTTTCTCAGTTGGTTCAGCAAATATGAATATTAAAACGAATGTAACTTATAACTGAAACAAGCTGGTTCCTTGGACTTTTTTCAATACAAGCAAAACCAGAATTTCAGCCCAAGCACAGTTACTCTACTGTCAGTGACTTCCATTCGTTATTCAGTTACCCCGGCCTATTAGATTCTCATAATGATGGAGGAACAGAACCATCCAAGTTGTGACGAACGAGTACCAGTCACTATAACATGGAATTTAACTAAAATCCCCAAAATGAGCCAAAGAGCTCAGATGTATTTTGAAGACGAGTCACATCTCGTTTCGGTGGCTGTGAAAAATGTGAGCTTGACTGAGCCACTCAGAAATAGGCATCAGTTACAGATTTAACTCTTAACCTGCTGAGTATTTCAAGATATTTTTCATCAAATCTAGTCAGGGCTGCTGTGAAGCAGCCAAGCCTAGATTTGATGAAAAATTCACTCAAATTTAAAACAAGAAATCAATGGTGAATAAATTTATGCAATTTATGGGTGAAAATTTTATTAAATGTGCCCAAATTGCACTTATTTCAGTGGCAGGTGAAATCCTGTCCTGGGCAGGAATATCCGCCAGCAGCATGCAAGTAAATAAACAATATCTACAGTGGCAAAATTTTGGCGTGAATCCGCAAATCAATATAGATTTTCCCAAATCTCCAGAATATGCATATCTAGGAAGATTTGCATAAAATATACAATTTTGATTGGCAAACCTATTCTGGAACACTTGTTACTTTCTTCATTACAGCTATGTCATCACTGCAATACAAGTATAAGGTAAAGTTTATCCAGCTGGTGTATAAGTCACACCTTTTTCTAAAAAAATGATCCCAAATTAAGGGATGTTTTCTGCATCGGTATGATAGATTATCCAATTTTGTGGTGATAAATCAGTTGCTGTACTGGGCAGCTGTCTTCATAAACAGTTAACAATGCAGTGATATTTTGGGTGATTTAACAACTGAATAAAATTTATAGTACTCATGAACTTATGTTTAACTGAAACCAATATCTTTAATAATGTATTTTTTATAAACATGCACAGTGTTGTTTTAGTATTTTGATTTAAAATCACAATATATGGATAGCTCATACACAAGTGAAAACATTCAAGTGTCATGACCTTTTCTTCAAAAACAATATCTCATAATTCGTCAGATCAGTCTTCAGTTTCATTTGCTCATGAGTATTAATGCAGCTATTAAGACAGGTGATTACGAGTATTTGGGGGTAAATATAAACATTACAGGAAGAGGCATCTACCGAAACCACACAAATAAATTGATTCTGAAGGGGAAGCGAATCCTTAACCAAATGAAACTTATAGGGAGAAACAGTTTCAATAAGGTTTTCGTGGGGAAAACCATTTGGGAAATGGTGGGGCTGCCAAGTATAACATAAGGTACGGAAGTGGTACCCCTAAACCAGGTGGTCGTAAAGAGCTTGGAAATCCTGCAGAACGATGCAGGCCGATGGATAACGGGGTCAAGTAATGCCACAGTGCTAGAAGCAATCAGGGGTGAGCTTGGGTGGATGAGGATCAAGGACAGGATAGACCTGTTGAAACTCGGTTATCTTAATTATTTGGTAAATCTCCCCGACAGCCGATGGTGTAAAGTAATGTTCCAGGGAATTTTCAACTCAAATATCAAAACAGGGTGGATGGTCGAAGTGAGATAGCTAGTAGAGAACTACTCATTGGAGGTCTCGGGCCTGGACATTGGGGCAAACCAGGGTAAAAAAATCATCAGAGAAAGGGTCATGGATGATTGTAACAGTAATTGGCGAGAGGGGGGTCAAATCAAAGAAGTCTTTGGGTGGCCTGCGTGATAAAGAGAAGCCAGGTTTTGAAGAGTACCTTGATGGCACCTTTGGGGGGGGTCACTGTTGTTCAAGCTGAGTTCGCGATCCCTGGAGCTGAGGGGAAAAATTGGGAAAGACGGTGAAAGGAAGTGCCAGATGTGTAACTTTGGCATGGTGGAGTCCCTGGAACACTTTCTTCTAGAATGCCCAAAGTATCAGTCTAAAAGAATGAGATTCACTGGGAGTATAATGGGGAAGTGGGATGGGATAATGAAGGACTTGTGGTTAGGGGGAGACTCAAAGGAGAGGGTTAATATGCTAATCAGAGTGATTGGGAAAAATGGGGCAAGGGATGTCATCAAGCAGTTCGTCTCCGAGTGTTGGGAGGAGAGGAGAAGCATGGGAATTGGGAGGCAGTTGGGAGTACAGGGGTAACCAAGGCCTTCTCGTCTGAGAACCGCGACAAATCAGTGGCTGGCCAAAGTGTTATTATTATTAAAGATAGTGGGCACTTTGTATTGTGTTTTATCCATTGTTTGGTTCACCTTATGAGCTACTGTATTTTCAGTGTTGGTAGATATGCCCAGTGGTATGTTTGTGTTAGTTATTAATGCTCACGTAAGCAGTCTTTATTAATTTCTGAATGGAGTAGTTGTGCAGGCTTCTCTTTCTCTTTGTTTCTGTTTCTCTACCATGTGAATGCACAAATTCCACAACTGCACCTGATGTGATGCATGGATAACACAGATCTCAGAGGGTTATGATACAAATATTATGTTTATTTGAAATATTAATTTTTGAGATAATATATGTAAAAAAAATATTTCGAGGTGACAAAAGAAAAGTTTGTAATCGCTGGTTGGCATTTTTAAACCTGTACCAAGTGACAGGGGCGTCTTACCCATGTCTTCACTGCCAATGAACAGCTAATTAATAAGTTCAAAGTTCACAATGACAGTATTGATGGAAATGTTGATCAACTTGGCTCCAGGTTTTATCTGTCTCTCGGATGGATAGAATAAATAAAAAAAACACTCCCTATAATGATTTCCTGAATAATTTTTTTACCAACACGAAAACATGTGATTCAAAGAATTCATTCCCTAAATTTGATGCACTCTCATAATTTTCAAATTTCAAATTGCCAGTATGGGTACACTTCTTGCAACTGAAAGTACTTGAAGTGATCGCTGGATGAATGTCACAGTGACTTATGCAACAGTTACATATAAAAGGGCAATGTAGCCAGACATTCGGGGGTGTGACTTATACACCAGCTTGTATGGTACGAGGAAAAGAATTAAAAAATAACATGACTCTATTTTAACTATTGAGACAACTTTCATTGTGGGCATGGTTTGGACAATTATTGACAGGAGCATGTACATGAGCAAAAACAAGGCCACCTACCCATATTGAAAGTTTAAGAAATGAAATTGATAAAAATAAACAAGGCAATCTTGCACGAGGCATTTTATTTAATAAATGAAAGAGTCAATGACTCTGTAGCTCAACTTGGATATGACAGGAATTAGTACTTGCTGTGACCAAGACAACTGAATAATGAATATGACAGGAATTAGTATTTGTTTTGGCCCAGTCAACAATAATAAAAGAATTACAAGGTGACTGTAATGGACTACAGATTAAGACCAATCATTGTAGATTATTATTTTTGTGTGGAAATTTTCAGCCCCAAACAAAATATTTTCAGACAAAAATTTTTTCTTCTTCTTCTTAAAATTGACCAAAATGCATCAAAACACAAAAAACTAATTTCCGGATTTTGGTCCAAAATTTTCTAAGTCCCACCCGGACCCCAAATTTTCAGTGTAAAAAAAAATTTTTTTTTTTTGTCTTAAAACTGACCAAAAAGCATAAAAAACCCAAAAACTAATTTCCAGATTTTGGTCTAAAATTTTCTAAGTCCCACCCGGACCCCTAATTTGCATAATTTATTCACGAGAAAAACTCTGTATTATATGTAATGTATCCCATGGTACTAAACATTCATACAAAAATTTATTCAAATCAGAGCTTTCATATGGAAGTTCTGTACAAAAAAAAAATTTCTGCATCGTCGGTACAAAATGGCTGCTGGCAGCCATCTTGAATTTCGGACTGCACCCAAAAACACTCGTTCTCATCCCACGGTCATAACAAAGGTACCCAAGAAGTTTCGTAAAGATTGGTTCATAAATACGGCCTCTAGCCCAAGCCATAGCAGCTTGGCACTTACAGCTCTGAAAGTAACACTAAATAAATCAAAGTCAGTCTAATTTGCATAATTTACGCACGAGAAAAAAACCCGTATTATATGTGATGTATCCCATGGTACTAAACATTTATACAAAACTTTATTCAAATCAGAACTTTCATACAGAAGTTCTGTACAAAAAACTGATTTTTGCATCATCGGTACAAAATGGCCGCTGGCAGCCATCTTGAATTTCGGACCACACCTAAAAACACTCGTTCCCGTCCCAGGGTCATAACAAAGGTACACAAGAAGTTTCGTAAAGATCGGTTCATAAATACGACCTCTAGCCCGAGCCATAGCCAATTGTTGACGTACGGACAGACTGATGGACGGACGAAGGGCCATGACAACAGCTCAAATCTGACTTCGTCAAAGTTGAGCTAAAAAAAAATCTCATTATAAGCACATACTGTTTATTAAATAGAAGCTTAGGATTATTTCAAAAAAGCAATGTCCAAACTGCTCAATTTACACAATCATTTTGGAAATTAGTTTCCATATACACTAGAGATGTTCTGTCAGGTTTCTTTGCAGTATGATAGCCAGGGTTTGCACAAGATTAATTTCATGAGAATCCACTTAGATTCGCACATAAATTTTGTAAAATTTTGATCCTGATCTACTAGTGGTGGAAACACAGTCAGAAAAAAAAAAAATTTTGACTGGAAATCCACAATTCTAAGGATGACAGATCATCTCTTGAGTGTAACAGGGTGCAATCTGCAATGCTGAAGCATTGCAGATGGTACCTTGTTTCACACAAGTGTTGATATATGCCCAATGGCCCAAACTGCAATACAATATCATATCAGATACTTTGGCAAACTGAAGCAGATTGCATCACCTGACAAACTTTTGAGATGAAAATCTTCCAAAAAAGATGCGCCGTTATGACTCATATGTCAGATGGTAAGTACATCAATCCAAATGAAGAATACTTGCTATAAATAAATTTAAAAATAAATTATTGCTTGTACACTAATTTAGACATTTTCACACCTACAGCATGCAATTATACAGACAGAAAATTGAACCGGATGGGGCAAAAGTACTGCAACTTTTCCCATCACAGTGATCTCAATCGTATTGGATTCCACCCTTAAAAGATAAAAATTGAAATACAACTCATAACCAACAAACTAATGGACAACATATTAATTGTTGCACTGTGGAATAAATTTTTCAAGGAAATTTGAAAAAAAAGTATACAATTTTAATTTTTATAAGGATGGCACCCAGTCAACAATTATTTTGCAGGCCAGCTGAAAATAATTTTGCCATAATTTATGGAAAAGTTACTTATAAATTTTAACCCTTTGCAAACTGATGTCAAACTATCAAAATTTCATGCAACAACTTTTTCCCATAAAGCAACCAGGAATTTAACCAATTCAATCTTGTTTGACAGACAGAGCTCCTTGAGAATTGGTTAAAACTCCTTGTTGCATTGGGGAAACATTTGCAGACAGAAATTTCAGAATTTCGATGTACAGTACAAGTCAAAATAAGTTGTAAGATAACCACTATAAACAAGAGGCCCCAAGGGGCCTGAGGGTGCTCACCTGACATGGTAGCCTAAATATCAACCCAGAGAATTGATTTCAACAAGTTGCATCTGCTCCTCCTAAGAAAAGCTTATACCAAATATCCAAAGATTCTGACCAGTGGAGCTAAAAAAAAAAGATTTTTAAAGAATATTCCTCATATTGGACTAAGTTATAATTCGGGTTCCCACAGGGACTTGGCTTTAACAAACTTGAATCTCACCCCCCTAAGGATGCTGCACACCAAATATCAAAACATTCCGACTGCTGGATCTGAAGAAGATTTTTAAAGAAAATTCCTCATTTTGAACTAAGTTATAATTCAAGCTCCAACAGTGAGTCCAAATATGGACCTAGAGACTTGGCTTGAACAAACTTGAATCTCACCCCCCTAAGCATGGTGCATACCCAATGTCAAAAGATTCTGCCTGCTGGATCTTGAGAAGAAGATTTTCAAAGAAATTTGCCTGAAATGCACTAAGTTCGAATTCAAGCTTCTATAGTGAGCCCAAATATGAACCTAGGGAGCCGATTTGAACAAACTTGAATCAGATCCCCTCCACAATGTTGCACACCAAATATCAAAAGATTCTGCCTGCTGAATCTGGAGAAGAAGATTTTTTAAGAAATTTGCCTGAAATGCACTAAGTCCGAATTCAAGCTTCTATAGTGAGCCCAAATATGAATCCAGGGGGCCATTTTGAACAAACTTGAATCAGATCCACCCCTCAATGTTGCATACCAAATATCAAAAGATTTTGCCTGCTGGATCTGGAGAAGAAGATTTTTTAAGAAATTTGCCTGAAATGCACTATGTTCGAATTCGGGCTTCTATAGTGAGCCAAATATGAATCCAGGGGGCCGATTTGAACAAATTTGAATCAGATCCACCCCACAATGTTGCAAACCAAATATCAAAAGATTCTGCCTGCTGGATCTGGAGAAGAAGATTTTTGAAGAAATTTGCCTGAAATGCACTAAGTTCGAATTCGAGCTTCTATACTGAGCCCAAATATAAACCCAGGGGGCCGATTTGAACAAACTTGAATCAGATCCACCCCACAATGTTGCATACCAAATATCAAAAGATTTTGCCTGCTGGATCTGGAGAAGAAGATTTTTGAAGAAATTTGCCTGAAATGCACTAAGTTCGAATTCGAGCTTCTATACTGAGCCCAAATATAAACCCAGGGGGCCGATTTGAACAAACTTGAATCAGATCCACCCCACAATATTGCATGCCGAATATCAAAAGATTCTGCCTGCTGGATCTGGAGAAGAAGATTTTTTAAGAAATTTACCTGAAATGCACTAAGTTCGAATTCGGGCTTCTATAGTGAGCCCAAATATGAATCCAAGGGGCCAATTTGAACAAACTTGAATCAGATCCAGCCCACAATGTTGCATACCAAATATCAAAAGATTCTGCCTTCTGGATCTGGAGAAGAAGATTTTTTAAGAAATTTGCCTGAAATGCACTAAGTTCGAAATCGGGCTCCTATACTAAGCCCAAATATGAACCCAGGGGGCCGTTTTGAACAAACTTGAATCAGATCCACCCTACAATGTTGCATACCAAATATCAAAAGATTCTGCCTGCTGGATCTGGAGAAGAAGATTTTTTAATCTTTTTCCCATTGCCTACAGTGTTAAAAAGTGCTGACTCAGCACTTTTTCAAAGTCCTGAAAAAAGTACCTTGTGATCAAACCGATAGGAATTTTTTTTAACCATTCTATTCTACTGGATAAAAGAAAGCTTTATACAAAATAAGAATTTTCTGTGCCGTGTAGTTTTGGAGATATGGCAGTTTTAAGGTTTTTCCTATTTTTAGCTCCCGAGGTTCCCAAGGGGCAATGAGAAATTTTTTTTTTGTATCATTCAACTACTTATGACCCATTATCATCTCATGTCAAATTTGGTTCAAATCGACCTGACGGTTCAGAAAATAGAAATTTTAGGCATGGCCAAAATTTTTGCCCCTCCCATAACGAAGGCAAATAATGCCCGACAAACTTCTCTTGAACAAACTTGAGTCTACACCTCAAAAGGAAGCTGCATACCAAATATCAAGTCTCTGCTATTGCTGGTTCTTGAGAAGAAGATTTTTTAAGAATTGGAGCATTTTTGCCCCATCCCTCTGCTCAATATGAGCTGAAACCTAATTTGACAAAAAATCAAAATGCCCTTATATAACCCCTACTCACATGAAATTTCATTAATATGCGGCCAGTGGTTTGGGAGAAAAAGGCCCAAACACCACCTTCACGACGGATGACGGACGCCGGACGACGGACGAAAAGTGATCAGAATAGCTCACCCTGACTTTCAGTCAGGTGAGCTAATAATGTATCTTTATCTTCCTACACTGATAAGACCAGAAGCTGTAATCATTTTCTAGAAAGCTTTCACTGAGAGGTTTCCAGAAAATGATGTCTGATTCTGATCTTATCAGTGCAGGAGCAGCAGAATACTTAGTTTATTGCGGTTATGCTACAACTTATTTTGACTTGTATTGTAGGTGTGTAGAGGGTGAACAAAACAAACCAACCTGAACAAGAAAAATATAACTGTGAGATTTTTTAACTTGGTATTTATAACTGAGATTTTAGAGCCAATTTTTTAAGAATCCTCTCAAATGAAGTAAGAAAAGTATTATAAATTAACGATAAAGTGTGATCCAATTCTCAGCTTTACATCTCTAGTATATATGCACAAATTCTTGCAGCCAGGTCAGGTGACAGGAATTTTGGCCCCAAGAGTGAATTTGGTTGTGCGGCCTGGGTCCTTTGATAGTTTCCAGTTCATGGTGTCAAATACATGGTCTGAGTCTCTAAGTTGTGAGAGGGAGAGTATGAGAGTGGTAACTGGGGCCATATCCCATCCCAGGAAATTATCCAAATCTGTACTTTGAAAGTTGAATTTCCTTGAAACCCTGCACGAAATGAATGGAATAATATGGATAACAGATTTTTTACTTTTTTATTGGGACTTAATGGCACTTTCAACAGCCAGGGTCACCTTGTGTCAGACAGTTTTACAGGTGGAAGAAGTCTGTTCACCCAGAGAGAACCACTGAGCAGTGGCAAGCAACTATCAGACTCCCCAATGTACTAACTCCGCTTAAGCAGGGTTAGCACTGTTTGAAGGCAAGTACACCATCAACGTGCAGTATGCCTTAGTACACGACACCACCGTGCACTCGATAACAGATTAAGAGTCTCCAGTATATGAGTAAATGACCAGTGGCTTTCATTTAACCCTTTACCCAACGAATCGGCCGCATCCGCCCGCGTAATATGCAAATTCAGCAATTGAAAAAATATTATTTTTCAAAACATTTCAACAAAACCATATCATGTGACCCCTCGTTGGAACGAGCTCGCTGAGCTCGTTCCGACGAGGGGTCACATGACATGGTTTTGTTGAAATTTTATGAAAAATTTGAAAAAATGATATTTAAAATAATAAATTTTGATATCGTCTTCGTTGGGTAAAGGGTTAGACTCAATGGGCAACTTGTGTTTATAGTCCTGGGAAAGAAATGTAAAGCTGTGTATTGTTTCATCTTTATACAAACTCAATAATTACTTTTCACTGCATATTCAGTTCATAATTAGGCCAATAGAAAAATTCTTGTTTCTTGCTTTCTTTTTAACTGCAAATACCTTCGATGATACTATTTTGCACTTGCAGAACCAAATATTTAACCAACTATATCTTGTTTGACAGGGCTCATGGAGCCCTGTCAAACAAGATATAATTGTTTAAATGTGCAATTGCATTATGGGAAATTTTTACTGATGAAAACATGTTTTTTTTTCCACATATTATTGTAAGGAATAAAATTTCTTAACTCCAACTATTCAGGACTGTTTTCTGGATTAACAAAAAAAAAATTTAAAAGCACCTCCCTCATCATAATATTGAATAAAAATTGCCTGAGAAACAAGACATTTTTTATTATAGGCCCACTTACTGCTTGGTTTATATCTCGAAAATGCTGAGGGTAGAAAACCTTTATTGTGGATCCTAGCAAATTTCAGTGGATCCCTAAATGTGACTTTTAACACTCACAGTTAATATGCTTTGAAAAAAAAAAAATCAGCTACAACACAATAAGCAAGAATATACTTACAGTCTCACTACTTTGCCACTAACAAATGAAAAAGTTTAGTATGAAGAATGATAGAAAGTATACAGATGTCACATGGATTATGATTTTATTGGTGCACAAAAAGTTTACTTTCAATGAAAACATTTTTTCAAAATGTATTAAGACACAACACAATGAGGGTGGAGTACAGGGGACTGGAATCAACAACCTGAGTTGAAAAGTTTTCCCTGTATTTCACGAATGCCAAAGGCATTCGTGAAATACAGGAAAAACTCCACTCACCAAAGATGGAGTTGTGTATATACCACAATTAAACTTGAGTTTAGTGAATGAAGCTGGTATTTTTAAAGAAAAACATCACCTTCGATGGTCTGATAACTTTCTTGCTTGACACCGCTTTGTGTCGAAGCATTTCATTCACATCATAACATAACTCAGATGCATAACATCCAATTAAATGCATTATTACATGATAATTTTACCCATAATCCAGATTCCATGTATGGTGTATCTGGAACATGCCTGTACTGTATCGCTGCCTGCCTGAACTGCCTGTACTGTATCGTGCAACACTGAATACGCACAGCAATCATGGTATGTTATACAATTCTTTGTATAAACAGGGAGTTGCAAGATAAATGTTTCACAAAACGTGGAAGTGTTATGATATAGAAACGATGGAAGTAACAGTGAGAGGTAAAAAAGGAACAGGATGGTGCTAATGATATTGTGTAGGGGTTGGGGAGGTGGTGGAGAAGAAATTGGTTCTATTATTATGTGAAAAGTGGTAAAATTTAGAGGTCACTCATAACTCGACATGTCAACTGGTATCAACATACTTATTAATCCCCGGGACAACTTACGAGAAAATCTTCGGAGCATAACAGCTACATTAAACAAAAGAACAGGAAGCTCAAAAAGAATGGATGTTACAACTTTCACTTTCTTTTTTCAGATTTTGAGAGACCTTTTTTTGTAAGTTGTGATCAGTGTAAGATTTACAGAAGAAGTTCCTCGAATGAAGACTGAAAGTTTCTATAGAAAATGTAAAAGGAAACTGAATTTCTCATTTAGATTCCAAATTCTGACTCAAATTCTATTTTTTTAAAAGCAATTGTCTGTTTGGCATGAAAAGCTATCCATCGAATCTTCAAACTGTTTGAAATTTTTTTTGAGATTGTAATCTCATGCATATCTCTAAACCTGTACATTTGGAAAACGTTTTGTAAAAATTTGTAAGTTAAAGGTCACTGTGGCTTTGACCTTTAGCAAAAGTGGTAAAGTTTTAACCCTTTATCTAACATAATCACCACAACTGGTCAGCATTAGCCACAATAAACTCCATTCAAGTTTTATTATTTTTGAAATGTTTGTCAAAAAAAATAACTTATGACCCCCCCAATGAGGGGTCACAAGCTATGCTTTTTCGGCAAAAAATAAAAGTTGTTGAAATGTATAAGAATTTTTTTCACAAGTGTCATCTGTTATTCATGTTAAGTAAAGAGTTAATGTAAGTGATCAATTAAAGCTCAGAATCTTATCTTTATTAGAATATTCACTAAAATTCTACATAAGTAAAATCTGTAAAATATGGGTTTGTCAGCCTTAAAAACCAGAGCAGGCCTAATCACCCCCCCCCCCCCCCCCTCCCCACACACACACACACACAAAAATAGATACAGCGACATGAATGGAAACCAAGAAAAAGTTGAAAGTTACAGGTCCTTGTGACCTTGACCTTTGGCACAATGATCCAAAAATAAATAGGGGTCTTCCTCTCATCTTACCCAATCAACATGTCAAGTTTGGGTTTCATTCAGCCAAGCAAAACTTTAATTCGACTCATCATATCCAACAAACATGTCAAGTTTGGTTTTGACTGACCCAGCAGAATGGATATTTGCAGTATCTATAAGTGGAAACCAGGAAAATTTGTAAGTCAAAGGTCACTGTGGCCTTAACTGTTGGTACAATGAAACAAAAATAAATAGAGTTCTTCCTCTCATCATACTCAACCCACATGTCAAGTTTGGTTTCAATCGGCCTAGCAGAATTTTCATTAGAGAGTGAAAACTAGCAAAATCTGTGACCCACAAAATAAATAGAATTCTTCCTCTCATCATTCCCAACTCACATGTCAAGTTTGGTTACGATCAACACATCAGAATTTTAAACAGAGGGTAGAAACCAACTCCTGGCAAATTTTCAAGTTCAAGATCACTACGTCCTTGTCATTTCGTGCAGTTATTCCAAAATAAATGTGGTTCTTCCTCTCACCATACCCAACCCACGTGACAAGTTTGGTTTCGATAAGCCAATCAGAACTTCAATTAGAGTTGAAACCAACTCCGCTTTCAGACAGACAGATGGATGGACAGCACCATGGCTATATTCTCCCTGCGTTTATTCAGATGGGGGGGGGGGGGGGGGAGGGAGGGGGATAAAAAAAAGTATAAGAACAGGCTCCCCATGGGAACTAACAATATGAAGAATGAGATACACATCTGGAAAAAGAGCCTAATAAGTGAAAACAGGAAGTGAAATGAAGCAAGCATGGGGAAAGGATAAACAATGACAAAAGATACAATTATAACAATAAGCCTGCTTTGATCATTTATGATGTCACATCAACACATTCAGTATGTGCCTACTGACTAATATACTGATAGACAAGAGGCCTGAACATTAGGGCAGATTCTAAAATGGGGTTACCTGTTTATCAGACAAGCCTTTTCCAAATTTTTTTAGCAAGAGAAAGGCTAAGTATAGCATTGTGTTTTACAGTGTAAAACTATTGTTTTACACTTAGGCTATTTTAACTCTTAACCTAACACAAAAGGCAGACGATACTTAACTTCTCGAATAACTAATTTTTTTAATTTTCTGCATCAAAAAAATAGCTTATGATCCCTCACTGGTACAATATCAATAAGTTCGTTCCAATGAGGGGTCATAAGCTATGTTTTTGAGCCAAAAAGGAAAAAATAATGAAAATTGAATGGTCATTTTCGTAAATAGCGCGGGCCGGTTTTGGCAGTTATGTTGAGTAAAGAGTTATAAAAAAAAAGGTTTCTCAGGCAATGCTTTTGTCATTAAATTACTCTCTCAAAATGTGTTTGGTTATTGCAGCAGATATTTGCAGTACTTTTTAGTCTCCAGTGACTAAAGCTAATTATTTCAAAACTTTCGAGAAATGATATGATCTGTTGAATGCCTTTTTTCTTGAGTAACAGTTTTACCCCTAACGACCATGGTAATTTAACTGACATCTCATTAATGATATTATGTTGTGCCTGTAGGACAGAAAGTTTACCAAATCAGAAAACTGATCTCTGTCAAACAAGATATAATTCATTAAATTTTATTTATTTATTTATTTATTTGTGTTTAAGGTTACATATTTATGCACAACATTTGGCTAATCATGACTACAACATCGACATAAAGTCAACTTAAGTCCAGCCAATCGTTTATACCAATGCTGCCCAGGACTTTCACCCCAGGCATTGGTGACAAGGGCCTATTTTACTAGTAAAACAGTGCTTGTTACCACAGTAAAGAAGTAAATTTCCCAGCTACATTTGGGGAAAATGTTGTTTTATGGATAGGAAAAAACCCTCCCTCCTTCATTAAAAAAAACCATGGAAAAAAAAATTGCCTCAGAAACACAATTTTTTTAGTAGCCCTGGACAATAATTTTATATTTAATAAAATGGCAATAATTCAAATATTATTGTTTACTCGATATTAAAAAAAAAGCTTAATTGATAAATTGACTTCAACAATAACTAGGTTATATGAGCAATAATTTTCAAAATTTCTTCACTGAAGCTGCTGATATCTCTCTCAAATTAGAATCATCGTATATGAGTCACTGGGCATTTCTTAATTGGCTTAGCTTACACAAGGCACTGGTCTAAATGTCTGTGTACTTGATGTCAATTTTCAATAAATTTAATTCATTAGAAGTATAATCTCCAATAAAAAAAACGCCAGGGTATTAAATGTATCCTGCAGGAGAAAGATGTATACAGTGTAAATAAATGTCATGTCGACATACTATTGTAGATGTGTGTGTTATTTTGGAGATAAATGTAATTCCTGTCACTGTTACAAGTGAATAAATTCTCCAAGCCCATTTTATTTGAAGAAAAAAATGTAATTTTCAATCTCGGTCTATTTGCCATGATCGAATTTACAGAATGTGTTCGATGACACGAGAGAGAGAAGGGAGATCGCGCATAGCCTGGATACAGACATGTTCTAATTGATCTGCTTATGGAAATTAGAGCAGGGTAAGAGTGAATTTACCTGAGATTAGAGCACAGAGCCAACCAGCTTTCAGCCAAACAAATTATGAGTTCAGAAAGAAGAACGAGGTCAAATTTAACTGATGAATCATAATCATAAATAGATGTATACTGAGATTAATTTTTGTTATATTTTTGTATATGTCAGTGGTATGCAGGAAAACACCAATATATTTACATTACATGACTTTCCGGGTGGCTCATGATAAATTACTAATATGTGAAGGTATATATGTCATTAATTTGTAATACCGAACAGTAGCATGAATTAACAACATAATTCCTTTTAATTTCCAGTCGGCAATATTTAATTACACCATGATATTTCTTTATATTTTTTTTCCATTATCGCCCAGCCTTAACACAATAATATGTTCAAAAGCCTTGAATACTGCAGAGTATTTCTTTCATTAAGCTCATGATATCAATTAATCGATGTTTAAATTGCAGAATATATAAAGAATAAATTATAGAAATATAAATGAAATATACACCACTAGGAAATGGGTCTTATTGGCCGTCTTCCTGCCCTTCCCATGATGCAATACAATGTTTGAAACGAATCAGAGAACCCTTTTCAACAGTGTGTTACTTCATAACATTAAAGAAAATGATGCTTCTGCAAGAGATAACAAAAGATTACCAAGGGCAGTTTGGAGGACCATTTTTTTTTTTGCTATTCATCTATTGAAGAGTAAAGTACACCAGTGAGAAATCAGTCATTCTATTTCTTTTGAGGTGAAAAACATAATCAATTGCACAATTTGTACAAACCTGCAGATATAGAGTGGAAGAATCCTGTTCACTGAATAGTCACTATGCCTGTGAAAAATATTCAACCATCAGGAGTATTAATTAATTAATAGGAATTTGGTTGATTTCCTATATTCCATTATTAAAATTAGCATTTATTCTATTAAATCTTGTTTGACAGAGCTAATAGAACAATCTGTCAAACAATTTATAAGCAATAAAATGCCTATATTGGATGCATTGGGACTAAATAGGTCAACAAAAATAAGGAATTTATTTATTTATTGGATTTTAATGACACTTTTGATAGCCAGGGTTACCTCGTGTCAGACAGTTATAAGGGTGGAGGAAGCCGGAGAGAGCCACTGAGCAGTGGTGATAAACTGTCAGACTCCCCTACATATGAACTCCACACCAGCAGGGTTAGTATTGGTCAAAAACAAGTGCACCATCGACGTGCAGTATGCCTTAGTACGCAATGCCACTGTGCCCCTACATGGGCAACTGGGATTAAGTGTCTTGCCCAAGGACACAACGCGGTTATCGTAGGTGTGATTCGAACCGAGGCCCTCTTGGCTTGCAGCCTGCATCTCGACCTACTGAGCCAGTGCGCTCCCAACATAAGGAATACAGTGCTTATAGAGAAAAGTTTTTTATGCTTCACAAGATTTTGATTCAAATAACAGAAGTATACTCTATAAGCTGTATGTAATTAACAGATCAAATTTGGTCAGTGGTTTAGTGTTGGGAATGTTTATTCAATTAACAGGGTTATTTAATAAAGAGATACACAATTAAGCAGGCACCACTGTACAAAGATTTTTGGAATAGAGGTCAGACGAGAGTTGGATGTGTAAGATTACACATTTCCAGGCTAATTATTTATGGAAAATACAAATGTTTAAATTAAAATTAAGATTTGGATCTCAACAGCATTTCCTTCTCAGGTTTCCAATGCATATATGGGAAGCCAAGACATGACTAGAATCCAGACATTCAGATAATATAAATCTGCAAGCTGTGGTTTTGGTTTAAGGCCGTAATATTATATTGCTTGTTTATTGGGGTTTAATGACACTTTCAACAGCCAGGGTCATATCATTCCAGATGTTTTCATGGGTGCCAACAGAGGACCACAGAGTATTGGCAAGTAACTGTTAGACTTTCCCATTTATTAACCTTTTACCTAACAGAACAGTGAAAAACAGGCCAGCAGTATTCGCAAAATATTTAAAATATATTATTGTTTCAATTTTTCGCTTTAAAAAAAAAGAGCAAAAATGACCCCTCATTGGAATGTGCTTGTCAAGCTCATTCCAATGAGAGTTCATAAGCTATGTGTTTGAGGAAAAAAAAATGAACAATTTAGTTATTCACAACTTTTTCCTTACAAGGGTCCTCTTCTGTTCAGGTTGGGTCAAGGGTTAACCCTTGAAAGCCTGGACAAATTTCTTGAATACCCACTAGATCGACACTTGCGCATTGCCAGTAGTTAAGCAGTCAAGTCTTGGCTGCCCATTTAGGCAGCCAAGACTTGACTAGAAACCACTGCCAAGGTAATATGTCTATTTTCAGCAGGATCTCCTCATGATTGCATGTTAAGGGAAAAATTCGTAA
Source organism: Pictodentalium vernedei (assembly GCA_031216915.1). Classification (NCBI taxonomy): domain Eukaryota; kingdom Metazoa; phylum Mollusca; class Scaphopoda; order Dentaliida; family Dentaliidae; genus Pictodentalium; species Pictodentalium vernedei. Next base: position 732,743,027 of record CM062296.1, on the reverse strand, counting down.
ATGGACCTTTAAGGGTTAACATGGCACAAGCAGAGTTGAACACATGTATACAATCAACATACAATACACTTTACAACATTGTGTTCCCACTTGGGAAATTAGGGTAAGTGCCTTGTCCAATGTGACAAGGCAGATGGCACTGAAAACAGAGTATCATGTGTGAAAAATGTTGTGAGAGAATACTGAAATCTCACTACTGCACTTTTCAAGGAAAGTATGAGGAGAGCAAGTGAAGAACAGCATTACATTCGCAGAGAAGCAAATCAAGAATGTAGCCAAGCTTCACACTAGAAAAAGATCCACACATCATGCAGTCAAAACCAATGAATGAGCACATTCAAATATGTATTAAAAAAGAAAACTTATTGAAGCTTTAGATTACCAAAAATATTTAGTTTCTGAATTAACCCTTTACCCAACGTAACGGCCAAAACCGGCCAGCGCTATTCTCAAAAATCGCCAATTAAGTTTCATTATTTTTTTCATTTTTTGTTTCAAAAACATAGGTTATGACCCCTCATTGGAACGAGCTCGTCGAGCTCGTTCCAACGAGGGGTCATAACCTATGTTTTTGAGACAAAAAATGAAAAAAATTAGTTATCAAGAATTTTTTTGCGAGTGTCGTCTGCTTTTCATGTTAGGTAAAGGGTTAAGAAAATCAAAATAAGGCTATGTGATTGTTAACACCTGGCAACTAAATGGTTAAATATAAATGCCAGAAAGCATACTGTTTTGTTATTTGAGATTAATTGGCTGTCTCCTCATTGTTTAAAAATTCTGTGAAAAAATAATGAAGCACTAGCAAATTTTAAGCTGCTTGGTTTCAAGGTTTTCACCGGTTGATCTAGAAGCTAATCAATTACTGCTGCTTTCTGCACTTTTTTCAGGAATTGTAAATATTGAACAGAGAAAATCCAGTTTAACCCTTTACCTAACAGGTAAAGCAGATGACACCTGCAAACAAAATTCTTGAATACATATATTTTTTTCATTTTTTGTGTCAAAAACATAGCTTATGACCCCTCATTGGAATGAACTCAACAAACTCATTCCAATGAGGGGTCATAAGCAATGTTGTTGAGATAAAAAAAAATGAAATAAAAAGAAAACTGAATGGTGATTTTTGCGAGTAGTGCTGGCCGGTGTTGGACTTTATGTTGGGTAAAGGGTTAAAAAAAAACTAACAAAAATACGAATCTGGCTTATTCAGCTAATGCTATTCAGAAAAAAATCGCTATTCAAATTTCATTATGTTTTCAATTTTTGCCTTCAAAACATAGCATATGTCACTTCACTGGAATAAGTTTAGTGAGCTTGTTCCAATTAGAGATCATAATTTATGTTTTTTAAGGCAAAAATGCCAAGATTTAAAGGTATAAGAACGTAAAAAATGAAAATATCTAATTGTTTGAAATAATTTTTATGGCAAGTTTCATCCTCTAATAATGTTAGGCTAAGAGTTAACAGTAATTAACTCTTCCTTATTGTAGTTTACACATAGAAGCCAAAGTACCACTGTCAGGCCTTTCAAAAAAATGAGGGTACTAGAGCAAAAGCAAACGTTATTGTTGCTCATGCTTCATAGTCAGTCAAGTCAAACAGAAATAATATTTTGTTTATATAAATTTGTTTTATTACAAATTATTGGAGAGTGCCTGTGGGCACTCTCCAATAACTTGTAATAAACCAAATTTTGATGCACAAATTCAGACCATCAAAAATAATCTAGCCCTCAACCAGTTAAGAAGTGTATACAGTTTACAGGGAATAATTTGGTTAAATGTCCACAAATTTGACTTATAATGGTAAGAGATTTCTTGTCCTGGGCAGGAATATCCAATATCAGTATTCAAGGAGTTAAAATTGAACAATTACTTCTATGATGCAGGAGATGCACGAGAATTTCATGGTAACCTACTACCTTATCCTTCACAACTTATTTCCGATTTTGGTCATTTTTACTACTGTAGAAAAGCTGCCTCAACAAGCAGTCTCTCGGCAAATTTGCAAGATACATGTGCTATGTCACTGTCAGTTGTTCCCAGAGAATTCCTTTCCATCTAGGCAGGTAAGACTTGCCAAGACATAACTGCAAAATCGCATTACATAAAATGTCAAAGTGTAGCATAAAACTTCTTCATTCCTTTATGGGCTAATATATTGAAGTTTGTTCACAAACAAGAGGCCCCAGGGTTTCCTGAGGGCGCTCACCTGACATGGTAGCCTAAATATTAATCCAGAGAATTGATTTCAACAAGTTGCATCTGCCCCTCCTAAGAAAAGCTTATACCAAATATCCAAAGATTCTGACCAGTGGATCAAAAAAAAAAAAAGAAGATTTTTAAAGAATATTTCTCATATTGAACTAAGTAATAATTCGGGCTCCCACAGGGAGCCCAAATAAATATGAACCCAGGGACTTGGCTTGAACAAACTGAAGTCTCACCTCCAGTGGGATGCTGTATACCAAATATCAAAAGATTCTGACTGGTGGATGTGAAGAAAATTTTTGAAGAATATTCCTCATATTGAACTGAGTTATAATTCGAGCTCCCATAGGGAGCCCAAATATCAACCCAGGGACTTCGCTTGAACAAACTTGAATCTTACCTCCCTAAGGATGCTGCATACCAAATATCAAAGTATTCTGACTGCTGGATCTGAAGAAGATTTTTAAAGAAAATTCCTCATTTTGAACTAAGTTATAATTTGGGCTCCCACAGTGAGCCCAAATATGAACACAGGGACTTGGCGTGAACAAACTTGGATCTCACCCCCTAAGGATGCTGCATACCAAATATCAAAGCATTCTGACTGCTGGATCTGAAGAGGATTTTTAAAGAAAATTCCTCATTTTGAACTAAGTTATAATTTGGGCTCCCACAGTGAGCCCAAATATGAACACAGGGACTTGGCGTGAACAAACTTGGATCTCACCCCCTAAGGATGCTGCATACCAAATTTCAAAGCATTCTGACTGCTGGATCTGAAGAAGATTTTTAAAGAAAATTCCTCATTTTGAACTAAGTTATAATTCGGGCTCCCACAGTGAGCCCAAATATGAACCCAGGGACTTGGCTTCAACAAACTTGAATTTCACCCCCCTAAGGATGCTGCATACCAAATGTCAAAACATTCCGACTGCTGGATCTGAAGAAGATTTTTAAACAAAATTCCTCATTTTGAACTAAGTTATAATTGGGGCTCTCACAATGCGCCCAAGGACTTGGCTTGAACAAACTTGAATATCACCCCCCCCCCCCCCCCCACCCCCAGGCATGCTGCTCACTCATACTGAACTAATTTAAACATTTGGGCTCCCACAGAGAGCCCAAATATGGACCCAGGGATTTGGTTTCAATAAACCTGTGAAACAATCTTCCAAAGATGTTATATGTGAAATTTGAAAGCATTTGGAGCAGTGGTTTGGAAGAAAGGTAGTCTTAAATGTTTTTCCCATTACCCACAGTGTCAAAAAATGCTGACTCAGCACTTTTTCAAAGTCCCAAAAAGTACCCCATGATAAAACCGATAGCAATATTTTTGGACCATTCCATTCTGTTGGTCATAAGGAAGCTTTACACCAAATAAGAATTCTCAGTGCCGTGTAGTTTTGGAGATATGGGCATTTTAATTTTTTTCTATTTTTAGCTCCTGCGGTTCCCATGGAGCGCCGGGAAAATTTGTTTTGGCATAAATTAAGTACTTATGACCCAATAAGCCCCCATGCCAAATTTGGTTCAAATCTGCCACTCAGTTTGGAAAATAGAAATTTTGGGCAGGGCAAAAATTCTTGCCCCTCCCATAACGAAGGCAAATATAGCTCCTCGAACTTCTCTTGAACAAATCTAAGTCTACACCTCTAAAGGAAGCTGCACACCAAATATCAAGTCTCTGCTATTGTTGGGTCATGAGAAGAAGATTTTTTAAGATTTAAGCACACTTTTTGGGTGTGGCCCTACCGACGGGGCGAGGCAACTTGATTTGAACAAAATCAAAATGTGATGTCATAACAAACTATGATCTCAAATATCAATTCAATTGGTCCAACGGTTTGGGAGGAGAAGTCGCAAATACCATGTTCACAGACGACGTACGTTGAGTGATCACTATAGCTCCCCTGACTGAAAGTCAGGCAAGCTAAAAATGCAATTAATCATTACTTTCCTCAAGTTTTTTATTTGAAAAGATACTAGAATGTCAATGAAACTTGAAACATCAATTAATTCTTAAGGTCATGGATAGTTTGTCCCAGATTCTCAAACATACAAAAATCTTTTTATTGAGGTTTAATGACACTTTCAATGGGAGAAAACCTAGAGATGTTTGTTTGTTGGTGGTTAACGTCACATATTTATGCACCATGGCTAATCGTGACACAACATGGAGATGAAGTCAAGTTTAGTCAATCGTTGATCTACATGTTGCCCATTTTAGAGGACTTTCACCCCAAGCATTGGTGACTGGGTCCTATTTTACTAGTAAAGCGGAACTGGTTTACCGCAGTAAACAAGTGCTGCTTACTTCCCGGGGTTCCCACGGGGAAAACCTAGAGATAACCAAGCAGTGGCAAGTAACTGTCAGACTCCCTACATACTAATTCTGCATGAACAGGGTTAGCATTGGTTGAATACAATTGTACCATTGACGTGTAGTACACCTTATTACACAACACCACTGTGCCCCATGTGGGCAATCAGGATCAAGTGACTTGCTCAAGGACACAATGCAGTTACCCTTGGTGGGGAACCAACCTTGAAGCTTTCAGTCCACTGCTCCACCACATTCCCTACCAAAATCTTTAACCCTTTACCCAACGCAGACGATATCAAAATTTATTATTTTAAATATCATTTTTTAAAATTTTTCAAAAGATTTCAACAAAACCATATCATGTGACCCCTTGTTGGAACGAGCTCGGTGAGCCGTTCCAACGAGGGGTCACATGATGTGGTTTTGTTGAAATTTTTTGAAAAATAATATTTTTTCAACTGCTGAATTTGCATATTACATGGGCGGATGCGGGCGATTCGTTTGGTAAAGGGTTAAGCCAAGTAGCCAAGCAGAGAGTCCTGGTAGAATAATTATATTGCAGGACTCAAATAATTAGTAAGAGAACAGAAAAACAAGTGCATAATGTGAATATTAGAATGGCTTTATTGTGGTTCCAAATCAACTTGAAGACATTTACCTTATCATATTCTTGTGGCTCTGTATCAAAAGTAACACAAAATGCAGCCTGCAATTAAAAGTAATAACATACATTTATTTAAAAGGGTATGGCAGAATTCAAAGATAAACACTTCTTGAAATCTTTTAGATAAGGCCAAAAATAATAAAATAAATAAACTGTGTACTCGGGCATTTATGATCTGAGAAATAGATGAGGGAGAGGTTTTTTTTCTTCTTCTCAATGCTATGAAGATGCTATGAATTTAAAATCATAAGTTAATTCTTATATTCGTAAGTTTTTCACCTGTTGCACACTCATATGGCTCTTGGAAACTGATCATTTCACGAATATAAATACTTGTGTAATTTTGATACAAAAACAAACAGAAATCCTAAGTTCAACCTTAAGGCTTTGGTTTTCAAGAGAATTCAATAATGAGGCTAGAACTAAAAAATTGCTTACAATTTCACTATAAAAACTCATATGTTCATTGAAGTTGCTTCTTAGTTTATGTTGTATTCTATCATATCTGAGTGCTAGTTTTCAAGTAGAGTCAATTAAATCATTCAGTACTCTCATACCTATACTGATTTAGTTTTAATTAAAGTTATTTCTCATGTCACAAATGTCTTTAAATAGTATGTCACAGACAATTAACTGCTTCAGGGCTTATATTTCGACAAGAATCCGAGAATCGATTCACACAGATTCCCGCACCAAAAACAGCGTGAATCCATGTAGATTCTTGCTGCACATCTGCAAGGATTCATGTGAAAAGAATTGACTAAATTTAACCTTTCACCTAACATAGCAGCAGCAAATTAATCTGAACTGAAAGACTAACCTTATCTGAAATATCATGACACTTTATCAATAAAATTGTACAAATATGGCTGTCATTGGAACCGGCTCAATGAGGTGATCCCAATGACATCCATATTTGTAAGGTTTTACTGGTAAATGTTGCTTATTTTTGAAAATTATCAAATTCAGTTTATATTTTAAAAATTAACAAGAGAGTCTTAAAGGCATCCATATCTCCCACCGACTTTTATGTTATGATAGAAACAAGGGCTATAACTCTAGAAAAATTATTTGAATAGAAACTTCCATTCCATTTGCATATCTACACATCATACTCATACTGCACACCAAGTTTCGTAAAAATCCGATGAAATATGCAGGAGGAGATAAGCAGACAAGCATTTGTGACAGAATTTTTTCCTATTACCAAGGGCCGCAACCACACAAAAATTGTTGCATTGAAAATTCCTGACCACATATGCACATCTACACTTGATACTGATACTTCAGACCAAGTTTCGTCAGAATCCAATAATTGAAAGTGTCAATGACACTGTAGCTCAACTTGTCAAGACAAAGACATGTACATGTATAGTATGTGACACAGCAATGACAAACATCTGGGTAATGACCTGATAACAAAGGTACATATAAAGTATTGTAACGGTCTGTACATAAATACTGACCGTTGCCTGTAACAAATGTATAGGTAAAGTATTGTAAAGGTGGGTGACAGTCAGATGCTAAACTAGAAAAGAAATCTTTGAGTCCCAGAGTGGGTCTGACTGAACCCCAAAATATTTGTTCTCATAGCACAGTGATAACAAAGGCACCCCAAAACACACTTGTTCCTGCCCCAAGGTGAAAACAAAAGTACCCAAGAAGTTTTGTAAAGATCAGTTCATAAATAAGAGCTGTATAGAACTTGTGACAAAAAACTGATTGGACCTAATATCGATACAAAATGGCCACAGGCAGCCATCTTGAATTTTGGACCGTACCCAGAAACACTCATTCTCATCCCAAGGTGATAACAAAGGTACCCAAGAAGTTTTGTGAAGATTGGTTCATAAATACAGCCTCTACCCTGAGCCGTATTGACATGTGTGCTTACATTGTGTAAGTAGCACTGAATAAATCAAAGTTCATCTAATTTGCATAAATTTTGCACGAAAAAAAACCCCTTACAATATGTGATGTATTCCATGTTACTAAACATTCATACAAAAATTTATTCAAATCAGAACTTTCATACAGAAGTTCTGTACAAAAGACTGATTGCACTAATTTTGGTACAAAATGGCTGCTGGTGGCCATCTTGAATTTCGAACCACACCCAAAAACACTTGCTTTCATCCCACGGTGATAACAAAGGTACCCAAGAAGTTTCGTAAAGATTGGTTCATAAATATGGCCCCTAGTCTGAGCTGTATAGAAGTTCTGTACAAAAAACTGATTAGACCTAATTTCGGTACAAAATGGCCACTGGCAGCCATCTTGAATTTTAGACCGCACCCAGAAACACTCGTTCTCATCCCAAGGTGATAAAAAAGGTACCCAAGACATTTTGTGGAAGATCAGTTCATAAATACAGACTCTAGTCTGAGCCGTATTGACATGTGTACTTACTGTGTGTAAGTCGCACTGAAAAAATCAAAGTTCATCTAATTTGCATAATTTCTGCATGAGAAAAAAACCCGTATTATATGTGATGTATCCCATGGTACTAAACATTCACACAAAAAATTATTCAAATCACCGCTTTCATATGGAAGTTCTGTGCAAAAATCTGATTGCACCTAATTTTGTACAAAATGGCTGCCATCGGCCATCTTGAATTTTGGACCGGACCCAAAAACACTTGTTCTCGTCCCACGGTGATACCAAAGGTACCCAAGAAGTTTTGTAAAGATCGATTCATAAATACGGCCTCTAGCCCGAGCCGTATTGGCATTTGCACTTACAGTGCTGAAAGTAACCCCAAAAAACATTAAAATTAGTCTAATTTGCACAATTTACGCACGAGAAAAAACCCGTATTATATGTCCTGTATCCCATGGTACTAAACATTCATACAAAAAATTATTCAAATCAGAGCTTTCATATGGAAGTTCTGTACAAAAAACAGATTTCTGCATCGTCGGTACAAAATGGCGGCTGGCAGCCATCTTGAATTTCGGACCGCACCCAAAAACACTCGTTCTCGTCCTACAGTCATAACAAAGGTACCCAAGAAGTTTCGTAAAGATCGGTTCATAAATACGGCCTCTAGCCCGAGCCGTATCCAATTGTTGATGTACGGACAGACGGACAGATGGACAGACGGACGACGGGCCATGACAAAAGCTCAAATTTGGCTTCGCCAAAGTTGAGCTAAAAATGTAGGAGGAGTTGAGCAGACAAGCTTTAGTGGAGGAAATTTTACAATTTCCAAGGGCCGTAACTCTGAAAAATTTTTCACATCAAAAAATTGTAGACCACATGCACATTTACACTTGCTACAGATACTCAGACCAAGTTTCGTAAAAATCCACTGAAAAGTGTAGGAGGAGTTAAGCGGACAAAGCTTGTGATGGATGGACGGACGTCTGGACAGACAGATGAACACCATTTCAATATCCCCCTCCCGACTTCATTGGCAGGGGACAAAAAGCTGTGTTGGGTAAAGGATTATCATGTTTTATCAGTACACAACAGGAGTTCAACCATGGTGGCCTCATAGGATCCTTGGACAATCATAGCAGGTATGGATTCTCAATCATTTTCACGAGAATCCAAAAGGATTCTCCCAAATTTAAATGAAATATAAGCTTGGCGTTTGTTAAAAATACTTTCGCTGTCAAAATTAGAATATATTTATAATTTATTTATTTAACCCATTCTTTTTATCTACCTGTTGCCTAAAAATTACAAACAGCAATATCTATCATTAGCAATAACAATTTGGCATTAAAAAATCTGCATTGCTAATGCAGTAAAAATAAAGTCACTTCATGTCATAAAGAACAATCACACATGTGCCAGATGGACTATTTCAGTGGTATTAATAATCCCAAGTTATTCACTTCAAAAACTGGTAATGCTGCAATGAACAATGGAAGTTTCCTTCTACATACATTCCATGTTGCAGTGAATTGCAGTAAATAAACAATAAATGATGCAAAACACTAATGAAAATGTCAATGACACTGTAGCTCAACTTGTCAAGACAAAGACATGTACACGTATAGTATGTGACACAACAATGACAAACATCTAGGTAATGACCTGATAACAAAGGTACATATAAAATGTTGTAACGGTCTGTACATAAATACTGACTGTTGCCTGTAACAAATGTATAGGTAAAGTATTGTAAAGGTGGGTGACAGTCAGATGCTAAACTAGAAAAGAAATCTTTGAGTCCCAGAGTGGGTCTGACTGAACCCCAAAATATTTGTTCTCATAGCACAGTGATAACAAAGGCACCCCAAAACACACATGTTCCTGTCCCAAGGTGAAAACAAAGGTACCCAAGAAGTTTTGTGAAGATCAGTTCATAAATACGAGCTGTATAGAACTTGTGACAAAAAACTGATTGGACCTAATTTCGGTACAAAATGGCCACTGGCAGCCATCTTGAATTTTGGACCGTACCCAGAAACACTCATTCTCATCCCAAGGTGATAACAAAGGCACCCAAGAAGTTTTGTGAAGATTGGTTCATAAATACAGCCTCTACCCTGAGCCGTATTGACATGTGTGCTTACATTGTGTAAGTAGCACTGAATAAATCAAAGTTCATCTAATTTGCATAAATTCTGCACACAAAAAAAACCCTTACAATATGTGATGTATTCCATGTTACTAAACATTCATACAAAAATTTATTCAAATCAGAACTTTCATACAGAAGTTCTGTACAAAAGACTGATTGCACTAATTTTGGTACAAAATGGCTGCTGGTGGCCATCTTGAATTTCGGACCACACCCAAAAACACTCGCTCTCATCCCATGGTGATAACAAAGGTACCCAAGAAGTTTCATAAAGATTGGTTCATAAATATGGCCTCTAGTCTGAGCTGTATAGAAGTTGTGTACAAAAAACTGATTAGACCTAATTTCGTTACAAAATGGCCACTGGCAGCCATCTTGAATTTTAGACCGCACCCAGAAACACTCGTTCTCGTCCCAATGTGATAACAAATGTACCCAAGACATTTCGTGAAGATCAGTTCATAAATACAGACTCTAGTCTGAGCCGTATTGACATGTGTACTTACTGTGTGCAAGTCGCACTGAAAAAATCAAAGTTCATCTAATTTGCATAATTTCTGCACGAGAAAAAAACCCGTATTATATTTGATGTATCCCATGGTACTAAACATTCACACAAAAAATTATTCCAATCACCGCTTTCATATGGAAGTTCTGTGCAAAAATCTGATTGCACCTAATTTTGTACAAAATGGCTGCCATCGGCCATCTTGAATTTTGGACCGGACCCAAAAACACTCATTCTCGTCCCACGGTGATACCAAAGGTACCCAAGAAGTTTCGTAAAGATCGGTTCATAAATACGGCTTCTAGCCCGAGCCGTATTGGCATTTGCACTTACAGTGCTGAAAGCAACACCAAAAAACATAAAAATTAGTCTAATTTGCACAATTTACACACGAGAAAAAAGCCTGTATTATATGTGATGTATCCCATGGTACTAAACATTCATACAAAAAATTATTCAAATCAGAGCTTTCATATGGAAGTTCTGTACAAAAAACAGATTTCTGCATCGTCGGTACAAAATGGCGGCTGGCAGCCATCTTGAATTTCGGACCGCACCCAAAAACACTCGTTCTCGTCCCACGGTCATAACAAAGGTACCCAAGAAGTTTTGTAAAGATCGGTTCATAAATACGGCCTCTAGCACGAGCCGTATCCAATTGTTGACGTACGGACAGGCGGACAGATGGACAGACGGACGACGGGCCATGACAAAAGCTCAAATTTGGCCTCGCCAAAGTTGAGCTAAAAATGAAGATGAACTGCAATAACTGAAACTGACAGCTTGAAAATTTTGCAATGTAATGTCAATCTAATTGTGGTTTGCATGCTTCTAATTATTACAGGTATGAATGAAGTGACGGTATCCATTTCAAGTGATTTCAGCATATCTAGTTTCATGCTGATCAGTTGAGGGATACAGACTGAGAAACAGGGCTTGTTTTTTTTGATAGGCTTCAGCTCACCCTCTGTACAAAAGAAAGTTTGACAGTCTGTACTAAATAGGATTACATTCAACAGAGCCAGACCTTCTATAAAAGCCATATAAGGCTCCACAAAATAAATCTTCTGTTTCTCATGCCATTTTGTGTAAAATTGCATGTGGACTGGTGTTTGTTCTATTTTAGTTTTTATTTTTGTAATTATTTCTTTGCCACCAAAAGTTCATGTTCTTGGCCTCATAATCTACAGAATAGCATGGGTGGTGGTGTATTTCGTCCCTTGAGTGCACGAAGCCTTTGGAATGCTAAAGCTTTGCAAAGCCTTTTTGCATTCAAGGGACAAATTTATCAATTTTATAAACTTGTTTAAAATATTCAGACATGAACCATTTAATTTTTATTTTTTTTAAGTTTGTATTGATTATAAAGAGAGAGCATGCAGCAGACAAACGGATCAAATGGGAGGGTCTGAGAAACAAATGTTTAACTTTTTTAGGTCAAATCAGCATATTACTGCCTAAGAGAACTTCCTTTCTGAAATGATATGTGTATGGTTTGTGAGATTACAATTACCTTATCTATAGCTTCTAAAGACGCTTTATTTTTTCCTTTGGAAAAGTATTCTGTTCTAGCCTTGGCCCATGGGACTCTATTACCAGCAGTCAATGCAGCTAAATGCTCTTCTCCTGGTGCTGGATCGGATGTGTCATCCAATATTTTCTGGAATATTCTGAAAAATAAGTTTTTATCAGGAAAAATGTCTTCCAGTTTCAAGTGGTGATATTTCCAGTGTAAGTGGCAGCTGCAAGAATGTAACATATGGGTCCACAGTATTTAACGAGATACTGAAAGCACACATCTGATCAATATTCAAAATGTTGAGCAACTTCAAGCCTCAAGCACAAACTAATATTTCCTGATACAACAGTGTTTTTGAACTTGTGTTATAGTCATCAGTCACATTAAGTTTCAAAACATTTGGCCTTGTAGTTTCAAAGAAGATTTCTTGAAAATGCACACATTTATGAATTCTGTTTCAACAAAAAAATCAGTAAAAGAAGGTTAAATATCTTGAAAATTACAATTTTTCAGACAATATTCTTTTTAAAATAGCTTTGGATAGGTAAAGAGTTACAGGAAACACATTTTACTTCAATTTTATCATATCTTAAATGATTTCATTTACTGGGCAGCTTCTGGGAAAAGAAAATAAACAAAACTTCCATGCTTTCCAAACACCTGTTATCAATCAGTATTTCCGATAAGTACCTTGAGAGTAATACATGTATTGGCATAATTACAGCAGCACTTGTTTACAGTAGTAGTCAAAATAAGTTGTAGGATAATCCTATAAACTATGTATCTTTCTCTTCCTACACTGATAAGACCAGAAGCTGACATCATTTTCTAGAAAGCTCTCACTGATAGCTTTCCAGAAAATGTCAGATTCTGATCTTGTCAGTGCAGGAGCAGTAGTTTACTTAGTTTATTGCAGTTATGCTACAACTTATTTTGACTTGTACAGTATACACAATATTTTGGGTTTTTTTCCCAGTTCTCAGTGGAGAAAACTGGAACCAACCCTTACCAGATTCTCAAAAAACAAGTATTTTGCTGACAGTACCAATCTTCGTGCAGACAGGAGAGGCATTGGGTTAAGCATTAGAATATAGCCTCTGGTGGCCACATATTTCCATCCTCTCATAGATCATTCCTGCGAAGTTTGGTTCATGTCGGCTCAGTAGTTCCAGAGATGAAGATGAAAATGTGATTTCCCATAGGGTTTCTATAGTAAATATAAGCCGCAATTGCAGCCATGTTTGCAACCCGATCAACATTAAATGCGGATCTTTGGTAGAGGGTGTCGCAGTCATCAACCATGCATAGTTTCAAAACATTTGGCCCTGTGGTTTCTGAGGAGAACATTTTTCAAAATCCACCAATCAGAATCAAAAAATGCTCCTGGCAGCTATGTTTTTCGATGCACAGTAACCAAAATGAGGAGCCTTTGTAGAAGACCTCCCATAGACTATCCCTGCCAGGTTTGGTTCACGTTGGGCCGGCTCAGTAGTTCCAGACAAGAAGATGAAAATGTGATTTCCCATAGGGTTTCTATAGTAACTGTAAGCTGCAATTACGGCCATGTTTACAACCTGAACAACATTAAACGAGGATCGTTGGTAGAGGGCGTCCCAGGCATCATTTATGTGAAGTATCAAAAAATTTAGCCTTCCAGTTTCAGAGGAGAAGATTTTTGAAAATCCACCAACTAGAATCAAAGAATGCCTCTGGCAGCCATATTTTTCAACCCACGGGAACAAAATGAGGATCGTTTGTAGAGGACCTCCCATAGACCATTCCTGCCAGGTTTGGTTCATGTCAGCTCAGTAGTTCCAGAGAAGAAGATGAAAATGTGATTTCCAATAGGATTTCTACAGTAACTATAAGCCACAACTGAAGCCATGTTTGCAACCTGTTCAACATTAAATGAGGATCGTTGGTAGAGAGGGTCCCAGTCATCAACCATGCAAAGTTTCAAAACATTTGGCCCTGTGGGTTCAAAGAAGATTTTTCAAAATCCGCCACACAGAATCAAAGAATGCCTCTGGCAGCCAAGTTTTCAAACCAATGGGATCAAAATGAGGATTGTTTGTAGAGGACCTCCCATAGACTATCCCTGCCAGGTTTGGTTCATGTCAGCTCAGTAGTTCCAGAGAAGATGATGGAAATGTGATTTCTCATTGGGCTTCTACAATAACTATAAGCCGCAATTGCGGCCATGTTTGTGACCCAATCAACATTAAATGAGGATCGTTGGTAGAGGGGTTCCCAGTCATCATTTATGTGAAGTTTCAAAACATTCGGCCTAGCAGTTTCAGAGGAGAAGATTTTTGAAAATCCACCAACCAGAATCAAAGAATGCCTCTGGAAGCCATGTTTTTCATCCAACAGGAACAAAATGAGTATCGTTTGTAGAGGGCCTCCCATAGACCATTCCTGCCAAGTTTGGTTCACACCGGCTCAGCAGTTACAGAGAAGAAGATAAAAATGTGAAAAGTTTACGGACTCTGGATGACGACGGATGCCAAGTGATGAGAAAAGCTCACATGGCCTTATAGGCCAGGTGAGCTAAAAAATAGAGATGAATTGAGTCAGCATTCATTAGTTATTGGAAGGAAACCAAATTCAATATGGCCACCATGGTGGCCATAATGAATTGGCTAGCTGATCCAAAATCAAAAGGAAGCTTGCTCTAGACACCAATAATGCATAATCAAAAATTGAAATTGATTTGAGTCAGTATTCATCAAAACCAAATTCAAAATGGCCACCATGGAAGCCATAATAAATTGGCCACTGGTGGCCATCTTGGTTCAACTGACTGGTCCAAAATCAAAAGGAAGCTTCCTCTAAACACCAACAATGCATAATTAAAAAATAATGAAAGTGTCAATGACACTCTAGCTTAACTTGATTGTGTGTTGTGTTTGATGAAAAGGATAATGTTCAATTTTTATGAAAGGATTATGAAATATGACAAGAATTGTGATAATTGAGAATATGTTAATTTCTGTTCCCTGTATGCTATGTTTTCAATAAAAATAATTTGAGGTGTAGACTGTACTAAAAAAGTGAGGGGTGGGTTAATGTGGCTCTTACAGTTAATGTATGTCAACCAAAGTTACCAAGTTACAGTGAAATTATTCTAAAACGAATCATCCTATCAAGTTACAATGAAATCCCTTCATAAATATGGCCTGTAGACTGTGCTAAAGGTTTTTAGGCTTCGGGCCTGTGGAGGCATGAGGCATCACGATTGACCCATACCAACCAAAAGGGGACGTCCTCATCTAGACATTATACTGAGTCATCCTACAAAGTTACATTGAAATCCCTTCATAAATGCGACCAGTAGTCTGTGCTAAAGGTTTTTGGGCTTTGGGCCCCTGTACCCGTCACAGTTGACAGATCGCGACGAAAAGGGGATGTTCTCATCTAGACATTATATGGAGTCATCCTACCAAGTTACATAGAAATCCCTCTATAAATACGACCTGTAGACTGTGCTAAAGGTTTTCGGGTTTTGGGCTCGTGCAGTCGTCACAGTTGAGAGATCGTGACCAAATGGAGAAGTTCTCATCTAGACATCATGCAGAGTCATCCTACCAAGTTACAATGAAATCACTCTACATTAAATATGATCTGTGGACTGTGCTAAAAGTTTTGGGGTTTCGGGCTTGGGCAGCCATTACGGTTGACAGATCATGACCAAAAGGGGACATTCTCATCTAGATATTATACAGAGTTATCCTACCAAGTTACCATGAAATCCCTTCATAAATACGACTTGTAGACTGTGCTAAAGGTATTCAGGTTTTGGGCTCAGGGAGCCATCACAGTTGACTGATCGCAACCAAAAGGGGATGTTCTCTTGAAATTTTGTGACAATCAGATAAGAACTACAGGGTGTAGCCTGTGCTAAAGGAAAATGTGAACAGTCTCACAGACTAACAGACTCACGGACTCACAGACTTCCGCACATGTGATGGCAATAGCTTATCTTGACTTTGTCAAGTTAAGCTAAAAATGATTTGAGTCAGCATTCATTAGTTATTGGACGAAAACCAAATTCAATATGGCTGCCAAGGGGCCATATTGAATTGGCTAGCTGGACCAAAATCAAAAGGAAGCTTCCTCTAGAAACCAATAATACATAACCAAAAATTGAAAACTTGATTTGAGTCAGTATTCATTAGTTATTGGACGGAAACCAAATTCAAGATGGCCACCATAATGAATTGGCCACTGGCGGCCATCTTGGACCAGCTAACTGGTCCAGAATCGAAAGGAAGCTTCCTCTAGACACCAACAATGCATAATTAAAAAATAGAAATGATTCGAGTTGGCCTTCACCAGTTATTGGAGGGAAACCAAATTCAATATGGCTGCCGTGGTGGCATATTGAACTGGCTAGCTGGATCAAATTCGAAAGGAAGCAATGTCTAGTCATCCACAAGTTACACCTAAAATTATGATTTGATCAAATAAGCGGTTCTTTGGCTATCTGACCGAAACCAAAAATTAACGCCGCCAATATAGGCATCCAAGACTTGCCGAGAAACAACTGTCAAAGTACTTCGTACTATCAAGTTTAACCACAGACTGCATGTTGGAGCACCTGTTCTGTTGTAGGAAAACATGATCGAAGTCAGAATTAGGCCTTTAATCCTTAAGGGCCTGAACAAATTTTTTTAATATCTGCTAGACCACCACCTGCACAATGCCAATAGCTAAGCAGTGACTTCTAGTCAAGTCTTGCTGCCCACTTTTGGGGCAATAACTCTGACAATTTCCATTGGATAATGGTGGTCATCAAACTTGAGCTAGACATTGTTCCTAAAGAATTATATACCCCCAAAAATTGATATTTGGTTACTAATATTTAAGTTATTCCATAAACAAGCATTACAGGATATTTTTTAACAAAGGGCAATAACTCTCATAATTTTCATAAAATAACTCTGGTCATCGAACTTGACGTAGACATTGTTGCTATAGAGACATATATCGAAAAGAAATGAAATCTGGTTTTTATTGTAAAAGTTATGCGATAAACAAGCATTACACTATTTTTAATTAAACAAAGGGCAATAATTTTCTTTGGATATTGCTGGTCATCGAACTTGACATAGACATTGTTGCTGTAGAGACATTTACCAAAAAGAATTGAAATTTAACTATTGTTCAAGTTACATCATAAACAAACATTACATAATATTTCTTATTAAACAAAGGGCAATAACTCCCAAAATTTTCATCAGATATCGATGGTCATCAAACTTAACATAGACATTGTTGCTATAGAGACATATATCAAAAAGAATTTAAATCCATTACCTACTGTTTAAGTTATGCCGTAAACAAGATTTACAGAATATTTTTATAACAAAGGGCAATAACTCCCATAATTTTCAAGAGATATCGGTGGTCATCAAACTTGATGTCGACATTGTTGCTATAGAGACATATATCAAAAAGAATTGAAATCTGTTATTTATATTTATTTATTTATTGGTGTTTTAAGGTCACATATTTATGCACAATGGCTAATCGTGACCGTGACAGTTTTACGGGTGGAGGAAGCCGGAATACCCGGAGAGAACCACCGAGCAACGACGAGCAGCTGCCAGCTCCCCAACATCGTAACTCCGCACTGCAGCACAGGCAGGATTAGATTGGTTGAAGACATGCGTACCATCGACGTGCAATAGAACTTAGTACACGGCGTCATCGTGCCCCCACACGGGCAATGGAGATGAAGTGTCTTGCCCATGGACACAACGCGGTTGCCGCAGGTGGGATTCGAACCGAGGACCTCTCGGCTTGCAGCCTGCACCTCTACCTACTGAGCCACCGTGCACCCTTGAAATCTGTTAAGTCTTGTTCAAGTTCTGTCATAAACAAAGTTCAGACTGATGGACAGATGGGTGGATGGACAGATGCACAGATGGATGGACAGATGGATGGATGGATGGATGGATGGATGGATGGATGGATGGATGGATGGATGGATGGATGGATGGATGTGGATGGATGGATGGATGGATGGATGGATGGATGGATGGATGGACAGAGCTATACGCTATATCCCTCCCTTGCGGAGGTGTAAACCAAAAATATTCAACAGCAATCATCTATGGCTTCACACCAATCTGCAACATTTCAAAATTAAAACTGACTCTGCTATTCTAGGTCTTGGGCTAAATGAATGAATGATGATGATGGAAATAACAACTGAAAGATTTTTAAAAGTCTTTCTTTTCAGCTATCATACTGATTTCAACTTTTCAGCCAAAAACATTTCCATTTGGTTTTGAAGCAGCTATGATGACTAGAGTTGAAGAAAAATTCATTCAAGTTGGACTCAAGAAATCGCTGGTCAAAAAGTGGTAGTATTTGTGGGTGAAAATTTGGTGAGCAGTGTTAAAATTTTACTTATTTTAGTGGCAAGTAGTGATGAATAGTGATGAACTGATTATCAAAACTTGCTATGAACCAATTACCGATTATTTCTCTGTCGATTATGCCGATTCCGATGGTTGAAATCGGACACAGAAGAAAATCTGATAGTGCCTGTTATACAAAAGAATTTTGTTGATAAATCACCAATTACGAAAGGTTAATACCACATAAGTTCTCAGGGTATGCATGTTTAGTGGTGGGCAATTTTAGCCAAAATAATATTTGCATTTTTGGGGGTTGCTATGCACTACACACGTTTTTAATGGGGAAACTTTATTGAAATAGCCAGGTATCGAAAGAGATTTTTAATAGTCAGTGTTAAATATAGAATAGCCAGACACTGCTGGTTTTTAACTGCTGGTTGTCATAATTGGCCAATGCCCCATAACCGGCTGGTTCCGATTGCCGATTCCGATTATCAGTTCATCACTAGAGATGAACCGATTATCAAAACTTGCTATGAACTGATTACAGATTAGTTCTCTGCCGATTATACCAATTTCGATGCCGATTCCGATTGTTGAAATAGGACCCAGAAGAAAATCTATTAGTGCCTGTTATACTGCAGTATTTCGTTGATAAATCACCAATTACGAAAGCTTAATACCACATTAAGTTCTCAGATTATGCATGTTTAGTGCTGGGCAATATTAGCCAAAATAATATTTGTATTTTGGGGAGTTGGGGTGGGGGAAGATCGTTATAAACGATACAATCACACAATATTGTTTTCTTGTAATGATTGAGTTATTCTGATAAATAGTGTTAATACAGTTTTGTGTGAGAATACAATACACTTGGCTGTATGAACCAGGAAGATACTGAGCACACATACTTTTGTCTTAATTGAATAATAACTTTGATGTTAATGTGTGTTGTGAAGTTGTTTGGCGCATTGTTTGCAGATAAGCATGTGACATCAGAATATATTAATTAATGTTCATTGTTCAACTTATTACTTCCCTTGATGTGTTTCTTCAGCGTTTACAAGTTTTCTGCAATCAACATTGGAGAGAAACATCAAGGGAGGTAACTGAATTAAAAAATGAACTTGACAAACTGAAACATGTTTGTGACAGTCATGCGACTTACATGGTGCGTAACAATCATCCACCATCGAAAAAAGAGTATTTTTTTTAGTTTTTCTCTAATTTTAATTTCTTATTGTATTGAGATGCTTGCACCATGAAGTACTTCAGACTAGCGGCTGAACACATTTTATTTATACATGTGCCCAATGCAATGCTGTACAGCACCATGACTGAAGACCAGTGACTTCGATCAGCTGGGAATAGTGGCGATCTCGTACCCATTCCAGATGGTAATTCTGTAATATCTCGGCTCTGCAAATCCCTAAATATTCTGATATGCACTACACACGTTTTTAATGGGGAAACTTTATTGAAATGGCCAGATAACTGGAAACTGCTGGTTGTTATAATCGGCCAATGACCCATAACAAGCCGGTTCCGACAGCCGTTTCCAATTATCGGTTCATCACTAGTGGCAAGTGACTTCCTGTCCAGAGCAGAATATCCACCAGCAGCAAAGGAGTTCAGTCCAAAGAGCTAGTCAGTTATGTGATTAGGGCACCATACCACGTGAAGCAACAAAATCTTCATCAAGACATCAAGGGACCAAAACTAAACTATATTTTTCTGATTCCTAGCATCAACGTTTATCATTTGGCACTTACTGTTCTAATTCACATGGTTTTAAAAGCCGCCCCTTTTGTCTGATGTATACTTTGAAGTATTTTCCTTTGTGATAAACTGTTATGTGGTTACTGTCTCTATAATGAACCAATTTATCTGAAATGAATAAAATATCCTCTTCAAATTCATTGAAAATGAAACTGATGAAAACTTGAGAAATGCTCTATGCCAAAGGATATAATTCTCAGAGTTCTTTGATCACAAACGTGTTCCAATCATGATAGAACTGTCTCAGTTGTTTGAGATTTCAGAAATAAATTACTGCAAATCAAGATTGCGTTAACTCATATCCCGCCAAGAATTTTAAAAATATTTTTCACCAAATCTAGTCATGGCTGCTGAGACATTTGATGAAAGATTCATCTAAATTATACTCAAGAAATCATTGGTGAAAAGAATCCATGCAATTTACAAGAGGGAAATTTGATTAACCCTTTAGCCAACGTAATGGCCAAAATCGGCCAGCGTTATTCACAAAAGTCGCCAATTAATTTTCATTATTTTTTCATTTTTTTGTTTCAAAAACATAGGTTATGACCCCTCTTTGGAACGATCTGGTTGAGCTCATTCCAATGAGGGGTCAGAATCTATGTTTTTTAGACAAAAAATGAAAAAAAATTGTTAATCAAGAATTTTGTTTGCAAGTATCGTCTGCTTTTCATGTTAGGTAAAGGGTTAAATGTGAAGCATGCAAAGAGTTAGGAAAAAAAACAAAAAAACAGCAGCTACGATTCAATATTTTCAGATTTTCTTTTGAACATGAAAGATTTTACAGTGTTGCAGAGTGGTAAATAGACAGAGAATTTTGTCCGGATCACAATCCATTCGCAATCCAGTTGATATTATCTATCTGCTTTTATGATCACAATATTGAACATTACAGACAATTAATGCACAGTGAAATATTACAAATCGTAACTCTTGCGGATGCTTTCAATTGCTTACTTGAAATCTGCCTTTTTTTAAAATCTGTTTTAAACCTTCACCTAACACAAACAAAAGACCCCTCAAAAGCCTGAATCACTCATGTGAAGGCCCATTGATTCCTTAAGAAGAGATTTGAGAGTTTTTTTCCAAATAATTAGTCACTTATTATTTACTTCCTTTTTTTTTCACTGATTAAGGCAGTGGTTTGAGAGAACAACCACTGTCAAACATCTCTTAAGTCCCCTCCCCCCCCCCCACCCCCCAATCCCCAAGAAAAAACTGTGTTATTACAAATACTACAATCGAACAGGAAATTACAAATGTCCAGAAATGTGACATAATAAAGTTGAAAAGGTTAAAATGACTGAATGCCTGATTGGAAGGTATGTAATTTGAACAAACCTGAATCTGTCCCCACTACAGATCCTATATACCAAATATCAAAAAGGGTCTGATTGGTGGATATGAATAAGAAGATATGTACAGAATTTTACTCATATGGCCCCAAGTTAAAATTTGGGTTCCCATAAGGAGCCCAAATATGAACGAAGGGACAAAAGGGTTAAAATGACTGAAGGCCTGATTGGACGGTACATGATTTGAACAAACCTGAATCTGACCCCACTAAGGATGCTGTATACCAAATATTGAAGGGTTCTGACTGGTGGATATGAATAAGATGCTGGTGCATCTGAAGAAATTTTTTTAAAATGTTTCCTCATATTGCACAAAGATAAAATTTGGGCTCTCCCTGGAGAGCTCAAATATAAACCTCGGGAACAAATGGCAATCTGACCCCCATATTGATGCTGAATACCAAATATCAAAAGATTGTGGCTGGTGGATCTGAAAAAGATTTTCAAAAAGTATACTTCACATTGCCCAAAATGAACCCATGGACTTGACTTCAACAAATCTGACTTTAGCCCTCTTAAGGATGCTGTATAATAACAGATAGATTTTGACCATAAGATCTGAAGATTTTTAAATAATTTCCTCATACTGTACTAAGTGAAATTGTGGGCTCCTGTATGAAGTCCAAATATGAACCCAGGGACTTGATTTAACCAAACTTGAATCTAATCCCTGTAAGGATGTTGTATATCAAATACCAAATGATTCTGACATCTACCAGAAGATTTTTCTCAATGTACAAAACAAAAAATTTTAGATCCAAAGCAATCGTGCAACTCGGCATAAATTCTATTTGAGAGAAAGTTGGGAATGTAATAACATCACTGTTGTGCACTGTACAATATCATCATGGATTATTCAAATTCAATCACACTACAAAGAATTTCAACCACTACAAGTTAAAAGGTTTTTCCATTGTATATCTCATACAAGGCGTTCTATTGTTTCATTATGCTGTGAATCCCAAGTTACAGTTCCTGTTGACGTCCCCAATGGTCACTGAATCAAGTTTTATGTCAGACAAAAAAAATCTTAAAAAGGGATATAACCCTAAAATGGAGAGCCAGACAGATGTAAAAATCACATCTGAGCTGCATTTTCTGTGAGTAAAGCAATATACGAAATATGGCTGGCTGTGTTGGGTATAACTGACGTTAGGACGTGGAAACAAAATTTTGGCAATTCTGAGACAAAAAGGGATAATAACTCCAACATAAAACGTTGGACAAATGTCAAAATCAAACTTTCTCTGCATTTTATTTAATCCTGCAGCCCTATTGGGGTGTAGGACTGGATTGTTGCTGAACTACCTAACAATACAGAGTACTGAAACCAATATAAAGCCTGACAATCTCATTCAGGAACATTAGTTCAAATGATTAATGCATGGTTATAGGCCTATGTGTGGCAGGTTTTTTTTTTCTTTTCAGCAAAGGTCTGTTTGACTGAGCCCTAATGTAGAGATACTGTTTTATTTTTTTCTCTTTTATCAGAAGGGGATTTTCTCTGCCCCACAGACCAAGGGCTGGGTGGGCAATTCCCTTCCCTCATAGGAATTGGATTCTGATACCTCTGACATTCATGTCAAATTAGAATAACTGACAATTAATCTTGTACCTAATGAATCAGCCACGTCTGCCCCACAATTTATAAAGTGACCAGTTGAAAAAATGTATTTTTCTAAAAATTCAACAAAGCCATATCATGTGACAATTCATTGGAATGAGCTCGTTCCAATGAGGGGTCACGTATGGTTTTGCTGAAATTTTTTTAAAAATCTGAAAAAGAATAAATTAAATTTTGATATCATGTATATTAGATAAAGAGTTAACAATTCAAATTTCATCACAAACTTTTAACCCTTAAAGGCATGGACAAGTGTCTTGAATTCCCATCATTCCAGTCTCTATAAGGTGCGCAGTGGCTCAGTAGGTAGAGATACAGGCTGCATGCTGCGAGGTCCTCGGTTTGAATCCCATCTGTGGCAACTGCATTGTGCCCTCCCAAATCCCAATTGCCCAACTGCGGGCGCAGTGGCATTGTGTACTAAGGTGTACTGCACGTCGATGGTGCACTTATCTTCAACCAATGCTAACCCTACTTGTGTGTAGTTAGTACATTGGGGAATCTGACAGTTGCTCGCCGTTGCTCGGTTGTTTTCTCTTGGTACTCCGGTTTCCTCCACAAGTAAAACTGACTGACACGAGGTGACCAGGCTGTCAAAAGTGAGTTAAGTTTTGGCTGCCTGTTAAAGCAGCCAAAACTTGACTAGAAACCACTGCTTAGGTAATTTGTCTATTGTCAACAGTATCTCATGATGGCATGTTAAGGGCACCTGTTCTGAGGTTGGAAAATTTGGAAATAGGCCTTTAAGGGTTAAGTTCATACAAACCTGTTTCTATTCCAGGAACTCTTGTTGTATTGAATTGTCTTTCATACTGGGATGAACACAGTGGAACTGTTTTATTGACAAGTAGCTGAAAAGAAGAAAAAAAAAATGAAAAACCTCGTTACTGTAAAAGTGAGAAACTCAAGGCTGCCAGTAACCTAAGGAGATCAGTTAACCCTTACCTAACATGAAAAGCAGACGATACTTGCAAAAAAAAATTCTTCAATAACTAATTTTTTTCATTTTTTATCTCAAAAACACAGGTTATGACCCCTCATTGGAACGAGCTCGACAAGCTCATTCCAACAAGTGATCATAACCTATGTTTTTGAGACAAAAAATAAAAATATAATGAAAATTAATTGGCGAGTGCTGGCCGGTTTTGGCCATTATGTTGGGTAAAGGGTTAACTGAAAGAGGGAAGCACATCTATAACCCAATTTTAAATGGATAAGATTTATTTTCTAAGAACAGGCATTTACACACACAGTCAACAGTAAGTTTGGAAAACATATGATTACTTTTGGAGAGGGTTCCGCTATTTAAGTCTTGGCATCCCATACACTCACATAATTGTTGACAGAATTTCTACATTATATCAAGGATTCATATCTAATCACTGGCAGGCCTTTAGACTGGATGAATTTGGGTCACTGAGATTCGATGGATTTGGAGGCCCTGCACCCAATGGAGTAACCATTGTCCCTCTGGCCTCTGGTGGATCCAATGCCTCCAAATTCAGCCAGTTTTCAGGGCATTAAAAGTTCTTGAATTGAAATCTCTCAGTGTAGATCATTTTGGGTGGGTGTGAAATCACTTGCCCCTGATTCACAATTTTAAGTCCAAAGTCATCAAATTGCTTAAATGTTACTTAACCCTTTACCCAATGCAGACGATATCAAAATTTATTATTTTAAATATCATTTTTGGAAATTTTCCAAAAGATTTCAACAAAACCATATCATGTGACCCCTCGTTGGAATGAGCTCATTCCAACAAGGGGTCACATGATATGGTTTTGTTGAAATTTTTTAAAAAATAGTATTTTTTCAACTGCCGAATTTGCATATTACGCAGGCGGATGAAGCCAATTCGTTGGGTAAAGGGTTGAATACAAAGTTGCAGAGATCCTAAGATCCCAATGAGATATTCATAATCATCCTTTACTGAACCTTAAATTTTTAGAGATTTCTTAGAGATTAAGTCAGGGTGTCTTCAAACATGTCAATCAAGATATAATAGAATGAATGGTCAGTTTAGCACAAGAAGATAGGAAAATGACCTGTTAATTGAATACTCCTGTTAATTAAATAATTACCACCGGAAAAGTGACTATTCAATTAACAGGGTCCCATTGTAAATATTTACTCCTACAATATAGACAAGATTACCTGTTTTTAATGTGCACTGATAGATATCTTTGTTTATTATATGATAGCCTGGAATTATCGCAAATTATCTAAAAGATATTTCTTGATATCTATAGACTTTATGGATAATGAGGAACATCCTCAGTAGCTTCCTAAATGACATCACACTTTGGTGTATCACTTCACCTTCGATAGTGTTACAATCGATTCAGTGCCAGCTTTACCAGTAGTACCAGCAGTTCATGCTATTCAAGCTGTTCTGGTGATTCTATGACTGAAAAATTGGTTGTATAAGGCCAAAAAAAAAAAAGGAATTGATTCACAAGCACCACCGCGATGAAATAAATGGCCCGTGTTGGGCCTTTTTATTTGAACCATCATTGCACGAAAATGGGAAACAGAGAAATTGAAAAGGGCACATTGGTTTCAAGGCAAATCAACAAATAAACAGGTAAATAGGCACAGGAGTGTGTTAAGTATGAGAGGGGAAAGGTTATTGCCATATTTTCGAGAGGTTGGACGCACACGGCAGGGGAATTCAAACGCAAACTTGACTCGGTGTTTGGTGAGCTGTCCAACCCAAGGATAACCCACCTTGTTGAATACCAAACGTTAATTTGCCAGGTACTGGCATCAAATAACCTTTCTTGCTGTGGAAACATGAATGGGAAATAGTGAGAATAATCGGTACAGGTATCAAATGATTGATGCACTAATCAACAAGAATTAGATGCAAGTTACGTTTTGCCAATTTGGGATGCAACGGAAATAGGTAAGTTTTCACGGAAATAGGTAAGTGTTGAATAAGATAAAAGAATAAAGGAAAATTATTATTAAAGATTTAAAAAATACTCGCATTTATTTGTTTTTCATTGTTTGTTTATCACCCCAATGTCTTCATCCCTGTCAAGAAAATCCAACACTCGTTTGTGACTGAAACTTCATAGTTTCAGAATCTGTGCACCATTTGCACCATAACCTGCACAGTTGTTGTGTTTATGTTGGTTTTTCCTGAACGTGACAGGAAAAACCAATATAAATATAACAACTGCGCAGGTTACAGCGCAAATTGTTTTCAAATTGTTCTCCTACATAAGCATTCTTGGTGCTATTGAAACTAATATACTCAGACATATACGGTAAGAATATTTTTGGGGTGGGTGATTATCAAATACAAAAGCCCAAATTCTGCTGGCGTTTCGTGAACATAACCAGGGAAAGAGTGGGTAAAACACTGAATGGAATCTGAAATCAGATTTTTCAGAACAGTTGTGCATCAAGGGAGATTACTCAAAATACATGTGTGTTTCCCAATACGAATGACGTCTTCATTCAAAGTAAACAGAAACAAAGTCTTTACGGGTTGACACGTCCAGCTTATTTTGTGTATTGAGTTGGGCCTATCCATTTATTATTTTCACCCATGGACCCTCGGATAGTGATATGAATGAAAAGGTATCATCACACTGGAAAAATAAAGTGATGTTTCCTTTTTTTAAATATCAAAGTTGGTCACTTGGATATATACAGGTTCCAACTATTTTTAATAGGCGTGGTCTTTTGGAGGGGCTCTTGACAGATGGCTGATGACATTACAAGTGTTGTGTAAGTTCCATACTAAATTGACACCAGAAGCTTGCTTCCATTCTCAGTTGTTTTCATTCGAAAATTACAATTGCAAAAATGCTAATTTCTATCAAAATAACTCACAAAGATACCAAAATAATACGAGGGTGGTCAATAATATCTATGGAAGATGACAGTACCCTGGGGGAGTTGGTTATAAAACTGTTTGTCGGTGGGCTCCATATTCTATGGATATGCTTTGTGTTATCTTTGAAGTGAAATTAGTTAGTCTGTATGGCTTTGCCTTGTTACAATTTATTGGAGAGTGCCTATAGGCATTCTCCTATAAATTGTCACAAGGCAAAGACATGTGGACAGATTTTGATGCCCCAAAATAACTTGGCCTTCTACCAGTTAATTAAGAAAGACCCACCCACCAGAGGGGTTGAGAATTTGTGTTATTGTCTGACAATGTATACACAGATGTAACCTATCTCTCATCCAATTTGGATGATCCTGTCACTAGAACATGCTTGTGAATGAGACTGTTCTTAGCATCCAAACTGTGTCAGTTCATGGGAGATACCCTTACTTTGAATATTCATAAAATAGTTCTGCTTTGTAAAAGTTTAAAAGTGAAGTCAGAGTTCTGTTTCTATATACTATAAGCAAAAAATAAAGAAAAACAGTTTTAGTTTTCAATAAAATGAGTTTTATTTGTATATCATTTTACAAAATGCACTTTCCATGCTTTTTAGGTAAAAACAGACATCAGAAAGTGACTTTTGCCTCTCAATCCTTGCTCACCATCTGGAAGAAATAAAAATAAAAAATAAAAATAAAAATAAAATCCTCCCTCCCTCCCTCATTGATTTGAAAAAAAAATTGCCTGAGAATGAATTGATTTTTTTTTTTTGGCCTAATAATAATAAAATTATAAAGTAAAATAATTAGATGTACAGAAAGTGACACCGAGAGTGATACTGAGCCTTGAACTGGGTAACTTTTCTGAAAAACCTGGTTGATCGATTTGTCGATGCACTGAATTTCAAATTCCTTGTTGTAAATTGACATTTAAAATGTTCTAAAAATTAACATTAATGAAAAAGATGAGAATATTCTCATATGTAGTATTATAATTATTAAATTTCATCTGTGAGTTGAATAATTAGATGGTTAAATTATCGAGGGAAAGTGGGACTATTTTTTTTATGTTTCAGTGATTTGGCTAATACAGGCCTGAATGATCGATCAGCTGATCTTTGTTATTCTTTTGAAACATGTGTGTTTCCTGTCGAACTGCGTTGAATATTGCACAGTAAAATGTCACGTAGCATATAATACAAGAGGCCTGAAGCACTCACCTTGAACAGAACCTGATATAAACAGAGTCCAAGAATGAATCTACATTAAGCAATCAATCTCCATAGGATCCACTGTTAATTCCTGAGCCCCTCAGGCGTGACTAAAACAGTCCAAGCATCATGCCCTTCCCTCAGTTAATCATAATGTAAAAAGTGGAGCTCCCCTATGCAGCCCCTTGAAAAAACCGATGTGGATTAATCTTAGTTACACACCTCTAGAGGGTACTTAATAAAACATTTTTAATTCTTCAGCTACATGGCCAATTCAGGCCCACAAAGGGAGCCCAAATATTAACCCAGGGACTCGATGTGAACAAAATTCAATCTCACCCCCTAGAGATGTTGTATACCAAATATTATAAATTCAAAGTAATTTGTATATTTTTATACTTACCAATGGCCCAGACTAGCTGGTGCTAACTCAAAAATTAATCCAGGGCCAAACACAAATTTTGCCCCCCCCCCCCCCCCCCCCCCCAATCACCAAAATTTGCATGCAAAACCGAAAATTGAATGTCCTATCTGGCCCTCCATACTTTTGCAATCTGCGCATGCGCAGTATCCAGGAAGACACCGAAAATGACGCCAACCATCATTCTTTCTATAATTGCCTGTTAAATGTTGAAAACAGTGGGGAGGTATGAGTGCCCACTCATGGGAGGGCCATACCCATCTGGGCCATTGGTAAGCATAAACAAGAGCACCGCGTAGCGGGACAATATATGCCCATTTTGTATTTTTGAAGGATTGGGGTAAGGATGGGGGTGAGGATGAAAATTGTTTGGACCAACCCCATATTCGAACTTGACCTGTATTTTGTTGTGATTAAACAACATACCAAGTTTGGAACCAATCGGAAAACAAATAATAAAAGTTATCATCCGGAAACCAAATATTTGATGCATTCTATGTCCAACAAGGTCCATAATTCAGGGGAACTTCGAAGTTCGAACTGACCCCATATTCGAACTTGACCTGTCTTTTGTTTTGATTAAACCACATACCAAGTTTAGGAGTCAATCGAAAAAAAATACTAAAGTTATCATCTGGAAACCAAATGTTGACGAACGGACAGACCGACGGATGGACAAATGGATGGACAAATGGACAGACAGACAGATTGATTCCATAATTCGACGGTTTTTCAACAGGCGTATAAAAAATCAGTTACACCATTCTAAAGTTATAATCCGGAAAACACAAAATGCACAAATTCAAGAGGAATAACTCTGGAAAGGTACATGCGATTTTGGCCGAAAGTGAACCTGAGCTGTGCTTTGTGGTCATAAACAAAATCTGAGAATTTGAAACAAATTAGTCAAGGCAAACTAATGTTATCATCCGGAAACCACAAAATCCATAAATTTGCAATCATTCAAGGGGAATAAATATGGAACGGTACATGCGATTATGGCCAAAGGTGAACTTGAGCTGTGCTTTGTGGTCAAAATCTGAGAATTTGAAAAAAAATCAGTCAAGGCAAACTAAAGTTATCATCCAGAAACCACAAAATCCATAAATTTGCAATCATTCAAGGGGAATAACTCTGGAAAGGTATATGCGATTGTGGTCAAAAGTGAACTTGAGCTGTATTTTGTGGTCAAAAACAAAAAACTGAAAATTTGAAATAAATCGGTCAAGGCAAACTAAAGTTATCGTCCGGAAACAAAAAGTTGGGCTAAATTCCCATAAATAAAGGGCCATAACTCTACTGCAAATGAGCCACTAGAAACGGAAATCGAACCCATCCTGTATTTTGTCATACTAAATCCACATGCCAAATTTAACTCAGCTCAAACCATTACAACTAAAGTTATCATCCGGAAACGAAATGTGTCCATGGACAGACAGACAGACGGGTGGAGAGACCATTCACATAATACGTCCCGTTTTTCAAATGGGTGTATAAAATCAACATCTGAAAAATTTGGTGTCAATCCGTCAAGGCGTTTGACTTTAAATGAACGGAAAGAAACTTTTTTTCAAAAATTGTGTTTTCAAAGGGCCATAACTCTGCAGTGCATGGACTGAGAAACACCAATATCGAACTTGACCTGTATTTTATTGCTACAAACAACATCTGAAAGTTTGATGTCGATCTGTCAAGGCGTTTGACTTTAAATGAATGGAAACCAATTTTTTTCGAAAGATTGTGTTTTCAAAGCGCCATAACTCTGCAGTGGATGGACTGAGAAATACCAATATCGAACTTGCCCTGTATTTCATTGCTAAAAACAACATCTGAAAAATTTGGTGTCAAGGTGTTCAGCTTTAAATGAATGGAAACCAATTTTTTTAGAAAAGTTAAAAAATTTATAGTAATTTATATATTTTTTATACTTACCAATGACCCAGACTTAGCTGGTGCTAACTCTAACAAAACCAGGGCCAAACACAAATTTTGCCCCCCAATCCCCAAAATTTGCATCCAAAACAAAAAGAAATCATGTCCTAAAGGACCTCCATACTACGCCTCTACTGCGCATGCGCAGTGACGCAGACGTCCCGAAATTGGCGCCAATTATCATTCTTACTGGCAGTGCCTGGTCAGCGCTATGTACTCAGCGGGGAGGCAAGAGTTCCCAACTCCAGGGAGGGCCATCCCCGTCTGGGTCATTGGTAAGTATAAAAAATATATAAATTACTATAAATTTTTTAACATTTTTATACTGTACCAATGACCCAGACTTAGCTGAATAGTAAACAGGCTGGAGGGCCTAGGACATAGAGGAAAATCCAATAAGCTCAACTATATAGTAAAGAGGTAACCCCTTAAGGAGAAAAGGAGTATTAGGCTTTACATGTATCTTTCTTATTTAATATTAAATTAGAAAGATACACTACCCTTAATAATTGAGCACAATAACATTCATGTTCTCTATTAACATCCAGTATATCCCTTATACTAATTATTTTTAAAGCAAGCCAATAAATAAAGTAGTCCAGAGAATTGAGACTCTTTATAGTCATTTAAAAGTGTCCGAGTATAGTATATTAAAGCCCGTTTGACACTTGACATATACAAATGCTTCACACCGAGCTACACTTTAAAAATAAGACGGACATGAATGAATTTAACATTAATATTACACTTTAAAACCATCCCGGAAGCGACTCAGAAAAACTGACTTGGAGGAGGCATTCCCTTGCTTTTCACTATAAAGCAGGTGACCTAAGGGAACACCCGCCCCCCCCCCCCCCCCTTGCCCTGGGTCAAATAGCCCAGAGCGAAGAGGGCAGCCGGACGGAGTCACTGCCGGAACAGAAAGCCTGCATAACTATAGTTGCAACTGTTTAGTGGACGACATTCTGAGCAACAGATAACGGACCTAAACAATGCAGGTCTCCAGAAATGGACTCAATATTTCTGAGATAAAAATTCGTAAATGTGGATGGCTGAGACCAATAAGCAGCCTTCATTAAATCTGTAATAGCAACACTTTAAAGAGCTCTTACTTCATGAGCAGAAATCTTAAGCACAGACTGCTGAGAAGAAGATAAATCTTCATAAGCAGTACGGATAGTTAATTGAATCCATCTAGCAATAGAATGGACCGAAATGTCCTTTCTATTAGGCATCAAAGACAGAAAGAAACGTTTCCGTCCCTTTCTGATAAACTGAGATCTCTGTTTATAGATACGTAACGCTCTAACAGGACAGAGTAAAGGCCTACGCCCGTCTGAAGACGGAAGAGCCTTAATAACAATAGGTTCCGGATATTTATTAGGAGCCTGATTCTTAGCTAAAAAACCCACATTAGTAGTGAAGGTGATAGTGTTCCCAACACTACGATAATGAGAATCATCCACCGACAGTGCATGAAGCTCACTAACTCTTCTAGCAGAAGAGAAAGCTAAGAGAAAAGCTGTCTTATAAGATAAGAATTTGAAATCTACTGTCCCAAGAGGTTCAAATGGCTTTTCCTTCAATTTAAGAAGAACCCAAGCTAAATTCCACTTAGGAATTAATCTAAGAGTTCTGGGTCTATTTATCGAAAAGTTTCTAACCAACTTAAATAAAGAGACATTAGATCCAATTTGTAAACTATCATGATGTGCATAGGTATCAGATAACATAGATCTATAACCCTTTATAGTAACAGGCTGCAGTTTGATTTCGTCAAACAAGTATACTAGAAAGTTTGCAATGTCTGGTATAGAGGGATCGAATATATCTACAGAATGATCCCTACACCAACGAGGAAAAACCTTCCACTTAGCCGCATAGTTTAGCGAAGAGGAGGTCCTCCTACAGTTAGAAATCGCGTCCACTGCTCGTCCTGTAAAGTGTTTGCCATGCAAGAAGGACCGCACAACGGAAAAACGTGAAGGTTGAGACCTTGCGGGTTGTGATGGAGTTGGCGCGATTTCCCCTGCGAAAGAAGATCCTCCTGTGGAGGAAGCTTTCGCGGTAGGTCCCACAACAGACACCTGAGTAGATTTATCCACGATCTCTGTGGCGACAGAGATGCTACCAACAGAATCTTGCATTGAGATTGTTTTATCTTTAGCAATACTTGTTGAATTAACAGCGCTGGAGGATACGCATATCCTATCATTCCGTCCCAAGGGATCGACAGAGCGTCTACTGCAAATGCTCTTGGATCCGGACACGGAGACACATACGTCTGCAACTGATTGTTGAGATGTGTCGCAAATAAGTCTATCATTGGCCGTTCCCATTGGTAGCAAATTTGATTGAATACTTGTTTGTTGAGAGTCCACTCCGACGGCAACAAGCGACCCTTTCGTGAAAGGGAGTCTGCTAGCACATTCAGACGACCCGGTATGTGACGGACCAAAAGAAGAACGTGATGTTCTAGCGCAAACAGAAGGATTCTTTCCGTTAGATTGAACAACGGAACTGAATGAGTGCCTCCCTGATTCCGTATATACGCCACTACTGTCGTATTGTCGGATAGGATTTGGACATGAGCATTGTGAATAATGTCCATCCAGTGACGTAACGCAAGCCAAATTGACATAATTTCCTTGATGTTTATGTGCTTGCACAGGAATTGCGGATCCCAAAGACCCTGGCATCTCGAATCCGTTGGGATTAATGATGCACCCCAACCTGTTTGACTGGCATCCGTCATAATGGTAAAACTCGGATCCGGCAACTGCAGCGGAACTCCCTGAGTTAACCACTGAATGTTTGCCCAAGTCTGAATCTCTTGTTTCACTTGATCTGACAAGAGAACGTCTACATCGAGCGAATGAATTTTCACACTCCAATTCTGAGTCAAGAAAATTTGAAGAGGACGTGTGCGTAACCGCCCCATCGGAATGAGATCCGCGGCGGCTCCGCACAGACCTATCAGTCTCATAAATTCTCTCGCCGTGACTTTGTCTGCGTGCAGACAATAGCGAGCATAACAACTGACTAATTTCGCTCTGGTTAACGGCAGACGAACGAGATTGTTGTGCGTCTCGAAGCTCATTCCCAGATGAGTGAATGACTTGGACGGCACCAGATCCGACTTCTCCTCGTTTACTATAAAACCGAGACGTCGGAGCAATAGAAGAAAATTCTGAACATCGTTCTGAAGCGTTAACTCGTTGCCGTACCTCTGAAGAATGTCGTCCAGGTAGGCCGACGTTACCGCAGACGAATGAGCTCGGAAATAGATCATTACCGAGTTCATTACCCGAGTGAAAGCCCAGGGTGCTAGATTCAATCCGAAGCACATCGCCCAGAATTGATACACCACTCCTAGGACTGCGAAGCGTAGGTACTTTCGGAATGTCGGATGTACCATGACGTGAAAGTACGCATCTTTGAGATCTATGCTTGTTGCATAATCGTTCACCCGAATACTCGCTCTGACCGATCGAATCGTCTCCATATAAAACTTCGGAGCGACGATCAGCTTGTTTATCCAGCTCAAATCTATGACTGGACGGAACGAGCCGTCTGGTTTCGGAACCAGAAACAGATGGCTGTAGAATCCCGGAGATTCCTGGTTTTCTACGATCTCTACCGCGTTCTTCATTAAAAGAGACTGCACCTCAGATAACAGAGCGACTCTTTTCTGCGGATTTGACGGAAGATGAGTCCACTTTGGACTTCGAGTTAATGGAGGCTTTCGTTTGAAGGATATCTTTAGACCTTCCGAAGTCACTCCTCTCACCCAAGGGTCGTCCGTAATCGACGCCCATTCTTGTGAAAAGCTCGACAACCTTCCGCCAACCGGTACGCGATAGAGGTTTAAGCCATCACCTCCTGGACCTGCGAGGCCTGCGGTAGGAGAAACCACATCCTCCACGACCCGCACCTCGCCCCGTCGACCTCGGGGCGTCCGACCGATTGTCCCGGCCTGAAGGACGTCCCGAAAGAGAGTCGCTACCCTGACGGTCTCTCAAATAAGACCAAGAGGACGCACCGGAACCTCTATAGGAACCTCTCTTGGGCGCATTAGACCCAGAAGTGCCTGTCTTATTCGTGTCTGCTGTATTCGACTTCTTCGGAGCAGATTTGAACAACAGAGAATCCTTAGCTTTCTTTGTAATTTATCATAAATAGCAGAAAGCTTGCCGTCAAAGAGAAGTTCTCCAGAGACCGAAGCGACTCTAAGAGAGTGCTTCACCTTAGTATCCACTAGTGTGGATGTAGCTAGGGCTGCGTC
The DNA here is from genome assembly GCA_031216915.1 of Pictodentalium vernedei. Lineage (NCBI taxonomy): Eukaryota > Metazoa > Mollusca > Scaphopoda > Dentaliida > Dentaliidae > Pictodentalium > Pictodentalium vernedei. The sequence goes on along the minus strand of CM062296.1, from coordinate 732,708,448 downwards.
ACATCTAACCAACTCCAGATTTGCCACTGAAAGGGCGGAGTTACACGTGGAATAAGCTACTGCCCTTGAAAGAAGTCTTAAAGAGGATTGTATATCCTGAAACTCTTTCACCTGAAGGCGCAGTGATAACGCCTTAGTAAGGTGATCTGCGTAAGATAAGGCATCTAAAGTGGCTCTGTTAGACGCAATAGCTGTTTCCAACACCGCGGTTGGAATAGAAGCCGACGACGGTAATGATAGCTCTAAGTCTTCCGCCTCGTCGTCCATACGCAGAGGAACTCTCGGTATACCCTGTCCTGCCGTATCGAATTTATTCCTCGCATTAATGAAAGGCAGGTTGAGAGTATTAGCGGACAAGAAACCTGCTTTCCACGTCCTGGAAGCAAGTTTAAATATAGCGTCGTTCAATAATTCAAATGTTCTTGCAACATTATTGGACTGCGACGGAAACTCGGGAGCGATGTCCCTGAACCGCTCAAAAAATTCAGAGCCCAATGACGCTATAATTCTCTTGTCCGGAACCGCAGCAGTCTGGCCCGACGGAACAACTTGAGGGAGAAAGTGCCGGATGAAGTCCACGGCAGCTTTATGTTGTTCCGAAAGGGATAGCTCCAAGTCATCCGTATCCCTTTCACCATCCGGTCGGACCTCATGATGTTCCCGGTCGTCCGCCCCCGATGCTTCGGCGGTGCGTACCGACCCAGCGCCGTCGGATAATTCTCGATCCGACACCGTTTCTGTCGGCTGCTGGGAAGCTGCGATAAGCTGTGCTATCTGCACAAGAATGTCCGGCGTCGAGACCTGCGGAGGCGCAGTCTTTCGCTGCTTCGCCGAGGGCAGCTCCGCATCAGATGGCTCCCGCATACTTTTCCTATGCGAACGTCCGGAGTCCATCGGTCTCGAATCCCTGGCTGCCGGATGGTGTGACCTGGTCGCCGAAGAATCCTTGATCGGCGAAGCTGGTAATATATCGGCGGTCACGCGGCCAAGGTGCGGTCGTGTGCGCTGACGAGAAGAGGAAGCCTTAACAGTCTCCGCGGACTGCTTATACAACGGAGCGTCCCGAGCGACGGACGTATGCTCCGCTAAAGACACATTTTGTACCACAACATCTGGTCCCAGATGTTGTTGTACGAGAGAGGGGCCTCTCTCGCTCGCGGCCCGGCTGGACCTGGACGAGCTAGGAACCGGACTCAAAGGCTTCCTCCGTTCTCGCTTACTATCCGCCGTCACTGGGTGTGCATCTATTATGTTTATAGTGCTCGCATCACCCAAAATTTCCTCCTGGACCGCATCGGACGAACCTGGCTGCCGAACCATTCGGTGAATGGACGCTACACCGGGCGAGCTAGCGGACGACATTTGTCTAATTTCCATGAGCACTTTTGCCGCTAGCTCTGAATTCATTTGTGACGACGGACGCACACTTGTAGAAGATAACATGGAAACATCACCCTGTTCTGGTTCCTCTGAAATAGAAACTGAGAGAGTAGAGTGACCTTGCGGAGAAAGAGCCGGCATAGCCCTTTCTCCAGAAACAACATATCGTGACACACGTTTCCAATGTTTCTCATCCCAATATTCACATATAGGACAGGGATTAATGCGAGAACACTGACTACAATTAATACAATGATCATGAAAGTCAGAGGAAGATTTCTTCCTATTACAATTTGAACAATGTCCCTTCATTGTGAAAGAACAACAATAAGTCCTAGTTAATCGCAAAAACCCCTGACACAAAGATACATAATAACATGATCCATTAATAAATGAAAAAACAATTGCAAATCAAAATAATTTTGAAAAAATATTTTTTCAGCGAAGCCCAAGTTACTGAAAAGTAACGTTGAGCCCCGATGGATCCGATGGCAAAGTGTGGTCAAAAATTTTAAAATTATATTAAATAATTAATGAGACACTTACGGATAATATAAATGTATCTTATAGTGAGATAAACTACAGCAAAGGCAAACAGCCCCCCTCAAAAAAGGCTGTTGCCAATGTAAACAAACAGTGTAAAAACACCAGAAAACATGACTCCAGGCACTGAAAAAACTGGCCCGGAATCAGTCATCAAATTACACTCTATCTGATGCAAAACAGAGACTCCCAGGGGAGAATCTGCAGAACATCAGATGGAAGATGCAGAACACAAACGTTATACACCCATAGGTGAAAACGTAACTATGGGGAAAATAACAGAAAACATTCTGTAACCAAGCAACTCTTCCAGGAAATTTTAGAAATGAAATTTCTCAAAAATATGCCAAAAGCATGGGAGAATTGCAAGGGGGGACTTTAGAAGGCTAGGGGAGAGGAAACACTGAATAAGCAGTGCAACATTTAGCAAGAATGACAACAAGAGGCCCATGCCTCGAAAATAGGCAACTTAACATAATTTCATCAAAAAATTTTAAGTACAGCCCTGATTATTTTTTGTCACTTCTTTTTCCTCTCCTCCTTCTATCCTCCTTAGAATCACATTTTCTCCAAAAATTACATGTCTGGCATCCTTTAAACTGAGATTTACAAGCACAAAGATCAGTGAGATGTTGACTGATGAAGGGCCAAACACAGAATGATAATTGGCGCCAATATCGGCGACGTCTGCGTCACTGCGCATGCGCAGTAGAGGCGTAGTATGGAGGTCCTTTAGGACATGATTTCTTTTTGTTTTGGATGCAAATTTTGGGGACTGGGGGGCAAAATTTGTGTTTGGCCCTGGTTTTGTTAGAGTTAGCACCAGCTAAGTCTGGGTCATTGGTACAGTATAAAAATATTGTGTTTTCAAAGGGCCATATATCTCTGCAGCAGATGGACTGAGAAACACCAATAACTTGACCTGTATTTTAATGCTAAAAACAACTTCTGAAAGTTTGATGTTGATCCGTCAAGGCGTTCGACTTTAAATGAACGGAAACCAAATTGTTTACGGACAGACAGATGGATAGATGGACAGACAGACAGACTGATAACATAAAACGACCGTTTTTTAAACAGGCGTATAAAAATATACAAATTACTTTGAATTTATAATATTTTTATACAACAACCAATGGCCCAGACTAGCTGAATCGTAAAAAGGCTGGAGGGCCTTGGACATAAAGGAAAATCCAATTACTCAATCACTTCATAAAGGATATCTCCTACTGGAGAATAGGAGAGAAAGGAATTATATATGGCTTTCTCCTTTACTAGAAACGGGAAAGACATAACACCAACAATGTAATTGCGCATTACATAATATATAATTCTCCATTTACTGCCAGCATAACCCATTATGCTAATTCAGTGAAGGGAAGCCAAAATATAAAGACAGTCCAGAGACTGAGACTTTTTATACTCATTTAAAAGTGTCCGAGGATTGTATATTAATGCCTATTTGACACGTGACATATACAAATGCTTCACAGTGAACCACACTTTAAAAACAATACATAAATGAGACATATTATTTGCTTCACACCGAGCTACACATTAAAACCATCCCAGCACCACTCAGGACTACTGACACCGGAGGAGGGCTTCCCTTTCTTTTCACTATAAAGCTAGATGATCATAAGGGAAAAAAAACGCCCCCCCCCCCCCCCTTGTTCTGAGGTACACAACCTCAGAATGAAGAGGGCAGCAGAACAGAGTCACTGCTGAGCGGGCTGCTTAAATAACTGTAGATGTAACCCTTAATGGACGCCATTCTGAGCAAAAGAAAGAGGACCTAAACATCTAAGGTCACCGAAGATGGACTCTAAATTTCTCAGGTAAAACTTGGTAAATGTAGAGGGCTGTGTCCAGTACGCAGCCTTCATGAGATCAGTAATGGCTATACTGTTAGAATAAGTCCAGGAAGTGGACAGCGCTCTAACTTCATGCGGTGATATCTTATTTACAGAGCGTTGATCCGATGATAGATTTTTATAGGCAATGCGTATTGCCAACTGAATCCATCTAGCAATTGAATAACAGAAATATCTTTTCTGTTAGGAATTAATGAAAGAAATGCTTCCTTCCTTTTCTTATAAAATCTGATTGACGTTTATATATGCGCATAGCCCTGACTGGACACAGCAGAGGTCTACGGTTGTCCGTAGACGGCAGAGTCTTTATGGTAATCGGCTCAGGCCATTTATCTGGAGCCTGATTCTTAGACAAAAATCCCACTTCCATAGTTAGAGTAATGGCAGCATTACCCACACTACGATAGTGAGATTCGTCAACAGATACAGCATGAAGTTCACTAACTCTTCTAGCAGATGCAAAGGCTAAGAGAAATGCCATTTTATATGTCAGGAATTTGAGGCTCAAACGGAGCTTCTTTCAGCTTCAACAGAATCCAAGACAAATTCCACTAAGGAATTAATCTGAGGGTTCTAGGTCTATTAATAGAGAAATTTCCAACCAGTTTGGATAATGAAGCATTAGATACAATTGACAAGTTATCAAGATGAGCGTAAGTGTCTGATAACATAGACCTACAGCCCTTAATATTGACGGGCTGCAGTTTTGAGATCATCAAACAAGTAGACCAGAAAGTTGGCAATATCCGGTAAGGATGGATCATAGACATCTATTGACTGATCCTTACACCAACAGGAGAAAACCTTCCACTTCGTTGCGTAAATCAACGAAGAGGAGAGGAGGACCTCCTGCAGTTAGAAATTGCGTCCACTGCTCGTCCTGTAAACTGTTTGCCATGCAAGAAGGACCGCACAATGGAAATATGTGAAGGTTGAGACCTTCCGGGTTGTGATGCAGTGTGTGTGACTTCCCCTGATAAAGAAGGTCCTCTCGCGGAGAAAGCTTCTGGGGAACATCCCATAACAGACACCTGAGGAGATTGATCCAAGGTTTCTGAGACGACAGAGGTGCTACTAGAAGAATTTTGCAACAAGACTGTTTGATCTTTAACAGAATCTGCTGAATCAACGGAGTTTGAGGATACGCATATCCTATCATTCTGTCCCATGAGATTGACAGAGCGTCTACTGTGTACGCTCGATGGTCTGGACATGGTGACACAAACGTCGGTAAATGATTGTTTAGATGTGTCGCGAACAGATCTATCATGGGTCGATCCCACTGGTAGCAAATCTGTCTGAATACCCGCTTGTTGAGCGTCCACTCCGATGGCAACAGGCGACCTTTCTGAGATAGTGAGTCTGCTAATATGTTCAGATGACCCGGTATATGATGGACAGAAAGCAGAACATGATGATTCACGACATATAGAAGAATCTTCTCCGTTAGATCGCATAATGGAATCAAATGAGTGCCGCCCTGGTTCCTGATATAAGCTACAACTGTCGAGTTGTCTGACAAAATCTGAACATGAGCGTTCACTAGAATGTGAATCCAATGTTGTAGTGCTAACCATATTGACATCATCTCCTTGATGTTTATGTGCTTCTCTAGGAACCAAGGGTCCCAAAGACCCTGACACTTCAAGTCTGCGGGGCTCAGGGTTGCGCCCCAACCCGTTTGACTCGCATCCATCAAAATCGTGAAAGCTGGATCCGACAGTTGCAGCAGAACTCCTTGAGTTAACCACTGAATATCTGTCCAAATCTGGACCTTTTGTTTTACTAGGTCCGTTAAAACAATATTGGTTTCGAGCGAATGCGCCTTCACACTCCAGATCTGCTTAAAGAATATCTGGAGGGGATGCGTGCGTAGTAGACCCATCGTAATAAGATACAAAGCCACTCCACACAACCCTATCATTCGCATGAATTCCCTCGCTGTTAATGCATCTGAGTGTAGACAAAAGCGAGCATAACAACTGACTAATTTTGCTCTGGGTAACGGCAGTAGAACCAGATTGTTGTGAGTCTTGAAGCTCATTCCCAAGTGAATGAATGACTTGGACGGAGCTAGATCCGACTTTTTCTCGTTTACGATGAAACCCGAGACGTCGGAGCAACAGAAGCAGACTCTGAACATCGATCTGAAGAACAATTTTGTTGCCGTATCTCTGAAGAATGTCGTCCAAGTAAGCCGACGTTACCGCAGATGAATGAGCTCGGAAGTGAGACATTACAGATTCATTATTCGAGTGAATGCCATGGGCGTCAGGTTCAGACCGAAGCACATTGCTCGGAACTGATACACTTTCCCTTGTACGGCGAACCGTAGGTACTTTCTGAATGCCGGATGTACCAGGACATGAAAGTACGCATCCTTTAGATCAATGCTTGCTGCATAGTTGTTCACTCGAATGCTCACCCTTACCGACCGAATGGTCTCCATATAGAACTTTGGAGCCACGATAAGCTTGTTTATCCAGCTCAGGTCTATTACCTGTCGGAACGAGCCGTCTGGCTTCAGTACGAGGAACAGGTGACTGTAGAAACCTTGAGAATTTTGATTCTCGACAACCTCTATTGCTTCCTTTGATAAGAGAGTCTGTACCTCCGCTAGGAGAGACTCTCTTTAGCAAGGATTTGACAGAAGATTTGTCCAACACGGACATCTTGTTAGTGGTGGTTTCGCTCGGTATGTTAACCGTAGGCCATCCAAGACTACACTTCTCACCCACTGATCTTCCATAATTGTTATCCAGTTTTTCGCAAAGCTTGATAACCTTCTGCCAACTGGTAAGCAATAGAGGTCCTGACCATCACACGTACGCCCTGTGAGGCCTACGGGAGGAGAAACCATGTCCTCCCTGCCAAGAGACTCGACCTGTCGGATTGGGGGCATCTGACCGGTAGTCTCGATCAGACCTACGCCCCTTTCACGAGTCGCTGTACTGACGACCTCTAGAGTAATTATAGGAGGGTTTCCTATACCCTCGAGAGGAGTCCCCTTTTGATGTATTCTGACTGGAACGTCCTCCTTTACTCTTTTCTGCTGCAGCGGATCGATTTGACGCCGACTTTAGAAGCAGAGAATTAGACGCTTTCTTAGTAGCCTGATCAAAGACTAATGAAAGCTTGTCGTCAAATATAGTATGTCCGGAAACCGGAGTGACTCGGAGAGAGTTTTTCACTTTGTCATCTATCTAAGATGACGACGCAAGGGCACCATCACGTCTGATTAACTCCAAATTAGCCACTGTTAGGGCGGAGTTATACGTGGTATACATAATTGCCCTGGAAAGAACTCTTAGATAGGTACGAACGTCCTCAAATTCCTTTCCGTTGAGACGTTGTGCCATAGCTCTTGTAAGGTGATCTGCGAACGACATAGCATCCAAATTTGCTCTATTAGAAGAAATTGCCGTCTCAATTGTGTCTGAGCGAATTGTGAATGAACCAGGCAAGGATACCTCTAGATCCTCGGCTTGCTCATCCAAACGCAGAGGAACTCTCTGAACATCTTCCCCGACCATTTTAAATGAACGTGGTCCAAGAAAGGGTAAATTTATGGAAGATGATGTCAAGAAACCGCCTTTCTTCTTCCCACTGGAGAGATTAAATACAGCGGCGTCTAAATGGTCAAAGGCGTGCGACACCTGCCTAGACTGAACCCGAAAAGAAAGGACCTCCTCCTTTGTCCTGATAAAGTCTGCATCCAACGACACCAGCGCTTTCTAATTGTCACAGCATTCTGATGCACCGGAACAAATTCAGGGTGGTATTGATGGATTAAATCCATCGCAAACCATGTGTTGTTCCGAAAGGGAAGGGTAATCTTCTTTCATATCCCTTTCACCATCCGAGAGAATCAGTTGTGAATCTCGGTCCCTTGCATCGGAATGAACAGATGACTGGACCGACCCAGCACCGTCCGACAGCTCAGGTTCTGAGACTGTAGTAGGCTGCTCTTGCCCTTGCTGGGATGCTGCGCAATCAGCGACAGCAAGTCCGTTACAGAGGCCTGAGGAGCAGCGGTTTTCTGTTTCTTCGCCACTTGCAGCTGCTGGTACGGTGTGTCAGAGATGGCTCTTTTCTCTGAAATGTCCCGATGAATGAGGCCTTGACTCCCTAGCTACCGGATGGTCTGACTTCGCAGATGAGTGGTCCCTTCTTGGCGATGCAGGCTGGATATCCGAAGTCGGGTAGCTAGGGTGCGGTCGTGTGTGCTTTGTAGATGATGTGGAAGAAGCCGTAACTATAGCAGAGGCTGGCTGTAATCTATATGGAGCATCCCAGATGGAAGGTGCAGACGTATGCTCCGACTCACGCAAGTTTTTTATCACAACATCTGGTCCCAGATGTTGCTGGGAAGGAGAGGGACCTCTCACGTTTGCAGTCCTTTCAGACCTCGCCGAGCTTCCCACGGTACTTGTTGGCTTCTTCCCCTGTTCCGTCGTCGCTGGGTGAGCATGTTTATGTTTTAAGGTGCTTGCTCCACCCAATCCACTTTTATCGACCGCAACGGATGCACTCGGCATCATGGTAACCATGGACAGAGTAACCGCTTCACCGGTCGAGCTAGCTGCAGACAAGGGACTAAAACCACCAGCCAGTGGCTTTATCCCCTGTCTAATATTCATGAGCACCTTGGCAGCTAGTTCTGTTTGCTCATCAGAGTGCGATGACAGTAGCACACTTTCTCTTGGTGTCACATAACCATCACCATGTTCTTGTTCCTCTGAAAAAGAAACTTAACTTTGCGATGAGAGGACCGGTATTGGCCTCTCACCACTAACAACATACCGTGACACCCATGTCCAATATTTGTCATCCCATCCGACACATGTAGGACAAGAATTAGTGGTAGTACATCGACTACAAGCATGTAAATCTGAAGATTTCCTCGCCTTGCATTTGAGCAGTAAACTTTCATAATTAATCAAAACAAAGTCGACAATATGCACACCAACTTCACAATAAATATATGATAAAGATACATAATAAACAAAATTAAAATACAAATCAAAAAATTAATTTAAAATTTTTTTTTTTTTAAAAATGTTGACAAAAGCCCAAGTGGAACAAGACGAGCCCAAAGGTATCCTGATAGAGCCTAAGAGTGGACAAAAATAATTGCTACACTACTGGAATAACATAATATGTATCTTACAACAATCCTACAGTAAAAGAAATAGGAAACTACATATATTTATAAGACATTGCTAATGTAAACAACGTCACAAGAAAAACCCGGAAACAAGACCCCAGGCACCAAATAAAAAAAGGCCCGAAGTCAGTAACAGATTTTAAACTATCCGATGTAAAGCAAGATCTTCAGATGAAGAAATAAACAGCTGTGCCATGAGCGCATGATACGCCTGTTATTAATTACAAGAGGGAAGCACACAATATGAGTATACATGTGTACTTGTCAGGTTTTTTTATATTCTTGCACAAAAATCATAACCAACAACATACTGTGTTCATTAATTTGGAAATAAATCGAAAGGGAGATTCCAGTTATCAACATATACTTGCAACCAAAAAATCATGAAAATTGCTCAAAGCATTTTCAAGTTATTGTCCGATATGTGGAAAATTGCCTATATTTTGACGAATCAAGTCCCATAACTCTGGAATGACCATTCCGATTGCGACACAAATCAAAAGGGAGATTCCTTCTATCAATATATAATTGCAACCAAAAAATCATGAAAATTGCTCTAAGCATTTTCAAGTTATTGTTCGACATGTGGAAAATTGCATATATTTTGACGAATAAAGTCCCATAACTCTGGAATGACATATCGGACAGCAACACAAATAGAAAGGGAGTGTCCTTCCATCAACATATACTTGCCACCAAAAAATCATGAAAAGTGCTCAAAGTCCAACATGGAAAATTACCTATATTTTGACGAATCAAGTCCCATAACTCTGGAATGACAAATCGGACAGCGATACAAATCGAAAGGGAGATTTCTTCCATCAACATATACTTGCCACCAAAAAATCATGAAATTGCTCAGGGCATAGTTATTGTCCGACATGTGGAAAATTGCCTATATTTTGACGAATCAAGTCCCATAACTCTGGAATGACAAATCGGACAGCGTCACAAATCGAAACGGAGCTTCCTTCCATCAACATATACTTTCCACCAAAAAATCACAAAAATTGCTCGAAGCGTTTTTGAGTTATTTGTACGACATGTGGATGGACGGACAGACAGATGGACGGACAGCGGTATACCATAATACGACAGTTTTTTGCAAAACGGGCGTATAAAAACGATACATCGGATACAAGATACATGACCCAAACACCTAAACACCCATAGGGTGAGGACGTAACCATGGGGATATACAGAATAAACATTCTGTATAAGACGTCACACTCCCAAGAAATTAATAAAAAAATTTCAATAAAATAAGCCAAAAAGCTTGGGAGTTTAACAGGAGGGCTTCAAGGAAGGATAGGGAAGGAACACTTAACAAACAGTGGATAAATCATTAACAAGAATGATGACGTCAGGCCCATGTCCCGAAACTGGGAAACATGAAATAATTTTGATAAAAATTATAAAGTTACAGCCCTGAACGTTTCCAACCACCTTTGTTCACATCCATCATCCAATTATGTTCTTGGATCCACTAATTCTACTATTGATTTGTGTCTGGCATCTTCAAAACTGAGATTTAAAAGCACAGATGTCAGTTTGTTGTTACTGACTGCAGGGCCAAACAAAGAATGATGGTTGGCGCTAATTTTGGTGTCTTCCTGGATACTGCGCATGCACAGATTGCAAAAGTATGGAGGACCAGATAGGACATTCAATTTTCGGTTTTGCATGCAAAATTTGGGGATGGGGGGGGGGGGGGGGGGGGGGGCAAAATTTGTGTTTGGCCCTGCATTAATTTTTGAGTAAGCTAGTCTGGGCCATTGGTTGTTGTATAAAAATATGAAAGCATTCTGACTGGTGGATCTGAAGAAGAAGATTTTAAAGAAATTTCCTCATACTGCACTAAGTTAAAATTTGTGCTACTACAGGGAGCTCAAAAATTAACCCAGGGACTCTATTTGAACAAATTTGAATCTGACACCCCTAGAGATGTTGTATATGAAAATATGAAAGGATTCTGATGGGTGAATCTGAAGATGATTTTAGAAGAAATTCCCTCATATTGCACTAAGTTAATGTTTGGACGGCCAGAGGGAGCTCAAATATTGACCCAGGCACCCAATTTGAACAAACTTGAATCTGATCCCCCCAGAGATGTTGTATACCAAATGTGAAAGTATTCTGACTGGTGGATCTGAAGAAGAAGATTTTAAAAGAAATTTCCGCTTATTGCACTAAGTTAAAATTCAGGCTACCACACAGGGAGCTCAAATATTAAGCCAGGGATCCGATTTGAACAAACTTGAATCTGACCTCCCTAGAGATGATGTATACCAAATATGAAATGATTCTGACTGGTGAAATTGAAGAAGAAGATTTTTGAAGAAATTCCCTCATATTTCACCAAGTTAAAATTTGGGCACCCACATAGAGCCCAAATATTAACCCAGGCTCTCAATTTGACCAAAGTTAAATCTGACCCCCCTAGAGATGTTGTATACCACATATGAAAGCATTCTGACAGATGGATCTGAAAAAGAAACTTTTTGAAGAAATTTACCTCATATTGCACATGTTAAAATTTGGGCTATCATAGGGAGCCCAAATATTAACCTAGGGACCTGACTTGAACAAACTTAAATCTCACCCCCAAAGAGATGTTGTGTACCAAATATGAAAGGATTCTGACTGGTGGATCTGAAGAAGATGATTTTTAAAATTTATCCCCTATATAGCACTAAGTTAATACTTGGGCATCCATAGGAAGCCCAAATATTTACCTAGGGACTTGGTTTGAACAATCCTGAATCTGACTCTCACAACGATGTATGCCAAACATTAGAAGATTCTGACTGGTGGTTCTGAAGAAGATTTTTACAGATTATTCTCCATATGGCCCTAAGTTAAAAATTTGGGCTCCTGTTTTAAGCCCAACTATGAACCAAGGGGCTTCATTTTAACAAACTTGCATCTGACCCCCATATGGATGCTATATACCAAATATCAAAAGATTCTGACCATTGGTTGTGGAGAAATTTTTTTTTTAATTTTTGCAAATATGCTTACTCAGCATTTTTTCGATGCTCCCCATCCCCACCCCCTCCCCTCTACAGAACACCCTGACATAACTGATGGTAATTTTTTTTACCATTCAATTCTACTGGTCCGAAGGATGCTTCATACCAAATAACAGTTCTCTGTTCAATGTAGTTTGGGAAATATGGGCGTTTGAAAATATTTCTATTTTTAGCTCGTGGGGTTCCGACGGGGACACAGGAAAATTTTTTTTTGCATGAGTCAAGTACTTACGACCCAATAATACCACATTCTAAATTTAAATTTTGGTACATATCAGACCATCAGCTCAGAAAACAGAAATTTTGGCAGGGCCAAAAATCTTGCCCCTCCCATGACAAAGGCAAATATTGCTCAACGAGCTTCTTTGAACAAAATTTATTCTACACCTCAAAAGAAAGCTCCATACCAAATATCAAGTCATTGTACCCCTGGTTGATGAGAAGATGATTTTAAAAATAATTTGGAGCATTTTCCCCCACCAAGTCCCTATGGGGCTGGGCATGTTGAGTTGAACAAAAAAATGCAATGTCCCTTTGGTACCATCACTAACACAAACTTTCATTTGAATTGGCCCAGTGGTTTTGGAGAAGCCAGTAGGCACATAGAACATACTGGAACTCAGGGGACGAAATAGTAACACAGGTTCCCTTCGCAAATTTGGCTGGCAATAAAATGTGGTGTTTTTGTTGAGAGTTGTCAAATGAATTGCTGAGTGCCCTTCTAATAACTGTTTTTGTAGATGCAAAGGCATGTAATAAACACAGAACAACACACCTGTGTGAATGGGTTAATCGATATGGCACTTGTGCCATCGCAGAAGGATAAAACCCGAGGCCTGCGGCCTCTCGTTCTATCCTTCTACGCTGGCACTCGTGCCATACTGATTAACCCATTCGCATATGTGTGACATTCTGTGTATATCATCCCCAACCCACATGTCAAGTTGTGTTTCTATCGATAAAGTAGAATTTGAATTGAATGGTGGAAACCCAACTCCAGAAAAGTTTCAAGTACAAGATCACTACGACCTTAACCTTTTGCACAAGGACCCCCCCCCCCCCCCCCCCCCCCCAAAAAAAAAGGGTTCTATCCCCTCATCATGCCCAACCCATTAGAAAAATTTGTTTTGATCAGCTCCGCTGAGTTTCACTTGGAGAATGAAAATTAATTCTGGAAAAATTAAGTTCGAGGTCAGAGTGGCCTTCACCTTAGGTACAATGATCCCAATTCTCTCATCATGCAGAAGTCACATGTCAAGTTTGATTTTGATCGGCCAAGTGGAATTATAATCAGAGAGTGGAAACCAACTGTGTGTAGTGAGACAGACAGACCAGACAGACAGTGATATTGCTTTTTCCCACAGAAATAATTTTGCGAGGGTAAAAACTGACTGAACTGAATATCATATTTAACCATGGCATAATACATACTGGACTTAATTCTTCTCTGTCAATTTCACTTCTGTACTGTAGCATAAAATAGATTATATTACCGGCACGAGCGGTTGGTACTGCTGTTGGAGATAGTAAAATGCAATCCTGAAACAATAAAACGAAACACCTTGTGCACCTCAATAACATATTCATAAGTAAACAAAAACAATGCTTATCAACAGAAACATCACCTCAGCTGAGAATTATCAATAGAAACATCACCACGGCTAGGAACTGCATAAAGAAATGTTATATTTGAGATTTAATTACACAATGTTCACCATAATTGTAAAGTAGGTAAAATGCCAGTTACTACTATAATAATCAAATGCAGAATAATTTAAACAAACTTCATTCTTTAGTGGTCGTAAAATTATTCAAACCTTTACCAAATGAAACGACCATATCAGGTCTGCATGACTGCAAGTGTTGTATACTTATCAGCTTGAGTAAAGAGTTAACAACCCCTTTGCCCAACGTGGACGATATCAAAATTTATTAAAAAGTTAAATGAAATCCCTTCAAAAATATGACTCACAGACTTTGTTAAAGGAATCTAGGTCACATGCCTGTCCGGCAGTCAGGGTTGACTGATCACAACCAAAATAATACAGTCTCATCTAGACATCATACTGAGTCATCCTACCAGGTTACAATGAAATCATTTCATAAATATGAACTGTATACTGTGCTAAACAAATCTAGGTCACGTGAGGTGCGAAGGTCACAGTTGACTGATAACAACCAAATCAGGATGTTCTCATCTAGACATTATACCAAGTCATCCTACCAATTTACTATGAAATCCCTTCATAAATGCAACCTGTTGACTGTGCTAAAGGAATCTATGTCACGTGCCCCTGCGGCAGATAATGGTTGACAAAACCTGACCAAAATAGGACATTCTCATCTAAACATTATATGGAGTCATCTGACCAAGTTACAATGAAATCCCTTCATAAATATGACCTGTAGACTGTGCTAAAGGTTTTGTGGTTTTGAACTTGTGCAGCCATCATGGTTGACAGATCGTGACCAAAATGGGTCGTTCTCATCTAGACATGGCCTCAAACCTGCACATTAAATTTAGTGATGATCAGACAAGAATTAAGGGGTGTAGCCTGTGCTAAAGAAAATGTGAACAGACTCACAGACTTCCACACAAGTCATGGCAATAGCTTATCTAGATTTTGTCAAGTTAAGCTAAAAATTTCAACAAAATCATATCATGTGAACCCCTCATTGGAACAAGCTCATTCCAATGAAAGGTCCCATGATATGGTTTTGTTGAAGAGGCCACATGATATTGTTTTGTTAAATTTTTTTTCAATTTGTTAGGTATAAAGGGTTAAACATTGGTTTTATTAACTTTTTCAAATACATAAACTGTGATCACTTGGGAGTGTTCTTGTTTAGCTGGCTTTACTAATTGCTACACTTAGCTGGAATCACATTTCAATAAGCTCCCTTTGAGTTCCTGAAGCTTCTGCAAAAGTGCTGAGTAAGTCAATGCCCGACATAATACTGTTACTGCAAATTTTAGAAACTTCTTCGGCATAATTACATTTCAAGCATGCAACATTATCAAATCAAAAAATGACAAAATTACTAATTACACACCACTCCATAAAAGTTACTGTTGACCATGATTGGTGATCTTCCTCTCAAATATACATAGTCTTCCCACCAGTCAGAAACCTAGAATAAATAATCAAGATTCAACATCACATATTTTTTATTTATCGATTAAATAACAATGAACTAGGAGTAATTTCAGAATGATGTTTCAACCAATGTTTCAATTTTTGTACAAAAAGGTAAAAGATGAAGGCTGCAATCTTTTGAGTCTTTAAATTTTTGTATTGTGACTTTTGATGTTTTAACTGACAGATAAGTAAAAACAGATGCGATAAATAAAAACAGAAATGCCTTGTTTCAAAAGAAAAGCAGATTTTCAAACTATTTAAAATGCTGAAAAAGTTATGTGAAAATGACATTGGCAAAAGATTCAAGTAAGCTGAAAACAAGAGGCAGCTATGCCTAGATAGCTCCGCCGAGGGTCACGTTTTAGGGGAAGCTGAATACAAGACAAGAATCCAAGTGTTACTGCTTGTGACCTTAACCTTCAAGATATGACAATGGGTCAAAGTCATGACACAAGGTTAGGTTATGGGTAACAATGGTGTGAAGTATGAAAAAGATCTGTCACACAGATTCAATTATACAGACCAGACAAGGCTGCATAACAATATCAAAGTCTTGCTGTCTGTGACCTTGACGGTATGGCCTTGGATCAAAGTCGGGACACACTTTTTGTGCCATGAGAAATAACTGTACCAACTATGAATAAGATCTGTCAATCATACAAAGTTATATGAACCAGACATGGGCCGTATAACAATATATACTACTCAAAGTTTGCTAAGCACCACATATTTGACACATCATTCTGAAATTTTCTTGTGACACATTTGCGATATTTTTGTTGGACATGATTGAGGAATGTATTGAGATGGTCCCCAGTGTTTACATTAGCTCTCTTGACAGGCTGACTTTTCATGACAGTCATGGAAAGCATGTACCCCTTGATTTTCATGATGTTTTTGTATACTGTCTATATGTACATGAGACGTGTGGGGTATTCAGTCTTCATTTCAACACAAACCCTTGTGATTTAATGATTGAATATGGTGAATGCAAATGTAAGGAGACATTTGTCTGAAGCAGAAATGTGGCAGGCTGTAGGGATGGTGGAACAAGGGGCAACCCATTGTCAGGTTGGTGAAGGCCTTGGTGTGCACCATACGGTGATCACCAGAGCCTGGGAAACACATCAGAAATATGGCACACCAGTCCGACGACATGGTGGTGGCAGAGACCGGGCAACATCTGCAGTTGAAGACCGGTTTTTGATCATCCAGGCCCATAGGAACCACTTTGCCACAGCAACTCAGCTTTGCAGTGACCTTCAGAATGCATTTGAAGTAAATGTTTCGACGCAGACCATCTGGGTAAGGTTTCACGAAGGTGGTCGCTGAACGAGAAGACCATGTATTTGCATTCAGCTGTCACAGAACCATCGTCAAGCACGATATGAATGGGCTATGGATCACGTTGGATAGACCAGAGAAGATTGGCGACCTGTCCTTTTTACAGATGAGTCAAGGTACTGCCTAGACCACACAAATAGGCATTCTAGGGTATGGAGAAGACCAGGAGAGTGATTCCATGCAGCCAACATTGCTGAGCATGACTGCTATGGTTGAGGGTCAATAATGGTCTGGGGCGGCATCAGCTGGGATGGACGTACAGAGCTCTGTGTCCTTCACTGTGGTACATTGACTGCACAGCGGTATATTGATGAGATCCTGGATGCCCACGTCAGATTGCATGCAGGTGCAGGGGGTCATAGATTCATTCTGATGAATGATAATGCCCGTTCTCATGTTGCCCATGCTGTCCAGGAGTACCGACAGAGGGAGGGGATTGAGCGTATAGACTGGCCAGCAAGATCCTTTGACCTCAATCCAATCAAACATGTCTGGAATGAGTTGCAGCTTGCAATTTCAGCATGTTCAGTCCAACCAAGAAGTGTCCAGGAGCTTGGTGCCAAGCTGGTCCAAGAATGGAACAACATCCCACAAAGGACCATCTGTGACCTGATTGGGAGCATGAGAATGCGTTATCAAGCTGTAATTAACAATAATGGGTCTCATACTTGATATTGAATCCATACCAGTTTGCTCCGGGAACTTTTTGGCAAATTTGAAAAATTTCCTCTTTTACCAATAATATCCATTTTCCATGGTTATTGTGTTCAAAAGCTAAAAAATAATGTCAAACACAAACAAAATCTTAATTTCTGTACTTAAATCATTAAAGATATAATTAAATAAAAAATATATACACTTTTTGTAACAGTATTTCAACTAAAACGTAAAACAGATTGTTGGATATACTTGGTGCTTAGCAAACTTTGAGTAATATATGTGTTGCTGCCTGTGACCTTGACCTTGATGATGTGACCATGCGGATCAAAGTCATGACACACCTTTGAGTCATGAGTAATAATTGTTCCAACTATGAATTAGACCTGTCAATCACAAGTTATATGGCCCAGACAAGGGCTGCATAACAATATCCAAGTTTTGCTGTCTGTGGCCTTGACCTTGATGATATGACCTTGGATCAATGTCGGAACACACCTTTCAGTCACAAGCAATAATTGTACCAAGTATGAACAAGATCTGCCAATTAGATCAAATTATATGGACCGGACAAACAAAATGTTGACGACAGATGGACAGGCGATGGACGGATGGACATTCTTACATGTTCTTACTTGTGGGGTTTTTCCATGTTAAACCCCAACCCCACTAGGTCAAAAAATTAACCCCACAGTGCAAAAAATAACTCCACAAATGGCCTCTGTACTAACCCAACCCCACAATTACCACTGACCCTAAATTGTAAACCCCACAATGTACCTCTACAAAGCCTGGATAGACAGATGGATGGATGGATGACGGACAACTTACATTAGAAAAGCTCCACTTTCATTTTGTCAGATGGAGCTAATAACCTGTGGTTAAGAAAATATGGCCCGCACAAACAAATGTCAAGTTTTTCTAAGTGTCACCTTATCATAGGGCCTGTGACCTTGAACTTGAGAGTCACATACCATATAATATTTTGCGACACACTGTCTTATGATATTACATATTGGTATAAAATTTCATTAAAAAATATCCAGCGGTTAAGAAATTATGGCCCGGAAACACAAATGTCAAAGTTTTTCTAAGTGTCACCTTATCATAGGGCCTGTGACCTTGACCTTGATGAGCACATACCATATTATAATTCGGGACACATCGTCTTTTGATATTACATATTGTATAAAGTTTCATTCAAAATTATTCAGTGGTTAAGAAATGAAAAAATTTTATAGTAATTTATATATTTTTTATACTTACCAATGATCCAGACTTAGCTGGTGCTAACCCAAAAATATCTAGGGCCAAACACAAATTGTGCACCCCAATCCCAAAAATTTGCATGCAAAACTGAAAATTAGAAGTCCTATCTGGCCCTCCATACATTCTACCCTCCACGCATGCACGGACTCCAGGAAGTCACCGAATCTGGTGCCAAATAAATCATTCTTTGTAGAAAAAAAGATTATAATAATTCAGTGGGGAGGTATGAGTGCCCAGTACTGCCCACTCATGGGAGGGCCATTCCCATATGGGTCATTGGTAAGTATAAAAAATATATAAATTACTATAAATTTTTACATATTTTTATACTGTAACCAATGACCCAGACTTAGCTGAATCGTAAAAAGGCGGAGGGCCTAGAACTTCCGAAATAGTAGATCAACATAGATCAAATCCTTCAATCCATGATGAAGAAATTAGAATTTACATGTATGTCTCTTAATATCATAATAGAAGAGACATAACCTAATATGGATCCCAGTTATGTAAATCCTAAATCTAAGCATAAAATCATGTTAATTAGAATGTAACAAATAAACAATTTTTGAGACTAGTCTGGACTAGGCCCTAAAAATTATTATGGCATACTGAAAATGAGAGAAAATTTCCCAAAAACCTACGGCACACAATAATACTGCAGCTGATCGCTGAACATAGTACGGACAAGACATCTTCCTCAATAGTTACATACCCCATAAGGCAGAGAAGTGGTCAAAATGACTGGCCCCCACCCCCCCATTTTGGAATCAATAAGCAGAACCAGGAAACGATATAAATAAATATCGATCAGGCACTCAAAAAATTAATTCATGAATAATAAATGGTGCTTAATGCCACTTCACAAGCCAAGGCTATAGCGATGATTTTGGTAAATAACATTATCCGCTACAAAATATGCACTGCAGACGCCGTATACAGGTACAACGAAATCAGTGAGAAATCAATTATAACATATACATACAAAAGCGGGATAAGATGAACAATCTCTGCAGAGAAAACACGCTTCAAGATCATTCACAGGAGGCCTCTGTAATATTAAATCCGGTAAAAAACACTCTCCAACGTGTACTATTTGGTATCTACAACTATGAACACGTGAGAATATGCGATTTGAGAACCGACAAAATAGAGACCAGGATCTAGAAATGGAGGTAGTTACGATAAACCGGCTCCAAAATCAGAAAATAAATACCGGAAACAAATGCAACAGAACTGCATATATGCATATGATGGCGCCATCCAACATGACCCAGACGCAAAGCATGTATGTATTAAAAAATATATACGCAACAGCGTGAGTGTGTGGGGTGGGGGGGAATTTGAATATATGTCGAAACCTCCTCACCAACATTACTTAATCATTGCTGGTGCAGACAGCAATAATATAGTGACCATAAAGCTCTTTCACATCTGAAATACTCCGTAATGCTACTGAGAGCGGAGAATGACGTGAAGAATAAAACTTCCCTTAAAGAAGAAACCCTCTCATGGGGAAGCTTCTGGCGAATGCTCAATAGCAGACCCCATAACCTCAATGAAATCAATAAGAACAAATAAATTGAAGGATACACATATCCTATCATTCATTCCCATGAAAATGGCTGAGCATCAATGTATGCGCTCAAAAGCCTTATACTAGCGACACAAATAATGGAAACTATTATTCCCATGCGCCGAAAACTTTACTATCCTGAAGAGATCCTACATAAGATCATGTAATAACCATACAGTTAGAATAAGCGCAAGATTTAGCCAGCGCTTACTTATGCACTGAAAACTAAGCACTGACTGCTAATTGGAAGATAAAATAACCCAAGCAGTACAAATAGCTGACTTATTTAACAATAGAATGAACATAAACGTCCCTTCTATTGGAAAATAATGACAAAAGAAGCGTTACTTCTCTTCTGATAAACTTCGATCTGCGTCTATAAATACATGAATGGAAAAACAAAATTCAATGATGTAACATAAACAATGAGACACTATTGAATATGTGATTTTCAATAACCGAGGGTCCCAAGATCCCTGCCTAGAGAGACCCTCGGACTCAGGATTGTAACGCAATATATGAACTCACGTCCGAAATAATTGAGAAAAACCGTAATATATGCCCAAACTTGACCTTATGTTAAAAGATTCTCTAAAACAAAACAGGTCAAGAGGGAAAAACGTCTACCACTCCAGTTAATAACTGGAGTAGACGTGTGTAAGCGGCCCATCGAAATAACATTCCAAGCCGCTCCACAGAACTCCATACGGCACATAAAACTATCACTGTTAATGCGTCAGATAACAGATAAAAGCGAGCCAAACAGCTGGTTAATTCACTCTGTGAAACAACAGATGAACCAGCCAAATGAATAGTGGGATACATGTATCCTATCATAAATCCCACGAGACATTATGTAGTTCACAAAACAAGTGATCTAAAGAACTGTACTCGCTACAATTGCCGAACGTTCGCTTTTCGACTGAAAGATAATCATAAATAACCTAATTATCCACTTCCAGTCAAAATCGGCCAGACGGAGTTCTATAAGAGCCTCGAACCACCGGCTCAGGGGAGTCTGATCAGTAACTCAGTCTGACGAGAAACCCCTATCCAAGTGGCTGTATAGACAATCCTAAAGAAATATATATAGGAGAGATACCTATACCTTAGCTATGAGCCCTTATAAGCGAATTGAGTCTAAGACAAACTCTCCTACTCTTCTGTTGGCTGTGGTCGATTAGACCCCAACTTAAAGAGTAGAGTATAGATGCTTACTTGTAGTTTAATCCTACAATAATGAAAGGTTACCATCAAAGACTTAGGTATACCTATACCTTTGCTATGAGTCCTTATAGATGATCTGAGTCTAGGACAACCTCTCGTACTCTTTCTGCTGGTGTTGGTACATTAGACCCCAACTTGAAGAGTCGAGAATTGATTCTTATCATAAAGACTAGAGTTGGAAGACTAAAGCGACCTATGGCAAGTTTTCCACCTAGTCAAATGCAAAGATGAAGACACAAGACTTCGTTGCATCAGAATAACTCCCACTTAACATTAGTTAAGACCGAGATATAAATACTAGGTCTGGAAAGAATTTTAAAAGGTACAAACGACCACAAAATTCCTTTCCATATAGACGATGCATCACAGTACTTAAAATTAAAGTACATAAGACCATGAGACTAAATTCGCTCTGACTAAGAAATTATCTTCTCAATTGTGTCCGAGCAAACAGCTAAATGATGAAGGTAAGGCTAAAACTAGGATCTTAGCCTGCTCAATCAATGCAGAGGAACTCTCCACATCTTCCCCTGTTGTTTTTAAAAGTATGTGAACAATCACAAACGATTAAAAATATAGAGGAAGAAGATAAGAAACCGAATTACTTTTTCCCGCAGGAAGTTAAATATGGTGTCGTCTACACAATCGAAGACCTGTGACACCCGTGTAGACTTAACCGGAAAGAGATCTTATCACCCTGCTCTTTACCCGAATGAAGTCAGCGTCGAACTATGCTAGCGGTTTCTCATAACAGCTCGCAGCATTTTGAATCACTGGAACAAGTTCTAGGAAATGATAATGTATGGTATCTATATCATCCAAGAGTTGTTCCGGAAGGAAAAGTTATCCTTTCCATCATACGTTCAAATCAGTTAGAATCACAGTCACCAGCATCTAAACAGGCAGGTGACTGGACCAAATAAGCACCATGCAACAGCTCAAGATTTGAGACTGACGTTAAGTGCTTCTGCCTTAGCAGGAACACTGCGATTAGCTGCGCAACTGCGGCAACAAGTCCGCTACAGAGGCCTGAGGTGCAGCGGTCATGAATAGCCTCTTCGACGGCTGCTCCTAGGACAGGGAGTCCAATATAGTTATTACTGCGGACGACCCGATGAATGAAGCCTCATCTCCTTGGCTACTAGATGGTGCGACTTTCTTCACAAAAGATGGACCTTTTGACGATGCAGACTGGAAATCCTGAGTCACTTAGCCAAGGTGCGGTCGGGAGCGCTTGGTAGACGCTGAAGAAGCAAAACTGTAGCCGTCCCCAGCTAAGAATTGAACTAAGCATACCGGACAACAGCTATGTACGTAAGCTCTGACTGACGCAAGTTCCTACCAACAACACCCGGCTCCAGATGTTGTTGAAAGAGAGAGAGGGGTCTCCCTCTTTCTTGCGGTCCGGAGAGACCTGGACGAGCGTACCTCAGAACTTGCTGTCTTTTTCCTTCCATCAACACTGGGTGAGCATGATTCGATTAAACAGTGCTCGCTACACCCTTATTCACTCTCAACCGCCACGGACATACCCGGCATCACATCACCCACATACGAGTGAGATCTGCCAGTTGAGCTAGCTGTAGACAAGGGACGTAAAACTCTTTTGAAGCCTAGCCCTTGTCTAAAATCATTGAGCACTTTTCCACTAGCTCTGAATACAATGAATATGCGACACATCCGGAGTCACAGTCTTTCTCGTATTTAATCTTAACCTTTTCACCAGCGTCAGGGAACTGAAACCACTCATCGGGTTTTATAGCCCTGTGCAATATAAAGATCACTTTGTCCGTTATGTACAGGAAACCATAAGACTAGGCCCCGGCTGCCTATTAGACGGGACGTCCCAGACGTATACTCCGAGTGACGCAAGTTCCTACCAACAACATCTGTCCCCAGATGATGCTGTAAGAGAGAAGGGCCTCTCTCTTGCTCGTGATCACGGAAGACCTGGACGAGCATACCTCAGAACTTGTCTGACCGACACAAATTCCTACCAACAATCTCTGACCCCAGAAGCTGTTATAAGACAGAGAGGCCTCTGTCTTGCTTGCGATCATGGAGCATACCTCAGAACTTGTGTACTTCATCCTTCCCGTGCTTCCTCCTTTCCGTCGTCGCCGGGTGAGAGAGGCCTCTGTCTTGCTCACGATCACAGAGCATACCTCAGAACTTGTCTACTTCCTCCTTCTGTGCTTCCTCCTTTCCGTCGTCGCCGGGTGAGCATGTTCGTATGTTTATAGTGCTCGCTACACCATTATTCCTCTTCTCGATCGCTACGGACATACCCGGCATCACATCACCCACATACGAGTGAGATCTGCTGGTTGAGCTAGCTGGTGACAAGGTCGTCAATCCTACTAAGGATCTAGGCACTTGTCTAATTCCTTGAGCACTTTTGCTGCTAGCTCTTCATTGATTTGCGACGACAGCAGCACACTCCCTGACGGTGTCACGAGCCACACCATGTTCTTGTTCCTCTGTAAATAGAAACTAAAAAACTATAGTGACCTTTTGAGAGGACCAGCCGAGTCCCCTCACCGCGATAGGACCGATAGTGTCCACTCGCCTAACACAAACCATGACGCCCGTCATTCAGATTATCAAATCTGACACATGAAGTAGAATAAGTGGTAGTACATCAAGTAAACTCATTACAACGACCAAGCAAATAAAGGAAAGGTTTCCTCTATTTGCCATACTATTAGATAAAAATAATTACCTAAATACTAATATATGTCATTGTACCACCACCAAATCTACGTATAATATAAGATAACATTAAATATAATCAATGAAATAAATATATCCAAAAGAAAACTCTTTTAAAAATAAAAATAAAAATTTTTGAAAAATTTTTCCTAATATAAGAGCCCAAGTTCCCAAAGGGAACGTTGAGCCCAAAAAAGCCTAAGTGTGGACAAAATTATAAAATCTGTGTAAAATTAACTACCACACTATCAGAGTATTTAATGTTACTTACAACTGTTGTTCCTAAACAAAAATAGGAAACTACCTAGAGTAATGTAATGTAAAGTAAACAAAACACCGGAATCAAGACCCCAGGCAACACAGCCCGAAGTCAGTAACAGAAACAAGACTATCCGATGTAAAGCAAGATCTTCCTCAGAAGAAAAAATGATACATTGGATGTAAGATGCATGACTAAAACGCCCGAACACCCTAAGGATGAGGATGTAATCCTGGGGATGTACAGAATAATCTTCTGTATAAAACGTTAAACTCCCAATAAATTTTATAAAAATTTTTTTATTAAAACAAGCAAAAAAGCTTGGGAGTTTAACTGGGGGGATCAAGGGAAGGCAGGGAAGGAATACTAAATAAACAGTGGATAGATCATAATCAATCAGTGATAACGTCAGGCTCATGTCCCGAAATTAGGGAACATGAACTAATTTTAATAAATATTATAAAATTACAGCCCTGAACGTTTCAAACCACCGTTTCTTCCTTCCTTCATCCAGTTCTGTCCTTGGATCCACCAATTTAATCATTGATTTGTGTCTGGCATCATTATTAATTGAGATTTAAAAGCACAAATATTCGTTTGTTGTTATCTGACAAGGGCCAAACAAAGAATGATTTATTTGGCGCCAGATTCGGTGACTTCCTGGAGTCTGCACATGCGCGGAGGGTAAAATGTATGGAAGGCCAGAGAGGACTTCTAATTTTCGGTTTTGCATGCAAATTTTGGGGATAAGGGGGGCAAAATTTGTGTTTGGCCCTAGATATTTTTGAGTTAGCACCAGCTAAGTCTGGGTCATTGGTTACAGTATAAAAATATTATGGCCCAGACAAATAAAATGTTGAAGAAGGACGGACAGACAACTTAGCATCAGAAAAGCTCTGCTGACTTTGTCAGGTGGTGCTAAAGAAATACTCTAAACGAAAACTACAGTATGGCTGCTGTGGACTGGTCGCTTTCCATGGGGGAGCAATATTCCACCAACACAATAATATTAGATTCCAAGCACTAATTATAGGAAAAATCATCAAAAATTTAATTCATGAAGCAACGGGTAAAACCCGGTGCTTCATTAATTAAAATATTGCAGATGATTTTTATTACCTGGTAAAGGCACGACTGAACATCACTGCCTATGCGTGGATTATGAACATGACGGTGATTGTACTGTATTCTCAAGATAAAATTTCTTTGGGAAATAAGACTGATAAAAACGTTAACACTTACATAGTTTGTGGCCCACCAAGATTTCAGTATCAAATAACGCTGCAACTTTTTCCCCAGTCCGTTCTGAAATTCTCTTGCCAACTTTTCCATTTCCTGATATTTCTCATCATCCATTAGTGGCCTTACAGAACGTAAGTACTGAAAAAAACAATCAATGTGTAATATCAAATTAAGTGATAAATCAGAAGACATTATTTTTGACAGTGAACTGAAAACATCACCCAGCTCTCAATCTATTTGACCGAGATTCTTTACTCAAATTGCTAAATCTAATTTTCAATGACAGTAGAAAATTACTGAATTGGTGATTTGCTGTTTCCTTACTTTTTCCCTGAAAGAAATGAGAGCAAAGCAGCATTTCACTGAGCACAAGATGCTAAATGTGAAGATTTTCATTAAGAGAAAACATTGTTGTGATATGCTTGCTCAAGAGGGGAGGGGAGAGAGCCGTAACTGACATTAAAGAATTTGAACAAACTTGAATCTGCGCCCATATCAAGTATCAAAATCAAGAAGATTTCAAAGAATATTCCTCTTTTGCACCAAGTTAAAATTAGGGCTTGGGAGCCCAAATATTAAGCCATATGCTTTATTGAAAAAAAAATATGAAATAGACCCCCACCCCCACCCCCACTCCCAGGATGTTGTGTACCAAATATTAAAAGATTCTGACTTGTGGTTCTGCAGAAGATTTGGAGAATATTACCAATATAGCATTAGGTTAAAATTTCTGTCCCCCCCCCCCCCCCCACAATCCCCCTCCATAGGGAACACCAACTCAGGGACTGAACCCTCCAAGGATGTTGTATACCAAATATCAAAAGATTCTGATTGTATCTCAAGAAGCAGATTTTTTATGATTATTCATCATATTGAACTAAGTTAAACTTCACCCTTCCACAGTGAGCTCAAAATTAACCCAGGGATTTGATTTTGAAAAACATGAATCTGACTCCCCTATGTGTCAAAAGATTCTAACAGGGGATTCGTGAAAAAAAAGATTTTTAAAGAATATTCTTCACATTACCCAAAAGTAAAAATTTGAACTCCAGTAGGACTTGATTTGAACAACTTGAATCCTGCCCTGTTAGGGTGTTGTATACCATATATCAAAAGATTCTGACTAGTGGTTCTGGAGAAGATTTTTAAAGATTATTCTTCATATTGGACTAAGTTAACAATTGGGCTCCAATAGGGAGACCAAATATTAACCCAGCGACTTCATTTTTCCAAACTTGAATCTGACTCTCTTAAGGAAGGTGTATACCAAATACCAAAAGGTTCTGATTGAGGGTTCGTGAGAAGAATATTTTAAAGGATATTCCTCATATTGCACCACGTAAAAATTCGGACTCCAATAGGGAGCCCAATATTATTCAAATGACTTGTATTGAACAAACTTATATCTGACTCCTATAAGAATGTTGTATATATACCATATCTCAAAGGATTTTGACTGGTGAATCTGAAGAACATTTTTAAAGATTATTCCCATATTGTACTATGTTAAAATTTATGCTCGCATAGAGAGACCAACCAATGGACTAGATTTGAAAAAACTTGAATCTGCTCCCCCTGTATGGATTCTGTATACCATATATCAAAAGATTCTGACTACTGGTTCTGGAGAAGAGAAGATTATTCCTCATATTGGACTTAGTTAAAATTCAGGCTCCAATAGGGAGCCCAAATATTAACTCTGGGACTTGATTTTAACATACTTAGATCTGACATCCCTAAGGATGCTGTATACGAAATATAAAAAAAATTCTGACAAATGGATTTGGAGAAGATTTTCAAGATTATTCTTCATATTGCACCAAGTTAAAATTTGGACACCCCATTGGTAACCCAAATATTAACTGAGGGACTTGCTTTAAACAACTTGAATATGATCCCCGTCAGGATGCTGTATACCAACTACCAAAAAAATTCTGACTGGTGGATCTGAAGAAGACTTTTAAAGATTATTCCTCATACTACATCAAGTTAAAATTCAGACACCCCCCCCCCCCCCCCCCCCACCTATAGGGAGCACAAATATTAACTGAGGGACTTGCTTGAAATATTTCTATTTTTAGCTCCGGTGGTTCCCATGAGGATGCAGTGAAATATTTTTGGCCAGGATTCAAGTACTTGTGACTCAATAATACCACATACCAAATTTGGTTGATACTGGTTCATTGGTTCAGAAATTAGACATTTTGGGTAAGGATGAAAACCTTGTCCTTCCCATTACGAAGGCAAATATTGCCCTACAAACCTCGTTTGAACAAATTTGGTTTTACACCTCAAAAGAAAGATCAGTACCAAATATCAAGTCATTACCGTACTGACCGTGTCTAAGCCCAGGGGGTGCTTGCAGTGGGTTTAGAACAAATCGAAGGGTGGGCTTAAACATGAAGACTTGAGTCTGTGACTGGGTTTTTCTTGATAAACGATACTGATAAAATGACGATCCCACTTCATTCACTTTATGAACGAAATACAAAATCAACATTGGTTTTCAGTATCGTTTGTCAAATCACCAATGAGTGTGTAACATGTTTTTACTTTCAGTGTTCAATTATTTAAATATATTTACTCATATTTCAGCTGCTCTGTGAATAAAATTTATTAAATCCATGTGAGCTGTTCGTATTTTTTTCAGTAAACATTGTTGTTTCTGGTAATTGCATCACATGCAAACAAGGACAAAAACCAGCAAATTAAACGCCCAAACAAGCCAACTATACATCTCATCAGAGGGAATCCATTTGAAGTGACAAAATAACAATACAACGAACCCAGTTTTATCTTTTTTATTACTCAATAACACTAATTACTCAATAAAACATCAAATGAATAATGCAAATATAAAATAAAACACATGATTAAAAAATCGCCCAAAATAGCACAAACCACAAAGATTTACATGCGTGAATTCGCCCCTCAGGTGACATGCAAAGAAACAAAAAATTCTCATTTTACGCAAATTCACACCAGGTGCAAATTCAGTTCGCTCACAGGAATTGAGATTTTTTTTTTTTCCCATGTCACCTGAGGGACTCGATCATATCATATTCATTACGATACTTATTCTCCCCAAGTTACACCACACTCTTGACTCGATACTAATCCCCCCCCCCACCCCCACCCCATTAACGTGTACAGTCCCTGCAAAAGTAGTCTTCCAAATTACCCCAGTTGTTACATATGATTACATAATGCAGTCACTGTTAATCCGGTTCAATTAAGATCTCTGTGTCTATTTATAGAGGAACTTTTTATGAGTGGGTGGAGCTAATTAATGGGTTTTTTCAGCATTGGTCTGATAAAGCATGACACTTTTGAGATGTTGTTTATAACCTTTCTGACAACTTTTATTTATCAAATGTTATTAAAAATCTTTATGAAATATATTCTGTATTTTGTTATAATTTATTGGGAATGCATATATATCAATATATCCAATTAATTGCAAATTGTAACAAAAACAAAAAATCCCATTAAAATAATCTTGGCATATAAAGTTCAAATGGAGAAATATTCAAGTCTAATTACTGTGTAATCATTACGTGTACAGTACCCATATGAGACTGGTCAATTAAAACCCCAGTTATTGATGCTAATTTAGATTAGTGCTGTCTATTTATAGAGGAACTATTTATGAGTGGGCGTGTACAATTAATTACTTATCTTCATTGACATCAGAGCAATATTAACAAGAACATTGGCTTTGGTATATTTTATTCATTCAAGTGTTCCAACTTTTAACAAGCGATAAACTAGAAACATAATACACTGCACATAGATATTAACATAAAAAAGTTTGTTTTTGCACATAGATATTTACATAAATGAGTTGTCTTTTTTTTAATCTTTTAACTTCATTTGGTTTCTTATAACTAACATTACAGTACGTTCAACGTGGATTGAAACAAAAACGCCACCGCGGTGTGTTCTCCATCGTGGAGATTCAGTGGACCGCGGTGTTTGATCGGTGGAAGACAGTTTTCAAAACACTGACCCACCGTGGTCACCATCGTTAAGGGATTAGCTTAATTGCTTTTGCATGTCAGTTTCTCTGCTGATTAATAAATACTGTCTTGCGACGTCAACTGCAAAACAACTGCGTTTGTTACTGGCAGCAGATAATCTATTTTAAATTAAAATTGGAATTTGGAGGAGGCAGACGGCGACTATTGTTGTGGTTTGAAATTGTAAATTGGGAATAGAACAGTCAGTTCCATTTGGTTAAGTGCAAAGTCCTCGTCACTTTCGAAAGTAAACTGTTGAGTTCGCGCGATCGATTTGATCGAGGAAATAAATAAACCAGACTTGAGAAAAACAACTAATAATCGCGAAGTTCCCAATTTCACGTTTTGTTTACAGCTGTAGGCCAACACGTGATGAACCGTGTTTTCCTTGGGTGGAAAATTTAGGCGAAAAACCTTCTGCGACCAGCCCATCCTCTTTCCCCGTCTTACTCTTGTCGGGCTACGCAATTAAAGATTCTTATAAAAAGGATATAGTAAAAAGAAATAATAGTGTTTTGAATGGATACCAAAAAGTATCTCACTCGTGACTGAAACTAATGATTATTTCACATGGGGAGGAGGGGTGGACGGGAGATATTTGCATACCGCGGAAACAAATATCCTTCATCCAATTCTGAAGGGGTTTGTAAATACTTTTATACTCTTTGCATTTGCAGATTTTTCAACGTTCCTCGACATTGTTGTTATTTGTATTATCAATTGAAATTGCTAAGCCGGGGGTGGGGCAGTGGTGTCGAGGTAACCGGTTCTCGTCAGATCACCGAAGTTAAGCAACGTCGAGCGCGGTTAGTAGTTGGATGGGTGACCATTTCAGCGACTGATTCGTGCTCCCGCGTTGTGTCATTGGGCAAGGCACTTAACCCCGATTGCCTACCTGGGGGCACGATGACGCTGTGTACTAAGGCGTACTGCACGTCAATGCTGCGCATGTCTTCAATCAATCTAACCCTGCACGTGCCGCGGTGCCGAGTTCAGAGTTACGATGTTGGGGAGCTGATAGCTGCTCGTCGCTGCTCGGTGGTTTTCTCCGGGTACTCTGGCTTCCTCCACCCGTAAAACTGTCACTGACACGATGTGGCTGTTAATGTGTCCTGTTAATGTGTCGTTAAACCCTAATAAATAATAAAAAATAATAGCTAAGCCCGTGTGTATGTAAAAATATGTGAATATAAGGGGGATACCGAATTAAAATATCTGCGAATGTGCCATTCTAAGAGAGAGTACACTTCAGTGGGAAAGAGATAGAGAGAGACAGATATACGTGATGGGTGGGGGTGGGGTGGGGAAGTAAGAAAAAGTGAAAGAAAATTAGTACACGAAAGTATACCCAAGTGCACTTGGGTGTATGTCTGCATATTACTCTGTGTGTGTGGGGGGGGGGGCGGGGGGGGGGGGGGGGGGGGAGGGAGCGCAAGGGTGTGTGTGTGTGTGTTGGTGTGCATGCATGTGTTTTGGTTTTTTTCGGTTTGGGTTTTTTGTTTTTGGGGGGGATGGGAGGGGGGGGGGGGGGGGGTCTTTTATGAACTACTGTAAAAAAAAAAAGACCTACCTCTGATGAAGATATGTCTCATAAAGCCTTCATAGGCTGGATTTCATATAAATATTTTGTAAATACTCTGTATATTATGTATGTGTATTGAAATGTGACACTTAAATAAAATATTCTACTACTACATTAAAGTAGTCGGGATTGATGTGATTAATTAAATATAGTAGATTAAACTACCACTTGCACAAGGTGTGAAATAACATTTGAGTGGGGCAACAAAGCACAGAGCTGTCCTTCAAACCAACATCTGTTTTAAACACCTCTGCACATGACAAGCTTGAGAAAAAATAAGAGACAAATCAACATTTTCAATTTCTTTTTTTTAATTCAGCAAGCATAATTATAACCATATGTAAATAAAATCAATAGAAAAATAATATTTTTTTTATTTTTCAATAATGACATGCCGATCGACAAGCCAGACCACCACACGTCATAACCCTAGCTCAAACATGCCCCCGAAATTTTCGTATTATAATTTTTTGGGTTTGTCCCCCCACACGTGTCTTGAAACCCCAAAAATTAAATAGGTCTTTCAGGCAGGAGATTTTAGTTTCTTTATCGGAGATTTTCTGGCTACCCCTGATTTTTACGTGCAGCCCGCACATCAAAAATTTCAGTGTCTTGGCAGTGTAAGTTTCAGTCCTCCATACCACTCCTAAATGGTGAAGTAATAGCCCCCCCCCCCTTTCATTCCCCATCCCGAAACGAGGCAATTGGACTCCAGACTCCCATAAACCCCACACGCACAAATAGGCCTATATCACCGATTGCTTGCCCATCTGCACCCCCCCCCCCCACCCCCCAATCTTGGCCAGTTTTCCTTGTTAGTGCATCAATATATGGATTCCGAAGCGTGTTGGGCTAAAACGTCCCAGGGCCACCACAAGCATTCCTTTTTCGTTAATGCAGTTTATTTATGTTAATTCCACTCTCAACATGTACATTTTAACATTCCACTCTGGACTTAATATTTAAAATCTAAATCGGATTCCCTTCCTACCCAACCCACAATTTATTCAAATTCAGTACCGGTAACATGATTCTTCTCCGTCAGTAGCTACAGTTAGGTAAAAGACCGTCGGGGAATGTCCAGATATTGTGCTGGTCAGTTATATTTTTTCAACTCCATCCATGATTTCAGTACGGTATAATATTTATTTTTTCGTAATTCCTAGAGTTCTGAATCGATTTTGATGAACAACATTCAGAATCGCAATAGCTTTTAATAACTTTTTCAAATATTGAACTATCTTTTTAATATTTCAAGTAAAAGTAAAAGTAATATTTCACTGACTGTGAAAAAATTTGATCTAATTAAGAGCCGGTGACTGAGAGATCAAAAGATAAACCGACGTCAGCCGAACATCCCATCACACAGTTTGACATATTCATGCGAGATTAAAACACGATTCAAAGTCCATATTTTGATCGTTTTTTCTGCCATATTAATGCGTTTTATTATCAAAAAACATGTATGGGAGTAAACGTATTCAATTTTATACTTAAGTGCAATACCTAACAATCACTAAACAACAATGAACTGAAACTATTTTTGGTGAAGAATAAACCTGATTACCGCACTTGCAAAAACACAAGTTAATTATAGACAAATTGAAGTCACGTGGGGGGGTTTTGAGACCCACCTCGTAGTGTAATTAGTGGGGTCTCAATTTCTGTGTTCAAATGGGCAGCGTACACGACATGATATTCATTTTTGCATTTAACACTTTACGTGACCTAACTGTAAAAATCGGCCAGCGCTATACACGAAATTCGTCATTCCCATTTTTTTTAGGTTTTTATCTTTTTGCTTCCAAAGCATATCTAGTCTGGGGACTGCCTAGTTTTTTTTAGGGTCATAAACTATATTTTGAACAGAATCATCATGTAAAAAGTACAGTCCGGATCGATGATGTTTGGCCGATTTGGCCCGCGCTTTTAGTTTTGCGCTTTTCGACCCACGCTTTTCGGCCTTGCCGGGTCTGGCGCCCTTAGGCCTCAGGATGTTCGGTTGGTTAATGTAATAATATAAAAGAAATAAATTCATTTTTATGATTTATTTCATATTTCAAGTTATCGACTTAAATTATTCAACACATATTTACATCATCAACACAAACATGACTGACAACAAATCGAGATACAATTGATTGCCTTCTATTTCATTTATGACTGCTTATGATCTGCCTATATTAATACTGTCAAAAATAATTTTAATGATTTGATTTGCAATGTCTGGTTTGAATGCACTCAAATTAAATTGCTTTCCAGCAACACATAATTATGCCAAAAAATAACTTTTAACTTTCTGTGGAACTAGAGGTGGTGTCAGTAGGCCTATCTCTGCGATAGGCGACATGTGATCCCCGACATCTGGTGGTGGTGGGGGGGAGGGGGCATACATCTGCTATTTATTGGGGGGGGGGACTTTAAACTATAAGGGTGTCGAAGCCTGCTCTTGTGTCGAAGCCTGCTCTTACTGGACGTCGACTCGGCACATGTACATACGGCGATCTTAGGTAGAAAAGGCAGCTATCGAGTATTAAGAAAACACTCGAACACATGGTCTCTCGGTGTGCTGCAAGACAAGGTGCTCTAGAATTTTTTTTTTTTTCTAATTTTCTGCAACTATCTATTCAAAACACCGCTGGATGTTTTCCAATAAATTGTCGCAAAAAAAAAAAAAATTTAAGCTTTGTTGTTTTGGTATAAATTCTACAAAGAGCTAAATGGTGGGAAGTCGCCCCCCCCCCCCCCCCCCCTCCCCCCCCCCCCAAATGAAGTCGCCCATGGGAGAAGTCGGCCAAAAATGAAGTTAGCAACTGAGGTATGCCCCTAAGTCGGTCCACAGATTAAATCGGCCCAGGGCTTTTTCGTAGTGCTAATATACATGTGCATGGTTAACTTAAGTGACAGACTGAATGTTAGAAATTGAATTTTTTCTCATTGTGTTGCAACTATTTGTTGGAAAACACCACACGAGCGCTGTCTTTTTCCCATAAATAGATTCAAAATAATTTCAATATTTGTTGTAGTGCTAATACAATTGTTAAATGGTAGGTCGAATGTTAGAAACAAAATTTTCTTTGCAAGTCGCAGTGCAAATATAAAAGTATATAGATATACATTATTGTAATTCAATTTAACCAGTTTCTGATGTTGGAAATCTCAAAAGAATAAACTTCATAGGAATAATTTATGCTTTATAGTCACCAGTCAATGTTTTCATTGTGATCAGGAGGCTGTTTCAGAAACAATCAGTAGCTATTGTCGGCTCTTGTTTTACATCTTTGGAAGGGTAATTAAAGGATTAGTTTGGATTAGGAAATGTTATTGCCACCAAATTTTATTGCTGCCGCGAGAACTCAATAATTGATCATGTTAAGTGTTGTGTTATATTCAGTTATATTACAACAGCCTGGGTCTACTTTTCTCAGTGGTCCAAAGCAACAAACCTCAAGCTATACGCAATCATTTTTTAACGAAATATAAAATATATGTATATGTTTCTTCCAATTTTGCTGAGTTCAGACGGGAAACTGAAAACCTCTCCCAAATTCTGCCAATTTATTATTTTTAACTGATCTCAGATACATTCAGACACATGGCATCCCATCTCACCACATAAAGAAGGGTCTCTGCTAAAACACTCAAGGAGTGAGGTTTCCACTCACAAAATATGCTCTCAGCTTTGGTGGAAAAGAGACACTGGACACAAACATATTTCTGCAGATGGACCGCAGGTTGTTGTTCAAAGGTCCCTCAGTTCAATGAAATGCTTCTTTCACATGGGTTAAGACGATATATGTGTGAAAATTCCACTCTGTTAGTGTTTCTGTTTAGAATTTCTCTCCATGTACTGTTGATGGGTTCCAGGATATCCACAATTACAGTCTTGATCATCCACAGTGTTTCAAAGAACGCCGGACATAATCCCATCAGACATAATCCCATCCAGACAAAATCCCAGCGGACAAAATCCCAGCAGATAAAATCCCATACATGGGCAGACAGAATCCCAGTTGGGTATAAAAATTAAAAGACACAATTTTTTATCCCATTGGATTCAAGTACTTTTATTTCTTAATATCAATAATATTAACATTAACAGCAAGAATTAATATAAGCACTGTAACTATGTTCTTCAAAGTAACTAGTGATTTATTATAACAATACCAGCGATAATAAGTATAAAGAACAACAATAACTATAGGTTAAGCCAGGTGTGTTTATACTAATTTATGATAAAAAATATGCAATACTGTGACACTTCTAATAATGAAGGCAGTATGTTTTGATAAGATTAAAAATTGAGAACAGATCTACCGTAATTGGCCAAGGTTTATTGTTTTTTTCCAGTGCTATTTTCAAAGGTTGGTGTTTTGTTACCAATTCACAACTTCTTCACAGCTTCTCTGGCGTCGCTGGCCAATGGACATACAAAAATACTTTTTACCACTGAAAATACCTTTACCACTGAAAATACCAGTAAGTAACATTTGTTATTGGAAAGCTCTGAGAGAGCTTTCCAAGAATTAATGTTAATGACTGGTATTTTTCTGGTAGAAAATAACTTTTTTCCAGTGAAATGCATCAATTGTGCCTTAACTAACTACATAAGACTTAGACATACAAAAATACTTTTTACCACTGAAAATACCAGTAAGTAACATTAGTTATTGGAAAGTTCTGTGAGAGCTTTCCAAGAATTAATGTTAATGACTGGTATTTTTCCGGTAGAAAATAACTTTTTTCCTTTGAAATGCATCAATTGTGCCTTAATTAACTACATACGACTTAGACATACAAAAAATACTTTTTACCACTGAAAATACCAGTAAGTAACATTAGTTATTGGAAAGTTCTGAGAGAGCTTTCCAAGAATTAATGTTAATGACTGGTATTTTTATGGTAGAAAATAACTTTATCAAAGACATACAAAAACACTTCTGTCCACTCGTACTTTATAAATGAATAATTATTTACATCTCATGCACAAACTAACAGAGTGTAAAAATTCCTCGATATTTTTTGTGTTATTTTGGCGATCTTTGCATAAGTTCATCAAACGTTCATTCAAAGTTTTATAATTATGTTTTGCTCTCTTTTTTGGCTGCTGACCCAGGCGGTTTTGGCAAATAATGGTATTTACCATGGCATTGTCCTGTTGAAAACCCTCAATTAAACACCAAATACTTGGGTGTTTATGACCAATCAATTCCCTCAAAGAATTGTTCCACCCCTCACAATATTGTTAGTTCTATGCCCTCCCTCTAATGTTGTTTGGTGGACATTCCATGTTTCTGGAGGAAACAGTGGTTTTCGACGACGGAAACGAATAGGTGGCATTGCAGCATCAGAATTGTTAGAGGGTGGTGGTGGTTGAATAGCCCGATAGCTACCCGTAACGTATGTAGAATCAAAATATGATATGAAGTCCTCCAGTCCGTCTGGAGTATTGTTTTTAAATGTTAGATGGCTGGTACCACATCAGGAAGTGGCAACAGAGCCAGTCCATCAACTTTAGCACAAAACTGCCTAATATCAACATTGGATTTATACAAGTTTGTTAGACCCAATTCCTGAACTTTCCTCCACGTACTTTGTGTGAGGTGATAGAAGCACCCTTGTGTTGTCACGTGATCCCCGAACGAGCTATGAACTGCTTGACGAACTGCAGCTTCAAAATCAGTTACAATAACCTGCTGATCTAAATCGAAACTCCGATCTACACACTGACTTTGTATTGCTTGCAACATTTGCTCGTATATGGCCTGTGTTTTACCAGGCAATAACGCATAAACACACGAAACAGCAGAATCAGCCAATGGCACACGAATCACATAAACTTGCTTTAATATTTTTGGTGCCATAGAAAATGTTCCATCCATATGCCATTGATCACTTCTAGCGAGCAAACGAAGTCCAGCATCTGATGCGAATATTACTATTCTGTTCACATCAGACCCACTGTCGTAACAAACAAATTGTTCAGGTTCAATTCCAGCTGTAGTTGCCCATTCTCCACTTATATTGAGTTCATGTAGAGTTTTGGGTTCTGATGGCCGCGATCCTTGTTTTTGACGTCTGATGACTCGACGAATGCTTTCAGGATTTCCGATTTTCTCACGTACATCATTTGTTGTTTGAAGAAGCGCTTCTGTAAGTAAACGATTGGTTTTGGATTTTTGCTTTCTAGCATTAGACTTCAGCGTAAGTCTGAGTTTACATGTCTCAACGTCGGCTGTATCAGCTTCATGGCTGTGTTCTTTGGAATTAAATGCTGTTAACATTTCTTGGTCCGTTGTGAGTGCATCATTACATTGAAAGGCAACACGTTTGCTACATTCTCATCAGATGCTGTTCTTACTTTTATATTTTTTTGTGTAGAGAAAACCATCATAACAAAGTTTAAGGCCACCTTTCTGACTTTTTATCACTTCCATACTGGACTTCAAATCTGATATGATTATTCTGTCCAACGGATTTGTGTTATATATCTTCACTAAAAAAAACAAGCGGGTTAACACAAAGCGAGTAGGCAGAATGATGGAAGTTTCAGTGATGAACAGGCGGTTTAAAACAAAGTGAGAAGTTTGAGAACTGGCATGATTGAAGTTTCATTGATGAAAAAATAGGCGGACAGGCAGTTTAAAACAAAGTGAGAAGTTTGAGTAAAACAACAACCAAAACACTGTTTTTGTAAATCAAAAATATTTCCTGGCATTTTGTCCGCTTTTGCCAGAAAAAAAATACTACCTGGGATTTTGTCCGCTTTTTTGTGAAAAAATATTGCCTGGAGTTTTGTCCGCCCATGCCT
Organism: Pictodentalium vernedei; assembly: GCA_031216915.1. Taxonomy (NCBI): domain Eukaryota; kingdom Metazoa; phylum Mollusca; class Scaphopoda; order Dentaliida; family Dentaliidae; genus Pictodentalium; species Pictodentalium vernedei. The sequence goes on along the minus strand of CM062296.1, from coordinate 732,670,617 downwards.
GGGATTTTGTCCACTGGGATTTCGTCAGGGTAAAAAATCTGGGATATTGTCCGGATGGGATTTTGTCCGATGAGATTTTGTCCGCGGACCGTTTCAAAGGCCCTGCATGGTTCAATGTAAAAGAATATTCTATTCACCTGAACAATGGGTCGAACCGCATACTGGACGAAACTGTGTTGGAGAGGAATTGACTCAGATTTCTCACCCCACATGTTATTCAATCATAATAGACGATTTCAGCATAGTGCCATCTTACATCCGGGAACCGATATGTAGGTGCACGCATGGTTTGTTTATCAAATTTGGTTTCACATCTGAGATCAGGCTGGAAATTATTTTAGTCTGTCAGGAAATTTTGTTCCGCCCCATACGGCGAGGAGCAATACCTATATCGCACTTGCATATCCCACTTGGTGCTGCGTTAGATTCCCACCCCACCCAAGTTCACCGGGATTTTTTTTAATAGGCCTAGGCCCACAAATAGTAGGCTTACAGCAACACTGAACATTAGGAGACAGAAACACAGACATTAAATGTTTGTGGGGTTGACCTATGCAACTGCACCCTCTGATGGCAAGATGGTAGGCCTATAACAGTTGGCTCTCTGCCTCCATTGAATTTGTACTTAGCCCCCGCCCCCCCCCCCCCCAACCAACCAACCAACCAGTCAGATGATATCCATACCCGACTGGTCTTCCACTGCATTTTTTTTTTTACCAAGAACATTTTTTTTTGGGGGGGGGGGGGAGGAAGATTAACATTCTGCACCTTTCTTTTGGGTATTCTTTTTATATTTTTGCCCCGCCAAGTTGAGTGGGAACATCGCCTTGTAAAACATGGATGCTTTGCCGCGTCACTGGGGCGAGTTTGCAATGGACCGGCTCGTTCTCTGCACACCCTGAATCCAACATTACCAGTTGAACGCTTATGTTTTTTATTGAGAAATGTTGTATATCATCCTTGGGGATGTAGTCATTCGGAGTTGCTGTGCATCCCGCCCCCAGGTCCCACTGCCTAGTCTAACCACAGATGTCTGGAGACCTGATTAAAATCACATCATCCCCAACGTCACACCTCCCTCTTATATATGCCCCTCAAACACACACTTCCAAAATAATATCCAATAAATAACACTCAGATCTGTGTATTATATATTTTGGATGGGGGGTGGGGGGGGAGTGGGGGGGGGTGCATATAAGAATGAGGTGTTTTGAGGTAGGGGTGATTTAGATCAGGTTTCCAGACGTCTGCGGTCTAATAACTCTGGCAATTTGACCTGTTAATCCTTTACCCAATGCAGACAATATCAAAATTTATTATTTTAAATATCATTTTTAAATTTTTTCAAAAAGTGTCAACAAAACCATATCATGTGACTCCTCATTGGAATGAGCTCAATAAGCTTGTTCCAATGAGGGGTCAAATGATATGGTTTTGTTGAAATATTTTGAAAAAGTTAATTTCTTCAACTGCTCAATTTGCATATTACGCGGGCGGATGCGGGCGATTCGTTAGGTAAAGGGTAAAGTCGACGTCAGCTGTCCTTCATGCGAATACCTGGAAACGCAACCAAATTGTGCAAAGTTCTTTTTCATTGCCCGGAATATGTCTACCACTGCAGAATAAAAAAAGTGTGTATTTGAAGGACTCTTTTCGAAAGGTTCTTCAACCTGTTACAAATGAGATTTTATTATTATTTCCATTTTTGGCGTAACTTCGCTAATAATAGTCGGATTGTAAAGATTCAAGGACGAAATCGCACAAATTTTTACTCAATATATTCGAAACGAAACGCGTTTTTTTAAAATTTCCCTATGATATTAAAAAAAGTATCTGCACGACTGGTTGGAAAAATGTGCCAATTGGTATCCAAAAATTACGGGATCAAAGAAACACCGACATCGACAAAAAGTAATGAGAAGGTCTTCACAAATATTCATGTGAGATCGAAACTGCCCTCAAAAGTCATTTTGTACGATATTTAGAAATAAATTTTAACGATTTTATTTTTATTTGTGTGGTTTGTGTGGTTTGGGAGCAATGTGCTTTTTTCCCTAATTATCAACGGCCATTTTGCAGAGAAATGATGTTTGGAGGTCCTATTTTGGGTAGGAAGCATAACCTTGTCACAACACTGGGAAACACTTTGTGCTAATTATAACCGATAGTACGTCTTATTGAAGTCAGGTGGTTGGGTTTTGATACCCCACCTCATAGAGCAGTTAGTGGGGAGTCGATTGGCAGTGTTTTACAAGGAGCGTACATGTAATGCCAGCATGAACGTCCCGGTTGGAAATTTCAAGTAGATCTGTGACGTTCACAAAATTCCATTAATAGCTAGTTGGAATATATTCGCGCTTGAATTTTGTGAAAATCACATCAATAGATCAACTTCTGATTTATTGGAACTTGGAATATCTGGGTGCGGGACTGCTGCCCCATCCCCCGCCCCCCCCTCTTGTCGGGTTGCACAGAGTCTCCTGGCTTCGGACCAGCCGGGGTACTTTGGTAAATTACTATAGAAAATGTATTGATACCAATACACTTTTAATAGTAGTTTCCTGTAGTACCCCAGGGTGCCATCCTTATAGTATGCTTATGGGATGTATTGAAGTCAATACACTTTTCATAATAGTTTCTCTTAATACTCGAGGGTTCCCTCACTGTGACACACTTATGGGGACTGAATATTGGGGGAAAATTCACATAATATCTACCCCTATGGTGGTACCCTGGAGTACTCAGAAAATTTACATTGCGATGACTGTTTGATTTTGATTCAGTCACTGCCTGGCCCAAGTTTTTTATACATATTGTGGGAAATGCCATACAAATATCATCGGCAGACTTTAAAGACATTTATTTTGTGTGTGACTGTGTTGTCAACACAGCCACATGCGTTTATTATAATAAAGAAAACAAACAGAACCTCTGAACGATCGAGTGGTTGTTTCGAATTGTCTACACAATAATTTGTAATTTCTGCATCTTGTATAGATACTTGTATGGATTCATCCTCCAAGCTGTCTTCAAAAATAACCCGACACAATAGAAAGCAATTACAATTCAGTTGGTAAAAATATACATTTAACATGCCATGGTTCATGTATAAATTATTCAGTCTGTTATGGGCATGTTTTGGGAATAATTGACAAGTAAGGTGCATGTTGTCAAGTTTGTGGATATTATTCAGCAAAGTGAATTCGTGAAAATAAAAACAACATCATTTTTGCTTCAGAATGAATTTTATTTTAATAAAATAAAACCACTTACCTCATTTTGACATATCAAGGCATTCAACAATCAATTTCTTAAACGTTAGATGGAAAAGGAAATCTGCAGCTTTCCAGCCTCTAGGTAATGACAACACATTGTTACTCACCTAATTTCGTTTCAAATTCACCTGCAACTTTTACAGTTTTCGAAATTGGGGGAGTGGGCTTAAACAAGGAGAGGGCACCTTGTTTTCGAAATGCTGTAAGTTGGGGGGGTGGGCTAAATCACAAATATGGGCTTTGACACGGGTCAGTACGGTATACCCATCAGTTCATGAAGAAAAGATTATAAAAAATTTAGGAGCATTTTCCCATACCCTGTCCCTATGGGGCGGTAAAAGTTGTTATGAACAAAATCAAAACGTGATGTCAGAACAATCACCTCAAATTTATTTGAAATCGGTCATGCAGTTTTGGAGGAGAAGTAGCAAACACCACCTTTATGCAGGACGATGATGGATGCTGGATGCCAGACGACGGACAAAAAGTGATCACTAAGCTCACCCTGAAATTCAATCAATTGAATCCTGTAAGACAGAGCTCAATGAGTTCTGTCAAACAAATACAAATTGGCTCAATTCCAAGCACCCTTATGGGAAAAACTTGCAGCTTAAAATTTTGATATTTTGACCTCATTATACAGAGGGTTAACTCCTTGCATGTTGCTGGTGGATATTCCAGCCCATGGCAGGAAATCTATTGCTACTATATTAAGTCAAATTTTGGCACATTTAACAAAAATTCTGCTGAAAAAGTGTATCGACATTTTCACAAGTGAGTTCTTGAGTCAACTTTTCATTAAATCTAATCATGGCTGCTTAACAGCACCCATGACTAGATTTGATGAAATATTCTCAGAAAATACACAGAGGGTTAAGAGTTGACTAAATAATATTCTATTTTTCAGACATATGACATGAAGATAATCAAATTGTTATCATTACTGAAGAACTAAGCAGTCCATTTCATTACACACTCCAACTATAAATTAGCGATATAATGTTCAAGTTATAAAGCTTGATATCTCCCGAGTGGGAAATAGAAGGATAATTGGTTCTACCATAGTGAATAAGCACCTTCCAGAGAAGTGATAAAGTATTCCAGACTACCACCTATGATGATGGAAAAGCTGCTCTTGGAAATCCAGGTTTCGTGTGTCAACTCATGAGATAATTGTTGCTATCCAAGCAAAAACACTTGATACCTTTAATAAATCTTGATTCATTGTCAGAAAGTAGACAATGAACAAAATATGTGATAGCCAAAAAAATCCCTAAATAAAGAGGATGCCATTTTGTCACTCAAAGGTCTATTTTGTGACCTTGAAACCTCCACTGTATAAGATTCAAAAAATAAAAATTAAAAGACATACTTGCAGTTATCAGCAACCCCCCCCCCCACCCCCCCCCCCCCCCCCCCCACTACTCTCCTGCAAAAATTTACTCAAGTATTAATTAAATAATGTCTGTCACATCTAAATTTATTTTTTTATCTACTGATGTTGAAGGGCATATATTTCTGCACAACCACTAATGAGGATCGCAACATGGATATAAAGTCAGGTCCAGCCAATCTTTTATACCCATGTTGCAATTTTAGACAACTTCCACCCCAGGCATTGATTACTGGGTTCTATTTTACGAGTAAAACAGATCTGATTTACTACATTAAACAAGCACTGCTTCACTTCTTTGGGTTCCCACAGGGAGTCACATCCAAATACTGAAAATTTAACTTCTTACATTGTCAACGGTTGATTTCAAAGATGGAACTGGCAGTTTCGGCAATGAAGCTTGGTAACTCATCAACAATGGCCTTCTTCCACCAAGAACACGAACAAGTACCTGAAAAATATAACAGACTTTTTTGCTTCTGAATGGCAGTAAACCAAAGATGGGAATTTCTTAGGACATCTACAGTGGAAACTTGTTAACTAAATAGCCATTTTGGCAAGGAAAAATATTCAGTTGACAGGAGTATTCAATTAACAGGCATTTGGCCACTTCCCGGTATTCTAGAGAAAAATGGAGCATTATTCTATTATATCATTGATTGACAGAGCTCATGGAGGTCTGGCAAACAATATATAGATATATGTTCTTTATTAGATATGATTTTCTTTTCCAGAATTGCCCATTATCAAACTCAACTGATATGACTCCAAACTCGGGCACTATGACGCACATCCTGGCCTATATGAACAAAGTCAGAGTTGTTCCCCTTGAAGCATTGTTACATTGTAACAAATTGTTTTCACTGAAACATTTACCAGTTACTTGATGAATGCAATCAGCAAAACTGGTGTTACCAGTCATAATGGAGTGTAGTTTGAAGTGGAGTTTTTGAATGACAAGGAATTAATAATGGCAATGAATGCTGATTGGATGGAGAAAGAGAAGATAGAAGATAAATGTACAGAAAATTCAATGCAAACTAAGATTCAGAGACATAAGGAGAGATTTGTCAAAGTGGGAGAAGAGATAGTTCAGCTGACCTAGGAAAACAGGAAACTTTACACTTTGTAACAGTAACACTGTCAGAAAACTGTAACAGATCTGAGAACATTTTGTAATTATTTGTTATGGTTTAATAAATAAAGAGTTTATTACTTGGTTAACTTCATATCGGCCAAGATATCAGCCTTTGGTAACTTTACATCAGCCTTTGACCTTCAGTCTTAGGATGACACCACCCATGTCACAAACCAAACATATTACACATCATATAATATGGGCTGCATCCACTATGTGATAAACATACACACCCACACAGTAGTTACTCGAAATCCACAAACCACGCAACGTATCGATCGATTAACATGTGCTAATCTCACTCACTGTAAAGCACAGGTGGATATAATGCCTATATCACAGTTAATCAACCATCCATTTTATCAAGGTCACCAATATGTTCCAACGTATCACCAACAACAGTCTGAATTACCTACCCAACTGTCTTCAGACCAATACACTCTAATGTCAACAATTACTTACCTGGATTATGGGCTGAAGCTTTGAGCAATAGCTGACAGACTATGTGAAACTGTACTTGGCAAAGGGTTAAAATAAATACCCACACACACTGAGCCAAGAACAAATCATTTCAATGCACTGGGCAAAGGGTTAAAATTTATACCTACTCCCACTAGCCTTTCATGGGCCACATTAACCAATTTGGCCACATCTGACCTGTGAGCGTGCCTAACCTCCATAACGGGTACCGGTACAAAGAACCCTCACTGGCATTTGCTGATGCAATATCACACTCACAACCAGCAGTAATATTATTGACAGGGCACGTACATCAAGGTGCTTAAGCCTAAAACCTCCCTTCTTGGAGCCGAAATAGCCACACTGTAGAGAAGAGCGGCATGTTTAACCATGCCACCCTCAATCAATGTGTGGGGTACAAGTGACATTCTACTTCATCCATAACAACACCAATTAATCCTACACTAGAGCAGTCAAATATACTACACTCATGACCCTCTAATACTGCACAAACTTGTATTTTGTAGAACAAATAGCATGTAAAAATGGATGATACAGGCCTGATAAAATTGTGTGAACGGTCGTTCGGGTTGCGCAAAGGTTGCTTTGCACGACCCTTTTCCCGTTCACGCCAAAACGAATGCCATTGATTGTATATGACTGTGTAAGTTCAAGCACTAGTGCCCACTGCGCACAGAGTTGAGTTTTGTTTGAAAACAGCCAACTAAATATGCACGATGTTTAGCCCAGTGTTTTAATGTAGGTATAGTCTACCAGTAATTAAGGCCAGGGGATGGGGGTGGGGGAGGCACATGAAAATTATATACAAAAAGTCGGGGGGGGGGAGGGCTTATTTACAGAAAATATCGAGAGAAAAGTGAAGCTGGCTTTATCAATAATTTTTTTTAGCTGAAGATTTCACCTTATTGTATTATATGTTCATTCAATGTATTGTGTAAATTCAAATTAGAATTATTAAAACAACATGGACTACAAACTTGTTCATGATTTACTGACAGGTAAGTATTGTTTTTCTCAAATCATTAACATGACAGATGTGACGTGTGATGAACGGACCAATCAAAATTTTGTTTTCAAATGACAGGCTTTCAACTCTTTCACAATTTGAGGAGAGAAAACCAACAAACGTTATGTTGTACTGACCTTAAATAATAGCAATATAAGTCATTATAATGAAATATAAACCAAGCACCATCCAAAGAACACATGTGGTAATTCTCACATTGAATAAATGCATTCATGATACAATGAACTCCATGCACTGCACTGAAGAAACAATGCTAAATTTCCATTCTTAAAAATAGATTGAACCACAAGTACAATGAGGTCATGCTGTACGGTTTCATAAAAATGTAGCACTCATTGATGGACCTTTCGCATTCAAGCAAATATTAGCAGTGCACATGTACATACCGGTACTTTGAAATTGTATGACATGGAGAGAAAAGGCTTCATTATTTTTTACTATTGCCCAATTTCATTTTCTGCCATGGTGAATTGTTTCCACCTGAGAAGGAAACTAGCCTTACCTCATGAAACGGTTAAATGTTTACACAAGTTATATTTAAATGGCCACCGTGGTGTTAATATACACTCCCCACTGACTTGTTTTTAATTTCCAAATGCTTTCAATTGCGAGTTATTTTCAAACAGCTTTTGAAGTTTTCAGGCCACATCTGACAATGTGTATATCAAAGGTACACATTCCTTTGTGCGTATTTACTGGGTTTGCTTTAGATAACCAACTAATTTCTACAGGGTGATCATGCGACCTGAAATAACTAGAGGTACTGTGAGCAAACTCACAAAGTGTTACCCCCCCCGTGCCTGAAATGTATAAGTTAGATTATCTCCCCTTGGAAATGTCAGAACGGAATTATTTTGCTTCATGCACATCTTCATATGGAGTTCTTCCATTGTGTAAAGTTTCATGAAAATTCTTCAAATGGTTTAGGAGGAGTTGCGCTTACAAAGATGGACAGATGGACGGACAGACAGACGGATGGACAGGGTGATTCCTATATACCCCCCAAACTTTGTTTGCGGGGGGTGTAATAATTCACTATGAACTGGGAAATTTCCGTTCATTTCCAAATATAGAGCACAGAGATGGGCCGGTATTAGTCATTTTGTTGTGTTGATCAAATCGGAAATTTTTGAACGACCTTGCCTTCATTCTCCAAACAATGTCGTGCACGTGCTGCCTTCCTACTCAGAACTGTCATAGAGTATTTATTATCTAGTATATGGTACTGTGCAAATTGAAATAGCATTAAAACAATGAGCTAAAGCACACCATTGGATTAAAATACACTTGTATATAAAGGTGAGTTTACAATTTAAAATTTACTACTCATTACTAACAGTTAATTGACCAAATTTTGAAATGGGTTACGCAAACCAAAAAAGGTCGCGCAATTTTTTTTTTGCGAGACCCAGTTTTGGGTTATGCAAAATTTCAATTTTATCAGGCCTGTGATACCAAACCATGTGCTATTGTTTTCGAACAAGTCATTCAACTGACAATGGCTGATAAACAGTGCAAAATTGTTCTTGTGTGTGTTTGTCTTATCGACAAACTATCACATGATCGAACACATTTATGCATCGATTCCAAAGCCAGATAATACTGAACAAATTCTGTACTGAGTACACTCACTATAATGTTCATTTGCAAAGGTCAAGTACAGGGAGACTTCAATGTGATCATTCATCAAGCTTCCACAGCTACTCTGGGCTACCCGGTGGTGTCTGCCCTCCCCTATTTAATCATGACATTTCCTCATATTGTACTAAGTTAAAATTCGGCTCCCATAGGGAGGCCACATATTAACCCTGGGAACCGATTTGAAAAAACTTGTATCTGACCCACCTAGAGATGTTGTATACCAAATATGAAAGCATTCTGTCTTGTGGATAAGAAGAAGAAGATTTTTAAAGAAATGTCCTCATACTGCACTAAGTTAAAATTTGGGTTACAATAGGGAACTCAAATATTAACCCAGGGGCCCGATTTGAACAAAATTGAATCTGACCTCCCTAGAGATGTTGTGTACCAAATAAGAAAGGACTCTGACTAGTGAATCTGAAGAAGATTTTGAAGAAATTCCCTCATATTTCACTAAATTAAAATTCAGGATCCCATGGGAAGCCCAATTATTAACCCAGATACACGATTTGAACAAACTTAAATCCCAGCCCCCTAGAGATGTTGTATACCAAATATGAAAGCATTCTGACAGGTGGATCTGAAGAAGATTTTTAAAAGATTATCCCCCATATGCATTCCATAGGAAGCCCAAATATTAACCTAAGGACTTGATATAAACAATCTTGAATCTGATCCTCATAACAATGATATATGCCAAACATTAAAAGATTCTGATTGTTGGTTCTGAAGAAGACACATTTTTTTAAAGATTATTTCCCATATAGCCTTAAGTTAAAAAGTTGAGCCCAAATATGAACCAAGGGGCTTCATTTTAAGAAAACTTGTATCTAACCTTCTTAGGATGCTCTATACCAAATATCAAAAGATTCTGATCATTGGTTCTGGAGAAATTTTTTTTTTAATTTTTGTAAATATGCTGACTCAGCATTTTTTCGATGCTTCCTACAGAACACCCTGACACAACCAATGACAATTTTTTTTATCATTCAATTCTACTGGGCTAAGGATACCAAATAACAGTTTTCTGTTCTGTGTGGTTTGGGAAATATGGGCATTTGAACATATTTCTATTTTTAGATCCTGGGGTTCCCCTGGAGACACATGAAAAGATTTTTTTGTAGGAATAAAGTATTTATGACCCAATAATACCACATACCAAATTTGGTTTAAATCGGACCATCGATTCAGAAAATAGACATTTTGGGCAGGATCAAAATCTTGCTCCTCCCATTACAGGAAAATACTACTCCACGCACTTCATTTGAACAAACTTGGTTCTACACCTCAAAAGGAAGCTCCATATCAAATAAAATATCAAGTCATTCATGAGAAGATTTTAAAAAATTTTGGAGCATTTTCTTCCAAACCCTCCCTATGGTGCTGGATATGTTGACTTGAACAAAAAAGCGAATGCCCCTTCGGGACCATCACTCACACAAACTTTCACTTGAATTGGCCTAGTGATTTTGGAGAAGTCCAAAACGATGTTGATGGATACCGGATGCAAGGGGGAGAATGATTAGATAAGCTCAGCTTGACATGAAGGTGAGCTCAAAAACAAAACAAGGGAAAATCAGTGATTGTCAGGGTAATTTCTTGACATATTATAAGATTTTTTTTTTTAAACCAACAGGATTTTGCTCTACAACCTATATGCAATTAACAGGTCAAATTTGTACTGAAAGGGGATTATGAATGGTTTTGTGTTTGGAAGTCCTATTCAATTAACAGTGTTATTCAATTAAGAGATATCCAGTAAGTGGGCTCCACTGTATCAACCATTCAATTTTTTGTATTTTTTCATGAAATTCACAGAAAAAGAAAGGAAATCCTGAAGTGTTCTACTGTTCGTTTATACTGTTCAATATTATCGCAGGTTTTCTTTTCACATACATCAAAGATATAAGCAAAATACATATTCGTGGAAGCTGCTCTTAAAGTTAAATATACACATTCTGTCACTTTCAAGTTCATTTATTAAAGTGGAGTGGTTGATTCCAAACAAATGATATATGGAACATATAGAATTTATTAACTTTATAATTGTGCTGTATTGTGCAAGGATTCATAAGCCAAAACCTAGCCCAAGAGAAATGAAAGTGTCAATAAAATTGAAGCTCAACTTGTCCAAGAAGGGACTGAACTAAATAGAAAGATCCAGTAATGGCATGTCACTCACTAAAGTTTCTACAGAAAAGATATCACATCAAAGCTACAAATGAAATCTGAAAAAATTGGCTGAGGTATAGGGCCTGCTGGGTGTACTAATGGAATTGCTGACAATTTATATGTCAAATCCAAGATGGCCAATGGTGGCTATCTTTTTCAAAGGAATGCAGAAAAATTTGATAACTCCCATCTGGACATCATACAAAAGTTACATTCAAAATCTGAAAAAGATTGGATGAGAGGAGTGGCCTGTAGGGTCTGATAATGGAATTGTTGACAATTTATATACCAAATCCAAGATGGCCACTGCCAGCCATGTTTTTCAACAAAATTCGGAAAATCTGAAAGCTCCCATCTAGACTACTGCATATGAAATTTGAAAAACATTGGGTGAGAGACCTGGCCTGCAGGGTGTGTTAAATGAATAGTTGACAATTCAAATGCCAATCCAAGATGGCTGCTGACAGCCATATCTTTTAACAAAATTCAGAAAAATTTGATAGCTCCCACCGAGACATCACACCAAAGCTATATATGAAATTCAGAAAAGATCAGGTGAGAGATGCGACCTGTAGGGTGTGCTAATGGAATTTATATCTGAATCCAAGATGGCTGCTGGTGGCCATGTTTTTCAACAAAATTCAAAAATATTTGATAGCTCCCATCTAGACATCAAACCAAAGCTACATATGCAATTTCAAAAAGATAGGGTGAGAGATGATGCCTGTAGGGTGTGCGAATAAAATTGTTGACGATTTATATGCCAAACCTAAGATGGCCACTGGCAGCCATGTTTTTCAATGAAATTTGAAAAAATTTGATAGCTCCCATCTAGACATTATCCCAAAGCCACATATGAAAATTGGGACTGATCAGGTGAGAGTCACATCATGTAGGTTGTGCTAAAGGAATTGTTGGACAATTTATATCCAAATCCATGATGGTTGCTGGCAGCCATGTTTTTCAACAAAATTCAGAAAAATTCAATAGCTTCCATCTAGATATCACACCAAAGCTACATATGAAATTTGAAAAAGACCGGGTGAGAGATGCGGCCTGTAGGGTCTGATAATGGAATTGTTGACAATTTATATGCCAAATCTAAGATTAAACAAGAGGCCTGAAGCACTCATCTTGAATATAACACAATATAAACAGGGTCCAAGAATGAGTCTACATTAAGCAATCCATCTCCATAGGATACACTGTCAATCACGGAGTCCCTCAGGAGTGACAAAATAATCCAGGCATCATGCCTTTTCTTCAGTTGATCATAATGTAAAATGTAGAGCTCCCCTATGAAGCCCCTTGATATAACCAATGTGGATTAATCTTAGTTACACACCTCTAGAGGGTACTGAATACAAATTCTTCAGCAACATGGCCAATTCTGGCTCCCATAGGGAGCCCAAATATTAACCCAGGCTCTCGATTTGAATACAGTTGAATCTTACTTCTCTAGAGATGTTGTGTACCAAATATGAAAGCATTCTGACTGTTGGTTCAGAAGAAGAAAAATTTTAAAGAAATTTCTTCATATTGCACTAAATTAAAATTTGGGCTACCATAGCGAGCCCAAATATTAACCTATGGATCCGATTTGAACAAATTTGAATTTGACCCCCCCCCCCCCCCTCCCCTCCCCCCCCCCCCCCCCTAGAGATGTTGTATACCAAATATGAAAGCATTCTGACTAGTGGATCTGAAGAAGAAGATTTTTGAAGAAATTCCCTCATATTGTACTAAGTTAAATTTCAGGCTCCCATGTGGAGCCCAAATATTAACCCAGGCACTCGAATTGAACAAACTTAAATATGCCCCCGTAGATGTGTTTACCAAATATGAAATCATTTAGCATTCCGACTGGTGGATCTGAAGAAGATTTTTAAAGAAATTTCCTCATATCGTACTAAGTAAACATAGCCCAAATATACACCTAGGGATCTGATTTGAACAAACTTGAATCTGCACCCCTCCCCCCTCCCCCAGAGATGTTGCATACCAAGTATGAAAGCATTCTGACTGGTGGATCTGAAGAAGAAGATTTTTAAAAATTATCATCCATATTGAAGTAGGAAGCCCAAATATTAACCTAGGGACTTGGTTTGAACAATCTTGAATCTGACCCTCATAACAATGATGTATACCAAACATTAAAAGATTCTGACTGGTGGTTCTGAAGAAGAAGATTTTTAAAGAATATTCCCCATATTACCCTAAGTTAAACTGGTGGTTCTGAAGAAGAAGATTTTTAAAGAATATTCCCCATATTACCCTAAGTTAAAAAGTTGGGCTCCTATATTGAGCCCAAATATGAACCAATGGGCTTTATTTTAACAAACTTGTATCTGACCCTCCTATGAGTGCTGTATACCAAATATCAAAAGATTCTGATGATTGGTTCTGGGGAAAAGATTTTTTTAAATTTTTGCAAATATGCTGACTCAGCATTTTTTCGATGCCCATTCCAGAACATCCTAACATAACCGATGGCAATTTTTTTTACCAATCAATTCTACTGGTCCTAAGGATGCTTCATACCAAATAACAGCTCTCTGTTCCGTGTGGTTTGGGAAATATGGGCGTTTGAAAATATATTTTTAGCTCCAAGGGTTCCCATGGGGATGCAGGAACTTTTTTTTTTTTGCATGTGTCAAGTACTTATGACCCAATAATACCACATACCGAATTTAGTTCAAACCGAAACATCGGTTCAGAAAAATAGACATTTTGGGCGGGGCCAAAAATCTTACCCCTCCCATTACAAAGCCAAATATTGCTTCACAAACTTTGTTTGAACAAACTTGATTCTACACCTCAAAAGGAGGCTCCATAGCAAATATCAAGTCATTGTACACACTGGTTCATGAGAAGATTTTAAAAATATTTTAGAGCATTTTCCCCCACTCCCTCCCTATGGGGCTGGGCATGTTGAGTTGAACAAAAATGCAATGCCCCTTCGGGATCATCACTCACACAAACTTTCACTTGAATTGGCCCAGTGGCTTTGGAGAAGACCAAAACATGGTGTTGATGGACGACGGACAGGTGCAGCCTGTAGGGTGTGCTAAAGGAATTGTGGATGGGCAGACGTATGTACAGATGTCTGTACGGATGGACAACGTATCACAACCCATCCCAACAGCTCACACCTGACCTTGTCAAGTTGAGCTAAAAATCCAGTATTCAGTGTTCATTGCAGTCCCTGAATTGAAAAATTATAAATTTAACGTAATTTGTATATTTTTTATACTTACCAATGGCCCAGACTAGCTGGTGCTAACTCAAAGTTATCAAGGGCCAAACACAAATTTTGAACCCCCAATCCCCAAAATTTGCTTGCAAAAACCGAAAATAAAAAGTCCTATCTGGCCCTTGGTACATTTACTCTCTGCGCATGCACAGACGTCAGGAAGTGACCGGAATTGGCGCCAACATCATTCTTTGTAGAAGAGGAGTACTACATACTAATTCAGTGGGGAGGTATGAGTGCCCACTCATGGGAGGGCCATCTCCGTCTGGGCCATTGGTATGTATAAAAAATATACAAATTACTTTAAATTTATAATATTTTTATACTATAACCCAATGGCCCAGACTAGCTGAATCGTAAAAAGGCAGAGGGCCTAGGACTTCAGAAATAGTAGACCAACATAGTTCCAAGCCTGTAATCCAAGGTGAAAGGAAACTAAACTTAAAAGGAATTACATGTATGTCTCTCTATACAGTAACAGAGAAGACATATCATAAATGAGGAGCCCAATTCAAGTAATTCTGTATTCTTAGCATGAAGACTATGCTAATTTGGAGGAATCCTCTTCAAAAAGAAAGAGGGGAGCGCTCTGGAATCAGTAAAAGTGGTACCCAATAACAATATAAATATTCGTCAAACAGGCACCCAGGTATTAATTATTATTAATAAACTGGTGCTTAACGCCACTTCAGAAGCTAAGGCTATAGCAGCGATTCCGGTAATTAATATCGTCTGCTTGTAATGTATACCGAAGTCAGCATACGCAGATAGGTCGAAAACCAGTGATATAATATATAACATACACAAGTCCAACAGAATCACAATGGACGATCTCTGGAGAGTAAACACACTTCCGAGGTAACCCACAGGCGGCCCCATTCAGGTGTACAATAAATTCCAGTAATAACACTCCCCGACGTGTACTATCCGGTATCTATGAATCTAGAAAGGTGCAAACATACAAGAGTGTAAGACAAGGTGTATTCGATTGGGTACCGACATTAATAGAAACTTGGGTCTAGAAATGGAACGAGCTAGGATTAACAGACTTGACACGGACCGCCTCAGAAAAAATTTATTTTTTCTAAGGTCCGTAACATACAATAGTACGTCTGCCTAATAATTCATTTATTATGCGCGTGAGCATAGAAATCCCGCATAAATCATCTGAACATCAGTTAACTGACTAGACAGCCTCCCAGGTACCCAAAGACTAGCAATTTATTGATGATGAATTATGTGCTCGTATATGATATATAGACGAACAACCACAGGAAACCAACCAACTAAAAAGTGGATGTGCCCATGAGGTCGCCATAGAACACGACCCAGGCTCCCTCATGTCCAACAGACTCCATAATGCCACTAAGGCCGGAGAAGGACGTGAAGAACAAATACTTCCCCTGATAAAGAAGGAGGTCCTCTCGTGGAGGAAGCTTCCGGGGAATGTCCCATAAGGCACCTGAGAAGATTGATCCAAGGTTTCTGTGACGACAGAGGTGCTACTAGCAGGAGAGACTGTTTGATCTTAACAGAATCTGTTGAATCAATGGAGTTGGAGGATACGCATATCCTATCATTCCTTTCCATGAGATCAACAGAGCGTCTACTGCATATGCTTGATGATCTGGGCAAGGCGACACGAACGTCGGTAACTGATTGTTCCAGTGTGTCGCAAACAGATCTATCATGGGACGATCTCACTGGTAGCAAACCTGCCTGAATATTTGCTTGTTGAGAGTCCACTCCGATGGCAACAGGCAACCTTTCTGCAAGAGCAAGTCTTCTAGTACATTCAGACGACCCGGTATATGACGGATAGAAAGATGAACATGATGATACATGATGTATAGGAGAATCCTCAAGTTAATTTGCATAATGGAATTTGAAAGAGTGCCACCTTGGCTCCTGATGTAAGCTACAACTGTCAAATTGTCTGACAAAATGTAAACATGGACGTTGGCTATAATGTGAATCCAATGTTGAAGAGCTAGCCATATTGACATCTCTTGATGTTTATGTGTTCTCTAGGAACTGAGGGTCCGAAAGACTCTCTGCAGAATGTCGTCGAAGTAAGCCGATGTTACCGCAGACGAATGAGCTCGGAAGTATAACATTACTGAGTTCATTATTCGAGTGAATGCCCAGGGATCCAGGTTCAGACCAAAGCACATTGCTCTGAACTGATGAACCTTCCCTTGTACGACGAACCGAAGGTACTTTCTGAATGCCAGATGTACCAGGATATGAAAGTACGCATCCTATAGATCTATGCTTGCCACATAGTCGTTTTTACCGGCTCACTCTTACCAGCCGAATGGTCTCCATATAGAATTTTGGAGCCACGATCAGCTTGTTTATCCAGCTCAAGTCTATTACCGGTTGGAACGGGCCGTTTGGCCTCAGTACGAGGAACAGGTGACTGTAAAAACCCTGAGAATCTTAATTCTCAACGACCTCTATTGCTTCCTTAATAAGAGTGCCTGTACCTTGACTATCTTCGCTAGGAGAGACTCTTTTGAAAGGATCCAACGGAAGATTTGTCCAATGCGGACATCTTGTTAGTGGGGGTTCTGCTCGGAATGATAGCCGTTGGCCGTCCCAGACTACACTTCTCACCCACTGGTCTTCTGTGACTGCTATCCAGTTTCTCGCGAAGGTTGATTCCCTTCCACCAACTGGCAAGCAATAAAGGTCTGGAACATCACCTGTATGACCTGCGAGGCTTACGGGAGGAGAAACTACGTACTCCCAGCAAAAAACCTTGTCCCATCGGCCTAGGGGCATCTGACCAATAGTCCCATCTTTGGAACAATGGTTGAAGAGGCTTTTAGCAGTTTGATCTGTTTTTGAAATTAAAAGCTGAAGAGAACACACTGGACAGAATCCATCATACGTTGCGTACATCCGCTTATCAGCTGGGGCTTCGTCATTAACTACACCACCCTGGTAATTTTTCTGTACAGTCTCATGGCTTAATTTAACATAATGTCTGTTTTGTTCATCCACCTCAAACTTGAACGAATTCACTGTTAGCTGCTGATGAAATTCTAAACCTCTTGTCACAAAATGTGCAGCCAAGTTAAACCAAACATGATAACGCAACAACACAGGATTGTTTCTTGAGTGAAGGTAGGTCTTTATTTTTTCCAAATCACATTTGCCAATTATTGCCTTGTGTTGGGTAGGTCTTGACAAACCATGTTTCAAATTGAATTTCAGTTTTCTGTCAAGTACATTGTTTGCTCCGTTGAAAACCTTATCCCTAATAATGTCCACATCCCTATTTATATCTTTTAAATGTCTATTTATCACTGACCTCACAGATTTCATGGTATTTTTGTGATAAACACTGGCTTGTTCAGGCAACATTTCAGAAATTCTTTGCGAAATTTGTTTAGGTCGAGCCTCTACATAGAAATGTTTTAAATGTTCATTCAGTTCTTAAGGCTCTACTAACTGTAGGTCCACTTTTCTGCCCAACGTTTCAACACACCAGTCGTTGAACATTTTAATACCCCATTTTGTGCACTTTTTTGTTGACTTCGACTGTCTACATTCATCATATTCATTCAACTGTTCATCTGAAATCCGCACAAATCTTGGCGTTTGCTTAAATAAATTGTTAAGCTCATGATTTGTCCCTTCTCTCAAATTTATAAATTCTGCCGGATCACCGATATTGAAATTTCCATACCATTCATTGGTCATCGTAAAAGAAAATCTTGAATTTGGGTGAATAAATCTGAAAAATACTTCGGAGTTTTGTTTGTTGTTTTGATTTTCGATCGCAGACGACAGATATTTAGCAAGTCATGTAACAATATCATTAAAAACATTTTTTTAAGTTCCCCCAAAATCATGTTTGGATGTATGATCTTTTATTCATCTCCCACTTCAGTATATTTTTATATATTATTTATTAAATTCAATTGTTCCTGAGAAATTATCATTATATTCTCGCTGACTGGAGGCGATGATCTTTGTTTACAAACTTGTTATCCATCTATCAGTCTGCCGTCACGCCCTCACGGTGACAATTGGATTGAGTGGGCGGGGCTTCCAGAGTCTTCAAAGTTGGATCGGATGTAAGAACGTGTAGACATTCCAAATCATTACGTGATTTGGTTTATACGATTTTGATGACTTTCACGCTGTATGTTTTCAACCAATCAAACGCAAAGGCGGGGCAAATGATTAAATTATATTATATAAGTGCTCGCTCTACCCACATCTACACTTCCTTCGACCGCAATGGACTTACCCGGCATCACGGCACCCACTGACGGAGTACCGCTTCACCGGTCGAGCTAGCTGCTTGCAAGAGATTAAAATCCTTAACAAAAGGCACAAACTCTTGCAATCATGAGCACTGCAGCTAGCTCTATATGCTCCATGGAGCACGACGACGGTAGCACACTTGTATGGGTGTCAGAATATCATCACCATATTCATGTTCCTCTGAAATAGAAACTGACAAAATGAATTATAATGCGGTGAGAGGCCTGGCCTCAGAACCTCACCGCCAACAACGTACTTCGACACCCGTCTTCAACATTAGTCATCCCAGTGAACACAAGAATGACAAGAGTCCACAGGAGTGCATTGACTAAAGTCGAAATCAGTCCTCCAAACTCCACAACAAAATATGTAATTAAGATGAATGAATAATAGCAATCAAAATTAAATTCAAAATATTTTTTGGAAAAAATGTTTTTGAAAAAATGCCTAAGTTCCCAAAGGGAACATTAAGAGCCCAAAGGCATCCCGATAGAGCCCAAGTGTGGACAAAATCCTAATTTTTTGAGCTACACTACCAGAATAATAATCCATATAACCTACAGTAATTCTACAGCAATAGAATATAAAAAAACTACCTATATATGAGGACGTTGTCAATGTAAACAACGTCAATGTAAACAAGACATCAGGCACCCAAAAAGGCCCAAAGTCAGAAACCAATTTAAATGCTACCAGATGCAAAAGCTAGATCTTCATACGAAGAAGAAACGATACGTTGGATAGAAGATTCAAGACTCAACGACCTAACACCCCTAGGGTGAGGATGTAACCATGGGGGAAAAACAGAATAACATTCTTTAATACGTGTTGAACTCCCAAGAAATTTAATAAAAAAAGTCAATAAAAAATAGCCAAAAAGCTTAAGAGTTTAACAGGAAGGGTTCATGGAAGGATAGGGAAGGAATACTTAACAAACCGTGGAATAATCATTAACAAAAATGATGACGTCAGGCGTATGTCCTGAAATTGGGAAACATAAAATAATTTTATAATTATTACAAAGTTACAGCCCTGAACATCTAAAATCACCGTTAAACACTTCCATCATCCAATAACAGCCTTGGATCCACCAATTCTTGCATTGATTTGTGTCTGGCATCCTCAAAAAGGAGATTTTAAAGCACAGATGTCAGTTCATTGTTGCTGACTTTAGGGTCAAACAAAGAATGAAGTAGCACCAATTCCAGTCACTTCCTGACGACTATGCATGCGCAGAGAGTAAATGTATGAAGGGCCAGATAGGGCTTTTAATTTTCGGTTCTGTAAGCAAATCTTGGGGATATGGGGGTTCAAAATTTGTGTTTGGCCCTTGATAATTTTGAGTTAGCACCAACTAGTCTGGGCCATTGGGTGATAGTAGAAAAATGTGTTTTCAAGGCCTTGAAACTACTTAACATTGTGCATAAACCTTGAAAGTCAATGATTTTAAGGATGCTCCAATGTTTTAAATTCTGTTTTGGGTTTGTTTTTTTTAAAACAATATTTTATTTGTCATGAAATGGTTTGGTATACTGGCATATGCCTATGTATATACCTCACTGATACATAAAATATATATTCTTTATATTTTACCAACAGTGGTGCATAAACAAGTGCAGAGTTGTGAAGTTTGTTCTAGACACAGCCTCCTATCAATCAAATTTTCTGTCAAACTAACTTACGGGATGAGACTTGATAGGACTCTTCAGTGTGATATTGGGGTGTAATGACTGACTGAGGTAAGTTATTCTACTACTCGGGTAATCATTGGAATCTCATTGTTTGTTTGATGTAGTTATGTACGGCTCTAAATATGCGAATATTTTCTGAATCTGTTTTTGTTTCATTTCCCGATAAGATAATGCTAATTTCTTCAATGGTGTAACCTATACTTTGAAACATAATTTCTCTTTGGGTATTACACATTGGACAGAAAAGAAAGTAGTGCTCAGAGTCCTCGTGTCCATGAAAATTTAAATTCTGTTACACAGCATTGCTAAATAAATCTGCTCCTGTATCCATTTTTTTAAATTTTTGATCAAAAACAGTCCTCTTTTAACTTGAGAAAGCCTGGTAAATAAGAGATAATTTATTGAATATTACAAGGTATCAAGATGTATGGCCTAACATTTGTATTCAGGCAAGTGTCATCTGAATAAGCAGATAACACTTGACTAAAAATGACTGCTCATGTTGTACAACTTTTCTTGTTCAAAATTAGTTGCACCTTAGTATGGGCCTATGTCCAGGTACACAACATCAATATGGGTCTCTGCTGTACAGCATAGAATGAAAGGAGACTTGACCTTAAGCTTTAGGTGTTAATTTATATCTCCATTTTTCAATCAGAAAAAAATGTGTATGGCTTGGAATAGTCTCAAAAACTGTCTAAAAAGCGCTTGAAAGGATCCTTGAATGCCCTTGAATTAACTTCACCCTTACGACAATGAACCATGATACTTTCAAGGTGCTTTCAATGGAGTTCTCTATGATCTAAATATATTTTTCATGCCTTGTATGAATTTTTTCCACAATGTTTGGTTTTCAAGGGTCTGGAATTTCAATTTTAAAATTAATTTACAGTGAAACCCTGTTAACTGAACAATCATTTTACCACCAAAGATATTCAATTAACAGGAGTATTCAATTAACCAGCAATTAGTAATATAGCATCATTCATGTGACAAATTGCGTATTTGTTCAATTATACATTGTTTGACAGAGATATAACAGAATGAAAGCTTATTTTCGAAGTGCTGAGACTAAATAGACCTGTAATGATTGGGAATTTGAAGGCAGTTAGCATAACATTTTCGAAAATTCACAATAAATCCATAAGGCAATATTCAGTTTAATGGGACCTACTGTACTTTTAAGCACTTCCAAGGACCTGTGTATACCCTGCTGTATGCATAAAAGGATATTTGTATTGCCCCCCCTTAACTCTTAGAAAGACGGGAGTTGAGTTTTCTCACCTGTGATGTAATATGGCAGATAATCTGGCTGTGACAGTCTGGCCATCTTTGGGTTGGGAGTGATGTAAACTTTGAGCAGATGCTTCTAGTCAAGTGTCGCCTGCCTGAACAGGCTGGCAATACTTGACTAGAAGCATCTGCTTCACTGTAAGTTTTCGTGGTATGTGATGTTCAATAAATTCATTTTGATTTCCCCGGCTTATCAGAGTTAAGAGCTAGCCACCTGCATTAGATTTACCCTTCAAGGATACAGTGGAACCCTGTTAACTTGTAGCGTGCTAAATTATTTTTGGTCATCAAAATTTGTTCACGTTTTTGTCTTGTTACTATTTATGGGAGAGTGCCTATGGGCCCTCTCCCATAAATTATAGCAAGGCAAATCCATTTATACTAAATAATTCCATTTCAAAGATAATATGAAGTACATTCACAGAAGATGAAGTCTTTAAATTGGGATACCGGCAATTTGGAATAAAGCCCAAATTTGGGCTTCCAGCACTCTACCAGTTAAATGACTAGATGATTTCCCAAAGAAAACTATTCAATTAACAGGAGTATTTAATTAACAGGAATGTGGTCATGTTCCAAAAAGCAGAATTTCTAGAAAACTCCTAATATATTTTATTCAATTAACAGAGATTTACTCTACACCCCATATGCATTTAAAAGGGCAAATTAGTACTAAAGGAATGGCAAATGACTTGGGTGTTTGAAAATTATATGCAATTGAGAGGGTTATTAAATCTGGCAGTATCTAATTTAATGAGACCTACTGCACTTTTAAGCACTTTCTAAGACCTGCGTATACCCTGTGATCTTTATAAATGGATATCTGTATTGCCCCTTTTAACCCAGTACCCAATGCACATGATATCAGAATGTATTTCAATTATATTTTTTTCCCAATTCAAACAAAACCATATCATGTCACCCCTCAACGGAACAAGCTCAATGAACTTGCTCCATTGTGGGGGTCATATGACACGATTTTGTTGAAAAGTTTTTCAATTGCTCAGTTTGCAAATTGCGTGAGTACATATGGCTGAATCGTTAGGTAAAGGGTTTATGAGCTAGCTACTTAACCCTTTACCCAATGCAGACGATATCAAAATTTATTATTTTAAGTATAATTTTTTCAAATTTTTTCCAAAATTTCAACAAAACCATATCATGTGACCCCTCGTTGGAACGAGCTCGTTCCAACGAGGGGTCACATGATATGGTTTTGTTGAAATTTTTTGAAAAGTTAAAAAATTTATAGTAATTTATATATTTTTTATACTTACCAATGACCCAGACATAGCTGGTGCTAACTCTTAAAATATAGGGCCAAACACAAATTTTGCCCCCCAATCCCCAAAATTTGCATCTAAAACCAAAGAAAACATGTCCTGAATGGCCCTCCACACTTCACCTCTACTGCGCATGCGCAGTGTCAAGGACGTTCCGAAATTGGCGCCATTAATCATTCTTATAACCAGTGCCTGGTAAGCGCTATGTACTCAGCGGGGAGGTAAGAGTTCCCAACTCCTGGGAGGGCCATCCCCGTCTGGGTCATTGGTAAGTATAAAAAATATATAAATTACTATAAATTTTTTAACATTTTTATACTGTACCAATGACCCAGACATAGCTGAATAGTAAAAAGGCTGGAGGGCCAAGGACATAAAGCAAGATGGAATACGCTCAATTATATAAAATAGAATCATCCCCTCTAGGGAAAAAGAAGTATTAGGCCTTACATGTATCTTTCTTATTTATGATAAATTAGAAAGATACAACACCTTCCAAAATTGAGCATCATACATCCATGTACTCTATTGATATCTAGTATAATCCTTATACTAATAATTTTTAAAGTAAGCCAATAAAATAAAGTAAGTCTAGAGAAAAGAGACTCTTTATACTCCTTAAAAGTGTCTGAGGATTGTATAATAATGTCCGTTGACACGTGCTATATTCAAAAGCTATACTTTAAAAACTAAGACCTGAATGAATTTTTAAAACATAAACTTCTCACTAAACAACCATCCCAATAACAGCTCAGAATTACTAACTCCGGAGGAGGTATTCCCTTGTTTTCATAGTAAAACAGGTGACCCAAGGGAACACCCTCCCCCCCCCCCCCTTTTCCTTGCCCTGGGTCAAATAGCCCAGAGCGAAGAGGGCAGCAGAACGGAGTCACTGCCGAAACAGACAGCCTACCTAGCTATAGTAGCAACTGTTAAGTGAATGACATTCTGAGCAGTAGATAATAGACCTAACAATAGAGGCCTCCAGAAATGGACTCGATATTTCTGAGATAAAAATTCATGAATGTGGATGGCTGAGCGCAATGAGCAGCCTTCAAAAATCTATAATAGCGACACTATTAATGTAAGCCCAAGATGTAGAAGAACTCTTACTTCATGAGCCGAAATCTCAAACACAACTGCTGAGTCAATGATATACCATAAGCAGTATCGATAGTTAATTGAATCCATTAGCAATAGAATGGAGCGTAACGTCCTTCTATTAGGCATCAAAGACAGAAGAAGCTTACGCCCGTAGTAATAAACAGATATCTGTTTATAAATACATAAACTCTAACCGGACAGAGTAAAGGCCTATGCCCGTACGAAGACGGAAGGACCTTAATAACAATAGGTTCCGGATATTAATTAGGAGCCTGACTCTTATGCAAAAATTCAACCTAAATAGTAAAGGAAGTAGTGATTCCGAAACTACGAAAGTGAAAATCATCCACCGATAGTGCATGAAACTCACTGACTCTTCAGTAAAAGAGAAGCCAACAGAATTACTGTCTAAAAGGTCAGAATTTGAAAACTACTGTTTCCAGAGGCTCAAATGATTACTTAGCTAAATAAGAACCGAAGTTAAATTCCGTATAGGAATTTAATCTAATGATTCTAAGTCTATTTATCGAAAAGTTACTAACTGACTTAGATAAAGAGACATAAGACTCAATTGTAAACTATCATAGAGTGCATAGGTATGAGGTAACATAAACCTATAACCTTAATAATAACAGGCTGCAGTAGATCTTGTCAAACAAGTATACTAAAAAGTTGCAATGACTAGTATGGAGGGATCAACAATATCAACATAGTGATCCCTACACCAATGACGGAAGAGCCTCCACTTTAGCCGCATAGTATAGCGAAGAAGAGGTTCTCCTATAGCAAGAAATCGCGTCCAAAGCTCGTCCAGTACAATGCTTACAATGCAATAAGGACCACACAACGGAATACGTGAAGGTTGAGACCTTGGGGGTTGTGATAAAGATGACATGATTTTACCCAGCGAAAAAAGATCCTCTCATGGAGGAAGATTTTGCGTTAAGTCCCACAGTAGACATCAGAGTAAATTTACCCACGGTCTCTGTGAAGACAGAGATGCTATCAACAGAAATGTATTGTGGTTGTTTATCTTAGCAATACTTGCTGAAACAACAGCCCAGGAGGATACGCATATCCTATCATTCCGTCCTATTAGATCAATAGAGCGTTAACAACATAAGCTCAGAGATCCAGACAAGCAAACACATACGTCTGCAATTGACAAGCAAGTTGTGTCGTAAATAAATTATCATTGGGCGCACCCATTGATAGCAAATCTGATTGAATACTTGTTTGTTGAGAGTCCATTCTGACGGCAACAAGCGACCCATAAGTGAACGGGAGTCCGTTAATACAATCAGACGACCCGGAAAATGACGGACCGAAGCAGAACTTGGTGTACTATAACAAACAGAAGGATTCTTTCCATTAAATTGAATAACGGAAACGAATGAGTGCCTCCCTGGTTCCGGAGATACGCCACTACTGTCGAATTAACGGACAGGATTTGGACATGCGTTTCTGAATAATGTTCATCCAATGACATAAAGCAAGCCTAAAAAAACATTATTCCGTGGAAGATAAGTGCTTGCTTAGAGACTGCGGAACCCAAAGACCCTGGCACTTCGAATCCGTTGGGATCAATATTATATCCCAACCTGTTTGACTGGCAACCGCCATAATTATAAAACTCGGATCCGGCAACTGCAGTGGCACTCTCTGAGTCAACCACCGAATGTTTGCCCCAGTCTGAATCTCTTGCTACACTAGATAGACAAGAGAACGTGTAAATCGAGCAATTCATGGATTGCTGAAAAGTTGCCGTCGAAGAGAAGCTTCTCCGAGAACGAAGCGACTCTGAGAGAGTTCTTCACCTTACTATCCACGTGCGTGGATGTAGCTAGGGCTGCATCACGTCTAACCAACTCCAAGCAGCCACTGAAGGGCGGAGTTATACGTGAAGAAACTACTGCCCTCAAAAGAAATCACATTGAGGATTATATCCCAGAATTCTTTCTCTTGAAGACGTAATGATAACGCCTCAGTAAGGTGGATTACGTATGATAAAGCGTCTAAGTTAAGTCTATTAGACATCATTGTCGTTTCCAACATTGTGGTTGGAAAAGACATAGACGGCGAAAAAGATTATTTCCAGTCTTTAACCACGCCGTCTAGACGCATATGAACTCTCGGTATGCCCTGTTCTGCCAAAATAAATTATTCGTATAAATGATAAAAGGCAGAAATGAGCATTGCGGACAAGAAACTAAACTATCATGCTTGGTAGCAGGCTTATATATATATAGCGTTGATAAATAATACACATGTTCTAATGACATTATTGGACTGTGTCGGTAAGTCAGGGACAATGTCCCTGAACCGATCCAAAATTCCGTGTCCAATGACGCTATAAGTCTCTTATCCAACATCGCAGCAATGTAGTCCGAAATAACAATCACTGGAAGATAATGCCGGAAGATATGTATGGCAGCTTCCGATGCTACGAAAGGGAAAACTCGAAATCTTTCGAATCCCTTTCGCCATCCTGTCGGACCCTATAAAGCGTTCGGTCGTCCGTACCTGATGCAACCGCGGACCGCACTGACCCAGCGCCGTCGGATAATTCCTGATTCGACCAAGAAACTGTCGATTGCTGGGATGCTGCGAAAAAACTGTGCTAACTCGGATAGCACGTCCGTCACTGAGGCCTGTGGAGAAGCGGTTCTACGATGCATTGCCGCTGGAAGCTCCGTGATCGTTACCCCGTGCATACTGCTAATATGCGAGCGAACGGAGTGTATAGGCCTTGTGTCCCTTGGCTACCGGATGGCGTGACCTGTTCGCCGTGGAATCACTGAATGACAAAAACTGATCGGATACTCGGTCACGTAGCCAATGTGTGGTCGTGTGCACTGCTGTGAGGATGAGGAAGCATTATGGACAGTCTCTCGGACTGTCAATATAACGGAGCGTCCCGAGCGACGGACATATGCTCCGAATGTAAAATATCTGAACCACAACATGCGGTCCCATATGTTGTTGGACGAGAGAGGGACCTCTCTCGCTCACAGTCCGGACGGACCTGGACAAGCCAGGAACCGGACTAACAGGCTTCCTCCGA
Source organism: Pictodentalium vernedei (assembly GCA_031216915.1). Taxonomy (NCBI): domain Eukaryota; kingdom Metazoa; phylum Mollusca; class Scaphopoda; order Dentaliida; family Dentaliidae; genus Pictodentalium; species Pictodentalium vernedei. Next base: position 732,643,522 of record CM062296.1, on the reverse strand, counting down.
TCTGTCCTCAATCCGCCGTCACTGGGTGAGTACTAAAGAAATTCTAGTGCCCGCATCACCCAAATCTCCTTCCTTGACCGCAACGGACGAACCCGGCAGCCGAACCATTCGATGAATGTACGCTACACCGGGTGAGCTAGCGAATGTCACTCCGTCGATCCTACAAGGGACCTCTTAGGCGATAGACATATTCCATGAGCACTTATTGCCGCTAGCTCTTCATTAACTATGACGACAGAGGCACACTTTTGAAAGACATCTCCGTAACTTTGCGAACAAGAAACCAGAAATGCTTGGTAATAGCAAGCATATAATAATAAATATATAGCGTCGTTCAATAATTCGAAAGTTTGTGTGACATTATTGGACTATGTCGGAACTGAGGGACGATGTCCCTGAACCGAACCAAAAATTTCTAAGTCCACCGACGCTATCAGTTTCTTATCCGGCATCGCAGCATTCTGGTCCGACGAAAGAACCTGTAGAAGATCAAGTCAGATGACATACACAACAGCATATGTTGTTCCGAAAGGGAAAGCTCGAAATCCTCCGAATCCCTTTCAGTATCCCGTCGGACCGGATGAAATTTTCGGACGTCCGTACCCGCTTCCGCGGAGCGTCCCAACCCAGCATCGTCGGATAAAACATTATGCGACAGATTCAGTTGTTGCTGGGATGCTGCGATAAGCTGTGCTATTTAGGATAGCACGTCCGTCCCCGAGGCCTGTGCAGTAGCGGTCTTACGATGCATTGCCGCCGGAAGCTCCGTGTACGTTGACTCCCGCACACTTTCCTATGCGAACGTCCGGAGTCTGCAGGCCTCGTGTCCCTGGCTACCGGATGGTGTGACCTGGTCGCCGATGATTCTCTGACTGGCGAAGCTGACTGGATATCCGAGGTCACGTAGCCAAGAGCGGTCGTGTGCGCTACCACGAGAATGAGGAAGCCTTATTGACAGTCTCTCCGGACTGACTATATGTCAGAGCGTCCCGAGCGGCGGACGTATGCTCCGAATGCGAAACATTTTGTACCACAACATCTGGGGCCAGATGTTGTTGTACGAGAGAGGGGCCTCTCTCGCTCGCCGTCCGGATGGACCAGAACGAGCTATGAACCGGACTAAAAGGCTTCCTCCGTTCTCCCTCTAATCCGCCGTCACTTGGTGTGCATTTGGTTGATTTATAGTGCTCGCATCACCCCAAAACTCCTTCTAGACCGCAACGGACGAACCCGGCTGCCGAACCATTCGATGAATGGACGCTACACCGGGCGAGCTAGCGGACGTCAAAGGCCGTCGAACCTACTAGGGTCCTCTTAGGCAATTGGCGTATTTACATGAGCACTTTTCCGCTAGCCCTTCATTAATTGTGACGACGGAGGCACACTGTTGGAAGGCATCACAGATACATCACCCTAATCTTGATCGTCTGAAATAGAAATTGATAAAGTAGAGTGACCCTGCGGGGAAAGGACCGGAATGTCCAATTCCCCACTAACATACCGTGACATATGCTTCCCATGTTGTCATCGAAATCATCAGATACAGAACAGGAGTTAATGCGAGTACACTGACTACATATAGAATGATTATAAAAGTCAGAGAAAGACTTCCTCTTATTACAATTGATCAAAATCCTTTCAATGTGAAAAGAAAACAAAGTCCTGGTACTCGCACCAACCCCTGACAATCAAAATACATAATAATAATATGATCCATTAACATAGAAAAAATAATTGAAATCAAAATATTTTGAAAAAATATTTTTTCAGAACAGCCCAAGTTTCTGAAAAGTAATGTTGAGCCCCAATGGATCCCAAGCCTAAGTGTGGACAAAAAATTTAAAAATATTTTAAACAATTTATGCAACACTTACGAACAATAATAATGTATCTAGTTATGATTAAATTAACATCAAGATATTATTTTCAAGAAATTCCCCCCTCACACAGAGGGCTGTTGTAAATGTAAACAATGAGTGTAAAAACACTAAAATAAGACTCCAGGCACCCAGGCCCGAAATCAGTTACCAAAACTACACTATCTGATGCAAAACAGAGACTTCCAGGGAAGAAACTGCAGAACATCAGATGGTAGATGCAGAACACAACGCCTAACCACCCATAGGTGAAGACGTAAACATGGGGAAAAGAACAGAATTCATTCTGTTATTCAGCTAAAACTCCCAAGAAATTTTAGTAATAATAATTACAGAAACTATGCCAAAAGCATGGGAGAATAGCAAGAGGGGACTTAAAGGAAAGGGAGAGAGGAAAACACTGAAAAATCAGTGTAACTAAATAACAAGATTGACAACAAAATGGCTGCTGCCTCGAAAATAGGTAACTTAACATAATTTCATTAAAAAATTTTAAGTTACAGCCCTGATAATATTCTGTCACACATTTTTCCTCTCCTCCTTCTCTATCCTCCTTAGAATCACCATTTCACTAATATTTATGTGTCTGGCATCATTTAAACTGAGATTTACAAGCACAAAGATCAGTCAGATGTTAACTGATGAAGGGCCAAACTAAGAATGATTAATGGCACCAATTTCGGAACGTCCTTGACACTGCGCATGCGCAGTAGAGGTGAAGTGTGGAGGGCCATTCAGGACATGTTTTCTTTGGTTTTAGATGCAAATTTTGGGGATTGGGGGGCAAAATTTGTGTTTGGCCCTATATTTTAAGAGTTAGCACCAGCTATGTCTGGGTCATTGGTACAGTATAAAAATATAATATTTTTTCAACTGCTGAATTTGCATATTACGTGGGCGGATGCGGGCGATTCGTTGGGTAAAGGGTTAAAATACATGTACATTTTAGAGAACTTACCATCCACAACTTGGTTTTAAGAGACATCGGACCCCTAACTTCATACATCCATCCATGATAAGTGAGAACAAGTTTGAGGCTGTATCTGATGAGGAAGACAAATGCCATCCATGCTATTAAACTGAACAGAATGCAACTTCCATATAAACTAACATTTGTCGATGCTGATGACAATCTGAAAGGAAATTAAAAGGGATAGAAATACACGACTATTCATTGAATGTGAAAGAACCTTCAAGATAGGGTTTCTACACATAGGCATTTCATGGCATTTAAATATATTTTCAGCACTTTTTGATGATCTACCAGGGATTCTTCTGCCTTCTTTGGGAAATTTGCACCATGAATGCTTCAATTAGGGATTTGTTTTGGAGGAGAGAAACACACAAAGATTAAGAAATATCACCTTCAAATTGAACTGAAAACACACATAGGCTACATTTCTGTGACTTTGCAGTCGTGTCAAGACAGCTCTTGGCTGCCTCTATAGACTTGTCTAGAAACAACTGAGCAGGTTCTTAAACTGTAATGTGTATCTATATCCTACCTGCTGGGGCATGTGTTCTGTTTCAGTAAAAAGTGATCAAATCAGAATTAGATCTTTAAAGGTTACAGAAAACACACCTGTTGTCTGTCCTTAAATTCAGATGCTTCTTATTCTTCATTAGGTTGGTAAATATTAGTTTTCTGATGGTTAAAGACTGCTCAGTTAGGACACGAATTGTTAAATTTTCTTTTTGTTTGAATGGGGACTGTGATGGGGAAATTTAGTTTGAATTGGGAAAAATCTTGCCCAAATGCCATTGAGAAAGGGTCCCACATTTGGCCCTTGTAGACAGCCAAAAGAAATTTTATAGAAGTTTTTATGATGATGATGCTGCTGCTTGCTGTTTGCCTACCCTCTGGCCATCAAATTATTTTACTGTGGATGAATTTGGCAAAATTAGTGTGAGTAGTTTATTAAATGAAGTGTTTGAATACAAAAAATAAGTCAACTGATTTTGATGTTGTTCCTTCCATACAGCCAGAAATGAAGTGCAAAAAAAATAAAACCTTCAACCCTTCTTAATGAATTATGAATAACTGCTTCAAAAACAGGACATTCTTTTAATTACATTTTAACAAAACAGTGAATACCAAAAGCTTCTTGGCGAGATAAATGTCTTTGTTACCAAGTTTTGTTGGTAAAACCTTGTGGGTTAATATGTGGATGGAGAATAATTTCTATGTCTGACTGACACCTTGCCAATAACAGATCTAGTTAATTCACATAAACTCACATCACCCAACAACTAAATTATTAATAGCACTTACCCTGGAAAGTGGTTCTGGATAAAGTCAATGCATCCATATGATGGGTCATAGCCTCCTAGTTTGAGGGCCAAAACCAGGGATACTAAAAAGAACCAACTGACTGGTGCTGCTGGAAATATTCCATTTTTGAAAGTATTCTGAAAGAAATAAAAGGATGTGGTCATTCTCAAGTTAACCCTTTAAACTCCCAGATTAATTTTACTGGTAAATGAAATTGTTTATTTACATGTACGCAGCTCAGCTGCCAAAGGCTAAACAGTGTTTTTACATCACTGTTGGCTGCCTGTACAAGCAGCCAACAATGATGTAAAAAAATTACTAAGATAAATGCAGCCTACCATTTGATTTCTCAAGAATACATTTAGCAGTTCTGGAAATGGACAAAATTGACGGGTGCAGTTTTAAGCTCCCATGAATTCACAGAAGGGAGAAAATTGCACCTGTAAAATGTTATTATATGAATTTTGGAGGGAATACTGTCACCAAACACCAGAAACCATAACCCTTTGAATTCTAGTGGTATCTTCCATGCCTGTTCAATGGCAGCAATTAGAAGAGTCCATATTCATTATTTATGATAGAAAAACCAATATTTTCAACGTGCAAAAATATTGATTGCTCTACCCCACACATTTACTGAACAGCCTTCCTATTTAATGATGTTATGGTGCATCATGTTCCTGGCCAGAAAAGTGGCCGATTGGGTTCAAGGGGCTAAATGTATTATGCTGAATTATGACAGTAACTTGCCACTGGCTGCAGAGTCCTGCTTTCTCAAAACACCGCTCTTGTATATGCCCTCACAGTATATTAGTGCTTCACAATATTTTTCAACGAGTGCATTTTTTAGCTCCCGTAAAATAGAAAACACAGGTGCTGACAGGAGCAATTGCACTCGCACCCGTCTCATTTCCAGGACTGATTTAAGAACAACAATATCATAATATTTTTTTTTACATATTGGTGTTTAAGGTCACTTCAGCATCTATAGCTATATCATGACTGTAACATAGGTATGAAGTAAAGTTTAGTCAATCGTTTATACCTTTGCTGTCCACTTTAGAGGAATTCCACCCCAGGTTCTATTTTACAGTAAACCAGAACTTATTTACCATAGTAAACAAGCACTGATCCACTTCCTTGGGTTCCCACAGATTCAGCAATATAAAAGTGTAAGTTTGGCACTGTATAGTGATGTAAGGGTTAATACAAGAGTTTTTCACACTTGTAACACACTGTATTAATATGCAGTAAAATTCTTTTAGTTAAACACCAATTTTGTAAGTGAAAAATATTCAGCTAAACACTGAGCTAAAAAGAATATTGTGATACTAAGACTGAATATTTACTTAATTCAATTTATCTTGCCTGATTTATTTAATTATTTATTGGAGTTTAATGACACTTTTGACAGCCAGGGTCATCTACTGTCGGACAGTTTTATGGATGGAGAAAGCTGGAGTACCCTGAGAGAACCACCAAGCAATGGAAAGCATATGTCAGACTACCAAACATACTAACTCCACACAAGCAGGGTTAGCTTAGCATTGGTTGTAGACAGGTGCATCAACAACGTGCATTACGCCTTAGTACACAGTGCCACCATGCCCCCACGTGGGCAAATGGGATTAAGTGCCTTGCCCAAGGACACAATGCCGTTACCCCTGGTGGGGATCAAACTGTGGACCGCTCAGTTTGAAGTTCAATGCTGTAACCACTAAGCTACCACGTTCCTTATCTTGCCTGATAGAGCACTGACCTCAGAAAAACAACATACAAGCATTGTGCTCTGAATGTTCATATTGGAAGCACTGAGGCCAAAACATTCTGCAAAGCAGGGCAGTTTTTCTGTTGTATACAGTTTTTGAAATTCACTTTGAACAGCTATCAGCAGTGCCATTTGCTGAAGTAAAATTGTTGGGCTTTGGCAACCAAATGCTGTAGATTTTAAAATGAGATTATCTGCAGCATCTGTGAAACTTTATGGTCTGGCTCATCTCAACATAATTAGTTAATTTTAAAAGGTCCCTTTTGATTTTAATTCACTTGAAAGTCACTGACCTGAATAACTATTGTTAGTGCACTGGATATATGTGACAAACTTTTCACCAATGTTAAAACAAGGGGTCTTGCAAAATCTCAAAAGGTTGGTTATTTGTAAGTAGGTCCCTTTCAAAAATATCATGCATCTTTTTGTACGTCAAGTTTCTTGATGTTAAAATGATTAAAGTTCACGTCATTTTTTGTTTGTAATTTGAAATTAGTTTGTAATCAAGGCCTGGAAATCAGGAATTAGGTTTGTAACCTGCCTACAGGTTATGCCTAATTGAGTGGTGGTAACCTAGCATAACCTGTTTTCTTAAGTTGTTCTGAGATTTATATTTTATCAATGTCTCTGATAAAACATTGAAATGAAGTTTATTTTACTCAGAAATTAGTGTTCATATTATTTTTAGTCAATGATGAATGATGAATAACATCTCTAGCACTGTTGAGTTGTGGGAAGTTTCTAGGGTGAAGACACACAGGACCATTTGTGCATTGGATGAACAGAACCCTGGGTGATTCAGATATAAAAGTCGAGGCTCGAATCATCAACAGTCTGATTCGTCAAAGGTCCCAATCATCCAGGGTCTGTATCATCCAAGGTCCAAAAGGATATTGCATGATAGCATCGATACCTTGTTTTGGTGAAAAGTAGGTGACAGGGTATATTAAGGGAGATAACTATAGCTATTATTTATTTATTTGTTTTTGTTTAAGATCACATATTTCTGCACAATGGCTAATCGTTACCGCAACATGGAGATAAAATCAAATTGCTAATCGTGACCGCAACATGGAGATAAAGTCAAATTTAGTCAATCAATAATACCCATGTTGTCCATTTTACAGAACTTCCACCCCAATCATTGGTGACTGGGTACTATTTTACCAGTGAAACAGAAGTTGTTTACCACAGTAAACAAGCACCGCTTCATTTCCCGGCATTACCTTGGGGGATATTTATGGCTATAATATGTGCGTTATTCCTGCAAATCAACACGGAAATTGACCATCAAAAATAATTAATTGAATTTATTTATTCACACTTGTGAGTAGTATTTGCCATAGCCAGTTCTTTCATGTGATGAGGGTGAACCATAAAGTTTCCAAAAGAAACTGGTCAGGTGTTTGATAACAGCTTTGACACGCTATCTTGTGTTGGTCAAATTAAAGATGGAATTCGGAAAAATTTGATAGCTCACATCTGGACATTGCCCCTAAGCCATATATGAAATTTTGTACTGATCGGGTGAGAGCTGCAGACTGTAGAGTGTGCTAAAGGAATTGTTGGACAATTTATATTCAAATCAAAATTGGCCACTGGCGGCCATGTTTTTCAATGAAATTCGAAAAAAAAACTGACAGCTCCCATCTAGACATTGCCCCTAAGCCATGTATGAAATTTGGAACTGATCGGGTGAGAGCTGTGGTTTGTAGGCTGTGCTAAAGGAATTGAGGATATACGGACGGATGGACGGACATACATACAAGGGGGACGACAGATCACAACCCATCCCAATAGCTCATAGCTGAGCTAAAAATGGAATTACATTTTATTGTCCAATCTAGAATGGAATTATATGCCCGGTGCACTTTGGTCAAGTGGCAGCTACAGGAGGAGTGTTAGAGTGGGGGGAGGGGGGAGGGGGGGTGGGCAGCAGGCAGCAGGGTTGGGGACAGGGGCTTGGAAGAAAAGAGTAGACTGAAGATATTCACACCAATGATTTTTTAACATGGAATGAAGGACATCAGCAAATTTTAGCCTATACTACTGAGTGCAACCTGGTGCACTGAAAATTATGAGTTCTTCTTGTGTATTGCATGCTTTTCCCTGAAATTCGCATAATTTCCCTGAAAAACATCCTCAAGTACCCTGAAAACATTTTTTCAGAGCTTAACATGTCTGGCAAGCTGATTCTATGTGTTGACCTCTATTTGTGATCTTGACCACGATGGGCCAGTTGTGAATTCTGTATCCACACACTGTCTAGTGTAAGTAGTGTTAGTCTATAGGTTGCTTAAGTTCCATTGTGATTTTTCATTCCACTAAAAAGTTATGTCCTGGGCACGAAAAAGTAGATGTCCATGCTGATTCTGTGTTGACCTCTATCTGCGACCTTGATTTAGTTGGCCAGTCATGAATTGTGTAACTCGTGATATCTCCTACCACTAAAAAGTAATGTCCCAGACATGAAAAAGTTGATGTGGATACTGATTCCATGTGTTGATCTCTATTTGCGACCTTAGTTTTGGTTGGTCGTTCGTGAATTTTGTACACAACACACCATCTAGTGGTGGTACATATGTTGCTAAAGTTTCGTCATGATCTCTCTTTCCTTTAACCCTTTACCCAACGTAACGGCCAAAACCGGCCAGCGCTATTCTCAAAAATTGCCAATTAATTTTCAAAATATTTTCATTTTTTGTCTCAAAAACATAGGTTATGACCTCCAACGATGGGTCATAACCTATGTTTTTGAGACAAAAAATGAAAAAAATTAATTATTCAAGAATTTTTTTTGCAAGTGTCGTCTGCTTTTCATGTTAGGTAAAGGGTTAAAAAGTTATGGCTCGGACATGAAAAAGTTAGCAGATGGATGCCCGGACACATGGACAGCCCCACAACATAATACTCCTGTTTTTTAAAAACAGGCATATAAAAATGAGTAAACATCAGCTCAGTAGTTCCAGAGAAGAAGATGAAAATGTGATTTCCCATCGGGTTTCTGTAGTAACTGTAAGCTGGAATGGTAGCCATGTTTGAAACCCGATCAACATTAAATGAGGATCGTTGGAAGAGGGTGTCCCAGTCATCAATCATGTGAGGTTTCGAAACATTTGGCCTTGTGGTTTCAGAGGAGACAATTTCTTTAAAATCCACGAATCACAATCAAAGAATGCCTCTGGCAGCCATGTTTTACATCGCACAGGAACAAAATGAGGATCGGTTGTAGAGTACCTCCCACAGACCATTCCTGCCACGTTTGATTCACATCAGCTCAGTATTTCCAGAGAAGAAGTTCAAAATGTGATTTCCCATAGGAATTCTCTAGTAACTATAAGCCACAATTGCAGTCATGTTTGTAACCCGGTCAACAGTAAATGAGGATCATTGGTAAAGGGGGTCACAATCATCAATCATGTGAAGTATCAAAACAGTTTTCCTTGTAGTTTCAGGGGAGAAGATTTTTGAAAATCCACCAATCAGAATCAAAGAATGCCTCTGGCGGCCTCGTTTTTCAACCGACGGGAACAAAATGAGGATTGTTTTTGGAGGACCCAACATAGACCATTCCTGCATAGCTTAGTTCAAATTGACTCAGTAGTTCCAGAGAAGAAGATGAAAATGTGATTTCCCATAGGGTTTCTATGGTAACTATAAACCACAATTGCGGCCACATTTGCATCCCGATCAATAAAAATAAGGAACATTGCTAGAGGGTGTCCCAGTCATCAATCATGTGAAGTTTCAAAACATTTGGCCGTGTAGTTTCAGAGGAGCAGATTTTTGAAAATCCGCTAACAAGAATCAAAGACTGCCTCTGGCGGCCATGTTTTTCATCCGACAGGAACAAAATGAGGATCGTTTGTAGAGGTCCTTCCACAGACCATTCCTGCCAAGTCTGGTTTACATCAGCTCGGTGGTTACAAAGAAGAAGACAAAAATGTGAAAAGTTTACAGATGATGGCCCACAGATGCCAAGTGATCGCAATAGCTCACATGTCCCTTAGGCCAGTTGAGCTGAAAATGTTCATCGGGGGCTTTAACCCTTAAGGGTTTGGAGATTTTTATACATTTTCACTGTACGTTAAAAGTCTACCTTTTGGCTATGCAGTTGTTTCTAGTCAAGTCTTGGCTGCCTACAGAGGCAGCCAAGATTTGCCTAGAAAGAACTGACAATGTACTTGGAAAACAAGTTTTGAGTTTACCCAAGCAATGCATGTTGAGGCACCTGTTTTTTTGCATTAAAAAGTCTGAATTAGACCCTTAAGGGTTAATTTCAATGAGAGCCAAAACCTTATTTTGAGGGGGAGCCTAAGCACAAATATTCATTTTTGTCTCAAAAACATAACGTATCACCCTCTTATTGGTAGTGTTGAAACGATCAGTCGGAGTCGATTCGATTTTCAGAAAAATCGACTCTGAAATCCGGCAGTCGACTTGTTGGGAAACTCAAAGATGAAGTCGTAAAATGCCAATATTGGGGGTTAATGATTACAAACATGAGACGTTTCTGCTTCATGGTGGACCTATTTTAAATTGTATTGAGAAGTGGATATCAATATAATCATTGACGTTTGTTGATGCCGATAATGTTACAACTTAGATTTCAGCAGCATTACAAGCACTGATTTCACCTAACCTAATCACTGGCATGCATTGAAGAAAAATACTTTGACGTACAACTTCAAAGATGTCGTTACTTCACGCAAGCATTCTGTCCCTCACCTAAGTCACCCACACTTTTTAACTGATATAAAAATAAAATACATGCTGCTATGATATTACTGTACTGACAGGGACCGTCCTACACGCGCGCCAATGCACCATTGGCGCTAAGAAGTTGGAAAAAACTACAATTTAGCTCTAAAAAACAGACAAGTGGCGCTAAATTTGACACGCGGATAAACTGACGGCTTCCGAAATTAACACAACTGAACTTGATCTGCATTATAAAGGTTCAAACAACTCAGACTTGGCATAAACAAACAACACAATTGACAAGCATCAAATAGAACTTTGCCTTATGCATTGAAACATTCATTATACGGTCTATCAACAATGTTACAATAACATTATTTTACCACAAGGGCGAATCCAGGCATTGACGACTTGGTGAAGTAAACAGGGAAAATAAACAAGGAAAAATATATGGGTGAGCTTATTCTCGAGGGATCAGCATGCAGGAAAATTAGGACCCAAAGTTGACATGAAATTAGGCCACCTACGGACATCAATTTGTTCACCTGGTACTGGTAAGTTCAAAATGTCTTACAGAAACATCAAAGAGAAATTATGGAAGAGCACATTCCAGTTCGTATTTGGAACAATTTGTTATCACTAAAGAACCAATTACAAAATCCATGTGCTTTTTATTTTCATTTTGTGAATATATGCGGACAAATTCCTGGAAATCTGCGAGTTTCTGGGAAATTGAAAGTGAAACTAGCTTTTCCTCGAACTGCAACTGAGTTAAGAGGAAACCCAATCAGGTCAGGTGATGATTTTCAGAGCAGACAATATGGAAATTAGAAGGCGTGTTCGATGTATGCATAATTATGGACAGACGAGAGGTGAAGTCATAATACGAGAAGTTGTGTGGGAGTGTTCTGTGTACAATTGTTGAAAAGACTGATGACTGCTGTGGGTGTTAACTGTGCTTAATTTTCGACAGGGGATGTGCATCATGCATGCGTAAAGAGCACTTCCTTTTGTTGACATTCAATGGGATGGAGCGAACAAAAAAAAACCTGAATAATGATTTATTTTATTATAATATCAGTGGCTATATTGAGAAAAAATGATTTAAACAGAAGCTGCCAACATTAATTCTCTCTCAAAACTGAAAGAGGTTTTGGGGACTTTGAAAGCTTCACTTGTCATTGTTTCATTGCAAGTATTACTGTTAGTTTTAACCAGAGAAGAACAGTGGTACACGTGTTTGATAACAATAACATGAGGGCTTCGACTAGTCGATTAGTAATCGATTACTGCTGGCGACTAGTCGATTCCTGAAAATCACTAATCGTTTCAACACTACTTATTGGAACAAGCTTAATGTATTTGTTCCAATGAGGTTTATAAGCTACATTTTTCAGACAAAAAATGAAAACATAATAGTAAAATATGAATGGTGATTTTTGTGAGTAGTGACAACTGGTTTTAAACAGTGCATTAGGTAAATGGCTCATAAGGAAATTTCAGTGGAGATATAGTAAGTGGTTTAACCCTTTACCCAACACAGACGATATCAAAATTTATTATTTTAAATATCATTATTTTAAATTTTTCAAAAAATTTCAACAAAAACATATCATGGGATCCCTCACTGGAACGAGCTCGATGAGCTCGTTCCAAAGAGGTGTCACATGACATGGTTTTATTGAACTTTTTTGAAAAATAGTATTTCTTCAGCTGCTGAATTTGCATATTACGCAGGCGGATGCGGCCGATTCGTTGGGTAAAGGATTAATGCTTGACAATTTCTATGCTGTTAAATTCAGTAATCTTTGTACAGAAGATATGTTCTGTTCAATCTTTTATCAGACAAGTGAGACAATAAACTGTTCTCTGTTCCTTAATTTTTCAAGCTGAAAAAAAAGACATAGCCTCTGACTCCTTAGCAATGTCCCATCCCATCACAATCCACCACCTCCCCGTTACATTGCACTCATCAAACTCAATCTAAAGGGGGACAAAAGCAACACTTTTAAAAGAAAAGATTTCAAGAACCAGCACAAAACTTGCTTGGATGAATAAAAAGTATTGAGTACTCTACAAACCTTCATGCGACCAATCCTCTTCTTCCATGATACTATTCCACTGTGCCATACTGCTTTTAAAGCCTCATGGTTCAAATTATAGTCCACCCCATCTGGTGTAACAGAGAATGTGAAAGCTACAGCTGAATGGGCTTCAGCCATCCTCTTCAGAAATAACAGTTACAGCAGCCAGAAACTTTTTTCAAATCAGTGTGTATTCACAAACTAAACAATTCTGAAAGACAGAAAAAAACAAAAATAAACTTCCTTATTTCTCACTACTTCACCCATATAAGTACAGCTTCTTACGAATCCCTAACTCCACTCCTTCCTCAGAACATTCTTCAGAATGATGAGAGTAGATTGCCATATAAAAAACATTTTTTATACGACTACCACAAACAGCCCCTCAATATCACTGTAGTTTGCACATCAAATCCAGCTCTCTGGAAAAACAAGAGTGTTAAGTTTGGCAGATTGCTATCATGCCTGTCTCAAACAAGGTGCACGTGAATGGACTATTTCTACCAGTGACCTATAAATAAATTGATAAATTCCACAAATACATCAGGGAATTCTGTAATGCATGCGTTCGATCTTGAGTCGTTTATTAATACCGTATGAGAAAACACTGCTTTTCTATGACCAGTTACAGAACTCGATAAAAACAATTGCGCAGTTTGTGCGTTTCACAACATGCGATTGAAAGAGAAATGAGAATCGGTTACAATATTATAGCAAATCAAATGTACTCAAGGCCCGTTGCCAAATGACAAATATAGATTGCGTCTCCTCATTAAACCCCATTGACAAACATCCCAGTCGAGGTCTATTTGAAAATGCCGTGCTAAACAATTGCAAAATAACAAATAACAACTATTTTCAAGATCTGAATCCAACAAAACATAGGAGAATCTTTGTTATCGAAAGTGATTCCGATTGAAATTCAAGTCTTGCCTCCATTGTTTTGACTTTCAAGTTTCATGTTTGAAACAAACGTTTGATATTACCACGTGCTTGGGATTCCCAAATTCCAAAAATTGTTAATGGTTATTTGGCTAATATAATTCTTGTATTTGAGTTTTCAGGTGTTGTGATCAGTTTAATTGCCATATAATAAATAAATTACTACAACAGTCAATTGATCTGTGTTGTTGTATTCCGTCTCGTTGACGAGATGAGATCGGCCAGATCAAACTTGATGTCTGCGGCATCTCGTTTCATCTGGTCGCTCTCATCTCATCAACTCGACGGAATACAACACAGATCAATTGACTGTTGTAGTACTCTGTATGTACCAGGGTTCAGATACCTTTCGTACTAAGAAATTCGATAACTTTTCCAACACTTTTCAAGAAGTTTAGAACAATTTTCCAAAACACCCATACAAAAAATTCCAAAACATTCCCATACCTAATGCATGTTCTAAACTCTTCCATTCACCACATGTTAACTGCTGTGCAATCCCACTGTCTGAAAACATCTGCTTGAAGAGTGTATTTGTACTTAAATGTATACACCTGGTACTTGATTAAGCACCCCCTGAAATGTTTCATGACAGTGATGCTGCTGTTACTGATCATTAAGTTTTAATGATTGCTATGTTTTGCAGTACATTTCATCCAGTTAAACATGTTTCTGGTTGATAGCATACCTCAAACACATCCCTTCGTCCACGTGAAGCATGCTACCCATGAATGTCACAAAAAACACTATCATCCACATGCAATATCTGGGTAGAACATTTGTCACTTCTTTTATCAATAAATGTTGACATGGCAAAGAGGAGACTGTCAGAGGCACTAAGATGGCAAATCATTGGCATGCATGCAACAGGCATGTCATTCAAAGCTTTTGGAAGGGAACCTGGTTAAACATGTATTCATTCTGTCATCAGCAGACTTGTCCAAAGACATCAACAAACCAAAGCTGTTAAGGACCGACCAAGGTATGGACAACCCCAAAGACCTCTCCTTGGGAAGATCGGAGTCTGGCATGCCTCATTAGGTGTAAACCCTTCCATTGGATGAGAGTAGGTTCCTGCTTCACGTTACAGATTGTCACAAGAGAGTGTTGAGGCGTAGAAATACTGCTTACGTGCCCAGGAACATCAGACCTACTGTTCCACTTGATATATAGTGACTGTACGGGGAATCTTAATGGTCATCAGGACATCTGGGGCATTCTCAATCTGGTTGTTGTGCCTCATTTTGACAACCACCCATTGGCTACTCGTTCTGTGTTTATGGACAACAATGCAAGACCACATCATTCCCATACTGTGAGAGCATTACTTCAGAACAATGCTACAACAACATTACCTTAACATGCAATGAGCCCCGATTTGAATCCTTTAGAAGACATCTGGGACTTTCTTGGACGTTGTGTGCAAGCAAGGGATCGTCTGTACAGAATTTGGCAGATCTGGAAGCTGCATTGCATGAGGAGTGGCAGCAGTTGCCACTGAGCCATATCAGAAGGCTCACTGGTAGCATTAGGAGGGTTCAGGCTGTTATCCGGGCATGTGGTAGATACACTCGCTACTGATGTCAGACACTGCTATTGTGTTCAGGAGATCACAAGTTACATTTTTTGTCAGTAATTACCCACATTGTTTCATCATGGACCATTCCAGCACCATACTTGTCGAGAGACATTTTTCCATTAAAAACATTAGTGACAGATATGTGTAATTAGCACCATTAAAATACTGCTTATATTCATCATTGTGTTGTCTTTCATATGTCATTAGACCATTCTTTCTGCAAACAATCACATTTGGCCAGTTTAAAGATAGTATTAAAGTAATGAGTTTCTATTAACACCACTGCAAACTAGAGATGGTCTGTCGCCCGCTATATACCCACAGTGGCATACCGCCTAGTGTGGGTGACTGAAAAGGGGCATTGAATTTTTCTAAGTAAAAACAAAAATCCAATATGGCCACCGGTCGACCATCTTGAAACCGAGCGGGAAAAAAATTATGTCACGCACTTCCCCTCATCATGTTGATCATTTTTGTGAAGTTTCTTGAAAATGCAGCTTAAACCGTGGAAGTAGTTCATTCCACAAGTTTACATAAAAAAAAATCCAATATGGCCACCAGTCGGCCATCTTGAAACTGAGCGGGGAAAAAATATGTCACGCACTTCCCCTCATCATGTTGATCATTTTTGTGAAGTTTCATGAAAATGCAGCTAAAACTGTGGAAGTAGTTCGCTCCACAAGTTTAAAAAAAAAAATCCAATATGGCTGCCAGTTGGCCATCTTGAATCCGATCGGGAAAAAAATTATGTTATGCACTGCTTCTCATCATGTTGATCATTTTTGTGAAGTTTCATGAAAATGCGGCTAAAACTGTGGAAGTAGTTTGCTCCACAAGTTTACATGTGCAACAGACCGACGACCGACCGACCGACCTACGGACAAGCTGACTCCTATATAACCCCCACACCCCCCACACCCCCTAAAACTTTGTTTTGTGGGGGTATAATAAAAAACAGAGGGTGCTTAATTAAGTTCCAGGTGTATAGTTTTAGGTACCACAGGATTTGGGCTTATCTATACTAAATGGCAGGGATTCTTCTGTCCTCTTTAGGAAAGGGTCCGGAGCCCATGCAATTGTGAAAATCTGCATCATGAAGGTGCCAGTTGGGAATTTATTTGGGAGAAGAAACATACAAAGAAAAAGAAATGTTACCTTCATGCTGAATCAAGAACATTAATACAGAAGCTACTACATGTATATTACATGTAGTTAGATTTATAACAAACAGTTGCATGAAATAATGATCAGTCTAAATTGTTCTTACACTATTAAATGATTAAGATATTCATAAGCATTTTGCAACTCTTCAACAGTCGACATTCTGTGGCTTTGCAGTTGTGTCTAGGCAAGTACAGGCTGCCTGTAAAGGCCTTGTCAGTTATTTCTTGGAAAGTTTGGCTGCCTGTAAAGGCAGCCAAGACTTGCCTAGAAACTACTGACAAGGTTCTTGGGATGTAACTTGCAAATGAATGTAAAAACTGCCTGTTGAGGTAGCTGTTTTGTTGCTGTAAAAAGTGATGAAAGTCGAAAATAGGCTTTCAAGATTTAAAGAAGGATTAAATTTTTATTTAAATACAGAATGAGATTGGAAAATTTGGGGTTTGAATCGGGAAAAATCATGCCAAAATGCCGCTGGGAATGGGTCCCATCTTCAGGCCCTGTAGACACTCAAAAGAATCCCTGAATGGAAATGGCATGAGTTGGTTCATTCCTACTAAATAGCCCCTACCCCTCCCTACTGGTTTGTTTATCTGATAAGAGTGCTAAACCCTTTGGGTCAGTAAAATTTTCTATCATAAATTTGTCTTGTTACAATTTATGGGAAAGTGCATGTAGGAACACTCCCATATATTACAATGCCGACTAAATTAGGGCTGTCACGATTAATCGATTGTTGATTGGTCACGGCGAAATCGATTAGTATTTTTCGTTGTTGAATAATCAGTAAATTTTACCCTGTTTTAGACGTTTAATAATTAAAAAAAAATTGGATGAAAAAACTATTGTTTCTGAAGGGTTGAGAAGAAATTCAATGTTAAACTTCAAGAAGCTGTAAGAAGAATCATGACCACGACCACCGTTTTACAGGTGGAGGAAGCCGGAGTACCTGTACAGAACCAACAAGCAACTGTCAACTCCCCAACATACAAACTCCACACAAGCAGGGTTAGCATTGGTTGAAGACAGGTGCACCATCGACGTGCAGTACGCCTTGGTACACAACATCACCGTACCCCACGTGGGCAATGGAGGTGAAGTGTCTTGCTCAAGGACACATGGTTGCTGCAGGTGGATTCGAACCGAGGACTTCGCGGCTTGCAGCCTGCACCTCTACCAACTGAGCCACCACATCTCCTTGTCTCTTATGTACATTCAAAGCTTTGATGTTCGAAACTTTTGAGCAGTTGCGAACTTGTGAAGTTGCAACAGTGTGTCTGTGATGTTCATCATGTTCTTCCTTAACACTCACCTTTGAAATACTGATAAGGTTCTTTCACTTATAACTAAAATATCTAAACTCAATCATTGAAACAGAGACATAACTCCTACCCCCCTCGACACAAACATACACACAGAATAACACTTGTTTCCATGTTCGACTGGATTTGATCTGCAGTGCAAATGGCGACCGCATATATCAGTCAATCTTGTAGTGTATCTGCCACATGTGTATGACGTCAGAACATGCACCTATAAAATGTAATTCAACGAAGGCCCCGGTATATGAGAAAGAATACAGAAACCGAATCCGAGAACAGCTTTTTCTAGAAAAAATTCTTGCCCCCTCCCCCCTCTCCCCCGATGTGCATACAGATAATGCTAAAAGTTGTAGTCCAGGTGTACCTGTATCAAAGCATGGAAGACTTTAAGCTTAATGTTTACATGTCTCATTTCAATCCAGATTCACAAGTAATTGAATCGATTTCTCTTTTTGGGGTATTCCCTTGTCTGTTCCGACTTAGAAGAATCAGAGCCGCAAACCCAGTGCAAGATTTGTCTGTTGAACAATTATGCCTGCAAGAGCAGCAAGACGAGCTCGTTCCAACGAGGGTTCATAACCTATGTTTTTTGGAGACAAAAAATGAAAAAATAATGAAAATTAATTGGCGATTTTTGAGAATAGCACTGGCCGGTTTTGATCTTTACGTTGGGTAAAGGGTTAGTTAACCTTTTGAACCCGAGAGGCCATTTTTCCGGCCCAGGAACACGATACGTCATAATCTTGTTAAGTAGGATGGATGCTAGTGAACGTGTAAAGTAAACTGATTAATATTTTCAACGTGCAGCCCCAAGGCTGGACGTTGAAAATATTAATTGGTCTACCCCCAAATAATTAATATGGACTTTTCCAATTGCTGCCATTGAACTGTCATGGAAGATACCACCAGGGTTCAAAGGGTTAATGAATTTGTTAAATTCTTATTAGGGGAAAACTTTGTGGCTTGAAATTTTGGTATTTTGATATCAGTGTGCAGAGAGTTATAGTTACTTACTTTATCTATGCATGATCATGCCATACAGTACACTCTCCGTGGAATGGTCGTAATCCATGCATGGCCAGTGAATTCCATGCATGCATTCACCAGTTAACAAAAATTGAATTGTTGATGCTTATTCTATAATTGGTGTTTGGAAGCTGATATTATTGTGTTTGTGGAAGTATTGACCACTTGTGGAAAGTGACCAGTTCATAGCCGGTGTACTGTACCTGCCACTGAAGACTAAAGTCAAGTTTCAAGTTAAAACACTCCAGATGTTGATTACATTATATGCCAGAACAACCAAACTTTTTCACTATAATAATCAGGCACTGCCTGATTTCATAGGGTTCTGATGAGGAAACTGATACATTGTGTATAGCAGGGTGCTTACACTTGCCAGAAAAAAAAGCTCCATACTTTCTCTAAACATGTTAGCCCATTTTCCATACCCATTCAAGGAAATGTGACCGGGAAGATTTTTTTTACAAAAACGGTCCGTAATGCAAGATAACATTCTTTTTTTTTTTAAATATTTCTCATAAGGTTAAAAATCTGTGTCTCTAAAAAATGCCCACCCACATGCAATTTTACATAAAATGGCTTGAAAAACAGAAGATCTACTTTGTAGAGACTAATGTAACTAGGAATTTAACCAGTTCAGTCTTCATTGACAGAAGTCACGGATCTCTGTCAAACAAGACTGAATCAGTTAAACTCCTACTTGCATTAAGGGAAATATTTAAAAGTGGAAATTTTGATATTTCTACATAATTGCGAGGAGGATTGTTCAAAAAATTAGTTTCCATGCTTTTCAAATTCACTCATTTAAGGCTTCACTGGTGTATTCTCATTCTTTTCAAGACCTTTTGCAGACCAATGCAAATTTACATACTTTTTCAAGAAATTAATAACGGTTTAAGAACCTTGGAATAAAATAATTTAACAACACTGATAGTCACCTTTTATACTTAGAAGTCGACAGTCGAGACCACTCACCTCCAGTGTAGTGTGTAAGGTGCTCAAGCTTTGATGGTTCAGATAATGGCCAAGAGAAAGTTTTTTAACATTAGCAGTTGTTTCCAGTCAAGTGTCATCTGCTTTAATCAACATTTTGACACAAAAACAAACTGGAAGTTCACAAGTCCTTACAATGACTGACATTCAATAAATTTAGTATTCAGGGTAATAATTTGGGCAGAGCTGCTCAAGTCAGTGGCTTTCAAAAGATACTCACAAAATATCATTAAGAAACTATTGTGACCTCACGGATAGGAGAAATCTTCCAAGTTGAAGCTATTTATTCTGGAAACAACTATGGATTCCAAAAATAACAAGAAATATTTCAGTTTCCTTCATGTTAAAACGTGCCTGTGTTTGTACAAGTAAACTATCTTTTTCAACCCAACATCCATGACAAATTGAATAAAAATAAAATTTCAAAGTCAATGCCAAAGTTATAAGAGAGACACAAGGAGCAGTGATATAAATAACTATATATATTTTTGTATTGTATTGCTACCCAGTTCATGCTCTATTTCCTCGTCAGGTAAATACTTCAAGTGGTTGATACACTCAAAACACTTTTAACCAATACAACATCACACAGTCTAACAAACTGAATGGATATTTTATTTTGTTGTTTTTCTCAATTTGTCTACAAAGCAAAGCTTAAAAGTGTTTATTTGATTGGGCTGCTTTAACTCTTAACCTGTGGAGAACTTTTTTAAATATTTTATATCAAACCAGTCATGGCTGCTGTGAAGCAGCCATGGCTGGATGTGATGAAAAATTCACAATATTTAACTAACAAATCATCAAAACGCCGATTAAATTTACAAGGGTAAAATTTGTTAGAAGGATACAAATTAGGTCCCAGAAAGTAAATTTTCTGTTTCTCAGGCCATATTTTGTAAATTGCTTGCAGGTGGGCAGTTTTTTATTTTATTTTTAATTTTTGTCATTATTTCTTTGCCATCAAAAATTTATGTTCTTGGTGTGTTTTATGTTTTAGACCACATAATCTACAGAATAGCATAGGTGGTGGTGTATTTCCTCCCTTACGTGCATGAAGACTTTGCAATGCACTTTCTTGCACTCAAGGGACAAATTTCTCGATTTTATTATCTTGGGTAAAATGTCAGCCACAAACCATTCAATTTTTATTTTTTTTGTTTGCATTGGTTATAAAAAGAGAGCATGCTGCAGCCAAAAGGACAATGAGAAACAGATTTTTAACTTTTTTAGGCCTAATATTTATTTTAGAGCGGCAAGAGATTTTCTGTTCTGGGCATGGATAACTGCTGGCAGCATGCTTGAAGTTAACTCTAAATATCTCTAAATGTCATGTTACCAAGCAATTATATAATCATAGCAGTCGTTAACAAGATATGCCCCATACAAATTGAAGTTGTTCTTTTATCAAAGATTTCTTGATGCCAGACTATAATGAATTCTTCATAAAATCAAGTTGTGGCTACTTTACAGCAGAAAATTCCACACAAGGTGACTCTGGCTGTTGAAAGAGTCGTTAAACCCCAATAAATAAATTCAGTGGTAAAATACTTGCTTTTATAACAAATTCACGAATTACCAACTTAAACAATTGTTGGGAATGGACAAAATTGTTTTTATCACATTTAATTAACTTCATGGATTATATCAGCATCAGATGTCATATTGCGCAAACAAAATTAGAATGCATACAACAGTGAAAATACCTTTTTAACTCTTTACTCAATGAATCGGCCACATCCGCCTGCATAATATGCAAATTCAACAGCTGAGAAAATATTATTTTTTTTAAAATTCTAACAAAACCATATCATGTGACCCCCTCTTTGGAACGAGCTCGTCGAGCTTGTTCCAATGAGGGGGTCACATGATATGGTTTGGTTGGAACTTTTTAAAAAAATTTTAAAAATGATATTTAAAATAATAAATTTTGTTTACAACTGCGTTGGGTAAAGCGTTAATCCATGGACTGAGAAAGAATGAGATGTTGATGTTTTAGACCAAGTGTCAAAGATTGTAATTTTTTTTCATATTGTCTGTAGCCTGGTAACTTCATGTATATCTATCTTTCTCAATGTTCGTGTACAGTATTGTGATAACAAAACCAGACAGAAAATTTTAATTGGATTGCAAATAGGTCACGATGATCCAGTCATAATTCGCTGTCCGCTTCTCTCCTGCACCAACTGTATAAACAGAAATATGTGAACACCCAGTCTAAGATTCATGCCATTTTCATTTGTCTTTTTCTTTATATGCCAACTTGATTTTACAGTATTTTGTTAACAAAATCTCGACCCACTAGGGGGAAAAATCACTCCTCTGAACACAGTACTGTATACTGAGTTCAGTCAAAATCAACTGAGAACTGTAGGAAGATATTTATTTATTTATTTATTTATTTATTTGTGTTTAAAGTCACTTATTTCTGCACAAGGGCTAACTGTGACCACATGGAGATTAAGTCAAGTTTAGTCAATTGTTTATACCCATGTTGCCCATTTTAGAGGACTTCCACCCCAAGCATAAGTGACTGGGTCCTAATTTGCCAGTAAAACAGATTGTTTACCACAGTAAACAAACACTGCTTCACTTCCCGGAGTCCCACAGCTGGGGGAAGGCTGTTGGAAAAAATGACAAGGTTTTAAACAGTGTCAAAGTCTATAACTCTTAAAAATTTATCAGGTGGTGACCTAGCTACTACATGCACATCTACCCATGATCATACTTTCTATGTACAAAATATGACAATAAGATCCACCGAGATGTGTGAAAGAAGTTGCAATGGTGAGGCCCATAACCCTTGAAAATAACTGTTGGACAATGTTAATGGCTACCAAGTTTATCTAAAATCTATTGAGAACCGTGGGAGAAGAGGGGATGATATGGTCTTCATTTGAGTCTCAGTGTTCATAAATCTTGAAAAGATTGTTGGACTGCAACCAGCTGTTTACCTGTTTGTTTCTTAATTGGGGTTAAAGGACACTTTTAACAGTTTTACAGATGGAGAAAGCCTGATTGCCCCGAGAGAACCACAGAGCAACTTTTGGACTCTCCGACTTATTAACTTGGCATGAGCAGGGTTAGCATTAGTTGAATGCAAGTGTAGTGTTGTCGTACCCCACACCTTAGTTCCCAGTGCAGCCGTGCTCCAACATTTATTTATCCAACATTTATTTATTTATTTATTTATTTGTGTTTTAAGTCACATATTTCATAATCATAACCACAACATGGATATAAAGTCAAGTACAGCCAATCATTTATGCCCATGTTGCCCATTTTAGAGGACTTCCACTCCAGGCATTGATCACCAGGTCCTATTTTACTAGTAAAACAGAGCTTGTTTACAACAGCAAACAAGCACTACTTCACTTCCCAGGGTTTCCACAGGGATCCAACAAACATGCTGGCAATCGACACGAAATGCATCACCCATGGACACAGATGACGCAGGTCAGGATCGAACCATCAACCTATTTATCACTCAGTCCAATCTTCTGACCAATGAGCCATTCGGTAGATTTGGGTGGCTCAGGCAAGCATGATGATTCCTATCAATGAACACTCCAATAGCAGAGGTAAAGTGACCGCTAATGCTAAATTACTGTGCCAGGAGTATTCAATTAACATGGATTTGGTCCCTTTCCTGCAATCTCAATCTGAGCATTTATTCTATTATATTATTATTATTATAGAGCTCATGAAGCTGTGTCAAACAAGATACATGTATAATAGATTAAATGCCTTTATTGGATGTACTGGGGCGAAATAGGTCTACAAACTAGAGGAATTGGGTGAATGTCAAGTGTAATTTATAATCATATCACAAGATTTTTTTTATTCAATTAACAAGAGTTTGCTCTATAACCTATATGCAATTAACAGGTCAAAATTAACTGAAGTTATGGTGAATGGGTTTGTGCTTGGAAGTTATAATAACTGGGATATTTAATTTAGAGATATCTAATTAAGTGGGTTCCACTGTTCTACAAAACTAAAATACTGAAAGTGAAACAAAAACCATCCAATAAACTAGAAAAGAATATATGCATTTCTGAATAATTTGTAATGCTTCATTAATCGGTAGAACGCAAATTTTATTTTGGTACAGGTAGTCAATATTCATTCATAAATCACTATTCAATTATAATTTAGTGAAAAGTACCTGTATTATTAGCACTGATATGTATATTATCTAATGTAAATTGTAACACAATAAATCCATATTCAATTGACAGAAATATTCAATTACACAGTATTGGTCAATTTGCTTCAATCTGATGACAATGAGCCCTGTCAAACAAGATATAACAGAATAAATGCCTTTTTGGAAGTATATGGAGGCCAAATTGGTCTGTAGTGCTTGGGAAATCTATGGCTATTAGCAGAATTTTTACAAAAAATCACAATATTTTTCATCTAATTAACCTTTCCCAGAGATTCTTTTGGCTATCTACATGGGTCGTTTATGAGACCATTTCTCATTGACATTTGGGCACGATTTTTTCCGATCCTTAACCCCAAATTACCCAATCTCAGTTCCTACTCAAACAAAAATTTAATACACAACTGTGCCCTGAACTGGGTATACGTAGTCATAAGGCCTCAGAAAACCATTGGTTTTCTGAGGCCCTATGACCACCCAGTTAAGGGCAGGTTAAATTGCTTGTCTATCCACATATCTTAATGCAGAGGCAAATGACAAGTTCTTCTTTAATTATATAAGAACAGTTTAATAGAGACTGCATGTACTGCGTGAACATGATTTCATGTGACTGTCATAAACTTACTTGTAGTGTAGTGTACAGGGATGAGAATGACAAGCAACAAAATTCGCTGAAATTTGTGAAAATTCCCACATTTTTAGGATAAATTTGTGAAAATCGGGTTTCTTAAAAACATCTAAGAACACAGAGTGAACCTGTTGGTTGAAAGATATTAAAATTTTTTAGTAAATTTTGTTTCTTAACATACCTACCACAATTGTTTACAATTGGCTGTAACATAAGTGCAAGCCCTACTTCGGAACTAACTCAAGCTTTTAGAATCTTTTCCAAACGAGTTGGAAAAGTACTAGAGTGCAAAAGCACGAAAAAGATCGAAAAAAGGGTCGAGCGAGACCAGCGCTCGAAATTACAGGTACTCTCTCTGCACACCTCTTGCGTTTACCGAGCGCATGCGCAACAAACCGTGACGTCAATTCCGTATTTCCGCCAACGAGAAGTTTGTGATTTAGCGGGGAGGCATCGATATCAAAGATATCCCCAAGGAGGGTGGGCCTCCGGTAAACAATTGTGGTAGGTATGTTAAGAAACAAAATTTACTAAAAAATTTTAATTTCTTTTCAACCTACTCACAATTGTTTACAATTGGCTGAATAAACAATAGGAGGAGGTGAATCACATAACCAATACCAACAAGAGTAGCAGTAACGAAAGCAAGGATGGCAGAGAACAAAAACTAAAACCTGTAATGAAGAAAGAGAGAAGGCACCTGAAAAGAACAAGGCTGAGAGAAGCGCAACCTCGACAAAAACAATTTAACGAGGGTGCACCACAGCCTGAGCAGCAACGAGAGGACCTAAAGAATAAAGGTCCTCAGATTGCTGCTGAAGGTGGCGGAGATAAAAGGAGGAGAAGGTAGAAGCATTCCTCCAGTAAGCCGCATTCATAACATCACGGAGCGAAACAGAATTGGAGAACGCCCAGGATGTAGAAATGGCACGAACCTCGTGAGCATTAAGCCGGTTCGAAACAAGATCCGATGCAGACAAGCGAGAATAAGCCAGCTTGATTGCTAGACAGATCCACCTGGAAATAGAATGGGAAGAGATAGACTGCCGCTTAGGAATGAGAGACAGAAAAAATCTCTTCCGATCCCTCCTAATGAACTGAGTGCGAGTAATGTAAGTCTTGACCGCACGAACAGGACAAAGAAGAGGCCTCCGTCCATCTACAGCAGGGAGAGCCCGAATGCAGATGGGAGGAGGTACCGAATCGGGGAGTTGATTCTTAGCCAGAAAAGAGCAATCAGTAGTGAATGTAACACTGTTAGCCTCATTTCGGAAGAAGGCAGAATCAACAGATAGCGCATGAAGCTCACTGACTCGACGAGCAGAAGCAAACGCTAGAAGAAAAGCCGTCTTATAGGTGAGAAAACGCATGTCGGTCTCAGATAAAGGCTCGAAAGGCGCCCCCTCCAAACAGTGCAACACCCATGCCAAGTTCCACTTGGGTGTAAGACGCAAAACTCGAGGCCTCTTCAAAGAAAAGTGCCGAATAAGTTTGGAGAGGAAAAGATTACGACCGATACACCGCTTTCCCACATAAGAGAAAGTATCAGACAGCATAGACCGATAGGCGTTAATCGTAATAGGCTGGAGGCCCTTGGAGTCAAAAAGAAAAACCAGAAAATCCGCAATTTGAGCGATAGACGGATCACGGTAATTCACATTGTGATCTGAACACCAGCGGCAGAAAACCTTCCACTTGGCGGCATAAGTCATTCCAGTGGAAGGTCGCCGCGATGCAGAAATGCACTCCACTGATCGTCTCGAAAAACCTCTACGTCGGAGACTGGACCTGATAAAAGACAGGCGTGAAGGGACAGGCTCGCCAGGTTGTTGTGATACTTCCTGGGACGACCCTGTGAAAGAAGATCGCGACGTAGAGGTAGACGAATCGGTCGATCGGCCAATAGAGGCCGCAGCAGATTGATCCACACCCTCTGTGGAGACAGGGGTGTGATCAGAATGATCCTGCAACTGCAAGCACGAATCTTCGCTAAAACTTGAGGAAGAATCGGTGCAGGAGGAAAGGCATAGCCGACCCAGCCTGTCCAGTCCAGAGACAGAGCGTCTACTGCAAATGCCAGAGGATCTGGACAAGGGGAGACAAAAGTCTCTACCTGATGATTCCAGCGAGTAGCGAAAAGGTCGACCTGAGGACGACCCCACTGCTCGCAAATCGCCTGAAACACCGACCGATGTAGCATCCATTCGGTTGGAAGGACACTGTCGCGTCGGGACAGGGAGTCTGCTAGGACGTTGAGACGCCCGGGAATGTGTCGAATGGACACCCGAGCGTCCACATCCCGTGCCAACAGAAGAAGATCCCGAGACAGCCGATACATAGGAATCGAATGAGTGCCTCCCTGATTCCGTATGTAGGCCACTACTGTCGAATTGTCCGAAAGAAGTAGGACAACATGGTCCGACAGATGAGGGATCCAAAGCCGAAAACTCAACAGAAGAGCAAGGAGCTCCTTCTGGTTGATATGAAGGTCCACCTGCTCGCTGTCCCACTCTCCGTGAGCAGACAGACCGAGAGGGTCCAACGTCGCACCCCAGCCCCGATCGCTGGCATCCGCAGTAAGGATGCGATCGGCCAAAGGAAGATCCAACGGAACACCCTGTGTCAGCCAGGGAATATTTGCCCAAGGGCGGAGGTGACAAAGCAGAGACCGAGGAATAGTGAGTTCCAGGTCCAGCGGATCTACATTCGGACGCCAATGATCCAACAGGAAGTGTTGGAGAGGTCGGACAAACAAGCGACCGAGCGGAATGAGATCGGTCACCGAACCGCAAAGGCCCAGCATCCGAAGGAAAGTCCTGGCCGAGACCGAGGAAGATTGAAGCAGGTCCCGAGTCAAGGCGGAAAGAATCGTCGCCCGAGCCTGGGGAACCGACACTACATTGTGAAGAGTGTCGAAATCCATCCCCAAATGACGGAATCGCTGAGAAGGAAGAAGATCCGACTTCTCGCGATTGACTCTGAAACCCAGCGACGCTAGAAGGCAAAGAAACTGCCGGACATCGAACTCCAGAACAGCAGCATCGTGGTGCCGTTGGAGGATGTCGTCTAGGTAGGCGGACGAAGTCACCGCCGACTGAGTGCGATGGAAAGCAAGCACATGTGACATCAGTCGGGTGAAGGCCCAAGGAGCCAGGTTCAAACCGAACGGGAGAGCTCTGAATTGAAAAACTCGATCCCGAAACGAGAACCGAAGGTATTTCCGTGACGCCAGATGAATGGGTACATGGAAGTAGGCATCCTTCAGGTCGATACTGGCCGCAAAATCGCCCTGATGAACTGAACGTCGAACCGACCGGAAAGTCTCCATACTGAAACGAGGAGCAATTATGTACTCGTTCAGGGTACTCAGATCGATGACAGGACGAAATTGGCCGTTTTTCTTCGGCACCAAGAAAAGTCTCGAGTAAAACCCCGGTGAAAGGGTGTTCCTGACCACCTCGATCGCCCCTTTGGTGAGGAGATTGTCGATCTCCTGCACCAGAAGGTCCCGACGCAGAGAATCTGAAGGGACCTGAGTCGGAAGGGGCACCCGAGATAAACTGGGGTGCCGATGGAAGGACAGTCGCAGACCGGAATGAATGACGTCGAGGACCCAAGAGTCCGACGTTATCTCTGTCCAACGGTCGTAAAACAGCGACAGCCTTCCTCCGACTGGAGGCGAATCGAGGTGAGAACCTTCACTTGCGGCCTCGACGAGGCCCCCGAGAGGAGAAACCACCTCGGGAAGTGACAGAGTCCTGAGACTTTCCAGCCTGAGGCTGCCAGCGGGCCTGGCCACGTCGGCGCTTCTTATGAGCAGAAGGAGCAGACGGAGCCGAAGGCGTAGCCGACGTCGCCGACGAGGCAGACGCAGCAGCACGCTTGGCGGGCCTGGAACGACCCCCACCCGCAGCAGCAGGTGGGTCAAGCTGTCTCAGCAAAAGCTGGTCCTTCGAATGACGAAGAACTTCGCCACGAACAGCTTCCACGGAACCATGGAACAACTGAGGTCCTACCAAAGAGGCAGACCTCAGAACAGCACGTTGCTCAGAAGGAAGGGATGGTAAAGAATCCAAAACCGCATCCCGGCGTGCCAGCTCCAAATTGGCCGTGTTACAGGCGTGAGCGTGAGTCAAGTTCATAAGAGCCTGTGACAAAACGCGAAAAGGCGCCTGAGCGTCATCAAACTCCCCTGGTGGAAAATATTCAGCCAGAGCAGCGACAACATGGTCCGCGAGAGATAACATACTCAGCATCTCTCGGGACAGGCCCACCATAGACTCAACTACCGACATCGGGAGAACTGCCGACTTAGGCTTAGTCAACCCGAGGGAAGAAGAATCCTCATCCACAGTAGTCATCCCTTGGAAGACTGGTGGAGAGACGGAATCGTAAACACGAAACCGCGATGGAGGCAGGAAGGCATCAGCTCTAGAAAAGAAGGAACCCTTAAGGGCCTTAGAACGCATTTTGGCGTCTAAGCCCTGGAAGGACTCAACCACCTGAGCCGATTGCAGAGGACGCAAAGCCCCGGAGCTAGAAGGCTCAACAGGGTTACGGCGCTCCACAGTGGACCGCGGCCGGACGGTCACAGAAGGCTGGTCGGAAGGTAGAACGTCCGGCAATAAGCCAAAGATGAAATCCAAAGCCTGCCCCAAGACTGACGAGGGGGGACCATCACCTTCAAGATACTCGTCATCCTCCGTAGCAGAGGAGACGTAGCCCAACTCGGGCTGACCAGCAGAAACCTCCTGTGAATACTGTGCAGTATCCAAGGGGCCAGGCGAGACATCTCGGCGACTGACCAAAGGAGGTTGTGCCTCAGGAGGCACAGGGAGGCCAACTTGAGGGTTGCCAGAAAGCAACCGGGTGAGCGCCAAAACGGCCTGGCGTAGGTCACCCTGAGAATCCGTCGCAGCAGAAACGCCCGACGGAGTGTCCTCCCAATGGACCCTTCTGGTAGAAGAACCCAAATCCTCAGAAGAGACCGACGGCGAATGTCGATCGGCAGACAGAATAGGAGCACGGTGAGAAGACACCGGAGGATAGTCCCGATTGTGACGCCCAGGAGCCATCACTGGCCTCTGCGAAACAGAAGGCCCTGCCTGCAAATCCTCGAAAGGGACCGACGGCGCACGTCGATCGGTAGCTGGACCTAGGACACGGTGAGAAGACACCGGAGGATTGTCCCAAGAATGACAGGAACCTGTCATTGACCTCTGCGCAGCAGACGGCCCCAACTGCCTATCCTCTGAGACCGACGGCAAGCATCGATCGACACCCAGACTCGGAACACAGTGAGGAATCACCGGAGGAAGGTTCCGAGAGTGACAGCTAACCGGGGCTGTCACTGACCGCTGCCGAACAGCAGGCCCTGGATGCCAACGTCCCAACAGCATCCCGCTAGTCGGCACACTAGCAGGCGAAGGTGGAACAATAAACGATTCACTCGAGGGACGAGGAATCGCTGCCGAAGCGACCGGCCGGCTCAACCGACTAGGAGCAAACCTAGCCAGATGAGACGGAGCAGACAGCAAACCCGCACAGCCTCGCCGCGAGGCTGGGGGAGGCTGAGAACACACAGACACACCAGCAGATACAGCCTCGGTCCCCCGAGACTGTAGACCATCCCCAGAAGAGATGGAAGAGCCACCATCAGACAGAATAGGATCTGGAGTAGCAACCCCCTCAACAACGGTGGACGGTGTTGGAGGCAGATCGGAGAGGGTTACCGAGTTGACCTCGGAAAAGCTCTCAACGAAAACAGACGCCTCAATAGTGACATCCGAAGACAAAGAGACCGCGGTCTCCTCATCAGGTATCACAGAACAAACACCGTCAACAGTTGCAGAGGAGCTCGCCACAGAAGTCAGATCCGAATCCTGTGTGACAGAGTCACCACGTGCACCAGCAGAAATGTCTGCAACGGCACGGCTACCCTTACCCCGAGAACGAGGGGTTCTAGCTCTGGAAAGAACCACCTTGTTAACAGAAGCCCAAAATTTAGAGGACCAAACCCCACAGATACCACATGATTGGGCCTGAGTGCAATTGTTGCAAGTGACACATGTGGTATGGGAATCGTCCACATGTTTCACCTGCAAACAAGAGGTACAAGGAATAGTCTTAGGCATGATATAAATACAACAATCAAGCTTCCCGCCGACGGAAAACAGAACGAAGGTCGTGTTCACACGTGGGGGAAAGGCAAGATAAAGTGTGAAAAGCACAGCAATAATAATACAAATTAACATTAAATGTAGAGTAATGATTTGGTAGCTTGAAAAAGGATACAATCCAGTAGCACACTAAAGACGATTAATAAGTTGTTCACGAAGAATTAGTATCATAAACAGCACAGTCACAAAAATTTCCGACCATGAACAATGGCGGAAAATAAAGGAATTGACGTCACGGTTTGTTGCGCATGCGCTCGGTAAACGCAAGAGGTGTGCAGAGAGAGTACCTGTAATTTCGAGCGCTGGTCTCGCTCGACCCTTTTTTCGATCTTTTTCGTGCTTTTGCACTCTAGTACTTTTCCAACTCGTTTGGAAAAGATTCTAAAAGCTTGAGTTAGTTCCGAAGTAGGGCTTGCACTTATGTTACAGCCAATTGTAAACAATTGTGAGTAGGTTGAAAAGAAATTTAATTTCTATAAATTTGCATGAAAATGGTCTGAAAGACCATTTTCATGCAAATTTATAGAAATAAAATTTCAGCATCTGGGGCAATTCGCTGAAATCAGCGAATTTGCTGAAAAATCTCATCCCTGAGTATACATGCAGTTGCTCAGGTATCAGTCTTGATGTTCTATGCGAAATTCAAATGTAAAATTTCTTAGTCTTTGTAATGTCTCCCCCCCCCCCCCCCCCCCCCCCCAAAAAAAACAAATTCCCAACAGTAGCCCCCATGATGCACATTTTCCAAATGGCATGGGCCCAAAGGCCCTTTCCCAAAGAGGGCAGAAGAATCTGTTTACCTAATGTTTTGACATGAACTGAGCAGTCCTATTCACAAAAACTGACATTAGGATTTACTGGAGAATTTTGTCTCTGTTAGTCGTGTTTGGTAACAGGTTAACATAGATTTAATCTATTCACATATGCAATTAACAGGACAAATTTGTACTAAAGGAACGGTAACTGGTTCGGAATATGAAAATTATATGCTGTTACGAGGATTATTCCATTGGACAATATCCAACTGAGTGAGACCAACTATATCAATACTTATCTGTGAAGCCAGAAGAACAATGACTGAATGGCTTCAGATAGAAAGGTTTATGGTTCGATCTTGACCTGCACCATCTGCAATGTATCCTTGGGCAAGATACTTACAGTTGAAATAAGAAGTCCTGTGACTGTGTTGTGCTCTATTTTGAAGTAATAGTGTGCTAATTAAGTGCTCTTTGTCTCGCGTAACTAAATTCCTGTAGAAAAACAGCGTACCCAACGCTGCACAATTCTATACTAGTAAATAGAGATCATTAACATCATTCCTAACCTCTACTGGGATACATGTAAACATTATGACGTAAATAGATATTGAAATTCAACTGTATATACAGAATGAAGAGAGTGGATTACTACTTAATCAAACTGCCATATATTCCCCCGCTCGAAAAGTATTTATAATTATTGTTCATAACAATACAAGAAATACTTGCAAACTTTCATCACATGAAGCACCGGGTGCAACCCAGTGATCCATGTGATGAAAGTTTGCAAGTACTTGTGTTTTGTCCTCAGAAGTTGTAAATAATTACTAAATGAAAAATCTATCCCACAGCAATTCAGTAGTAATCCACCCTCTACATACTGTAGTATTAATATTTTCTTTCTGTTTGTGACTTCACTGCCGAAATCGCTAATAACTCATTATATTTTGTATTACACAGCGCAAACACCCTTGTGTATTTCAGACGACTTCATTCTTCCGCAGTAAGGAGCACATTAATTAAAGAGTATTTTCTGCACTAACTGTAACAGGACTTCTAGTTTCAACTGTAAGGCCCAAGTGGGAGCATGGTCAAACAGTACAGATGTTACTGCATGTTGATGATATACATGCTTTTAATCAATGCTTCACAAGCTGGGTTAGTTAAGTTGGAGAGTTTGACAGTTATGTGAAGCAGCCATGACTAGATTTGATAAACAATTCATCTAAATTTAACTCAAGCAACCATTGGTGAAAAATTTCATTCAATTTGCTAGAGCCAGACCTTCATTTTAAAAAAATCCTGGTGCACTATACATTGCGCGCCCAATATGATGCCAAGACACGGTTTCTTTGGTGGCGCGCAGATTTGGGAAAATGCCTCTTTGGGCACAAAAAGGAAAAAGGAGATGCAATTACGAAATAATAATATTAAAGCACTGAAATAAAGTGCAAATTGGTTTAAATTTACAAACATTACAATTTCTTTCCACTAAATTTCCAACTTTTAAGCATAATATACAGTGGAATATTTAGCGAGGTACAAGTAAATGCAGTTCATAATTCTGACAACACAAGTGAAAATCAAAGCACCATCTGGACTCTTGAAGTTTTCATTTGTGTCATTTTGGGGATCTTGAAACTGTTGCTTGATGAAAATTGTTACGAATAAAGTGTTTATTCCAGCCAATCGGGTCATCTGAAAACTAGGGTTTACCGGGAATTCCTCACTGACGTAATCAACTTTGTGTCAGTGACTGTCACATGATGCTAACACTTCAAAGTATGCACATTCTTTCAGAAAATTAGTGTCAATAAATTACACATCAATATTAAATTTATCGGATTTAACCCTTTACCCAACGCAGACAATATCAAAATGTATTATTTTAAATATCATTTTTTGAATTTTTCAAAAAATTTCAACAAAACCATATCACGTGACCCCTCGTTCCAACTCGTTCCAACGAGGGGGTCACATGATATGGCTCTCTTTTTATAACCAATGTAAACTTAAAAAAAATTAAAATTAAATGGTTTATGTATGATATTTTACCCAAGTTAAAAAAGTTGATAAATTTGTTCCTTGAGTGCAAGAAGGCTTTGCAATGCTTTAGCATTGCAAAGCCCTCTTTCACTCACGGGACGAATTACACCACCACCCATGCTATTCCATAGATTATGAGGCCTAAAACATAAACTAAGAACATGAACTTTTGATGACAAGGAAATAATTACAGAAATAAAAAAAAATAATAAAAAACCGCTCGCCCGCATTAAAGTTTACAAATAATGGCCTGAGAAACAGAAGATCTACTTTGTGCGGCCTTATCAATAATTTGTTCACAATAGCTTGATCTAGAGCAGAGTTTAGATATGACAACATCCATTTCATTAAATAATATGCGAGGGTAAAGTAAAATTACTGCCTCTTTTCGTGATATAAACAATGAATACGAAGGATAACAGGTACTGAGAAACGTTTTGTGTCCCTCGCAGACCAATATTATCATTCAGTGGCATGATGTATACAGCTAAAAAAATAGTAGACTATGAAGAATAATAATAGGTTATAGCACCTTACGACATTTTTTTTATTAATCGAATAGGCGAGGCAGCCTAGTGTTCACACAGTTTCTGAAACTCTGACATTGTTGGTGTAAACTAAAAAGGTAACTTCTTTTTTTCCATGCGCACGACTGATCGTTCGCTGCAAATTGTAATTGTGCGAGCAATGGCACGTGAGAGCGATCGCACGCCATTAAAATGAAGGACTGAAGAGCTGAAATGGTTAAGGGATTTTCTGGATCAATTAATCACATGGATTAACCCTGGTTAACCGATTAATCACTTGTCCAAATAGATATCTGAATAATTGCCATACCGTTGACGATTTACAGCATGAACCCTTTACCCAACGTAACAAACAAAACCAACTAGGCCTATACACAAAAATCTCCATTCAAATTTATTAGGTTTTCAATTTTTGTCTCAAAAACTTAGCTTATAACCCCTCATTGGAATGAGCTAGTTGAGCTCGTTCCAATGAGGGGTCATAAGCTATGTTTTTGGGACAAAATTGAAAATTTTTAGTAATTCATGAATTTGTTTTGCAAGTATCATCTGCTACCCACAATGGGTAAAGGGTTAAGAATGACCATTTCCAGCTACTGATACAGTATGATGATCATGCAAGTAAACAAGTATGTCAGCAAGTAATTTGCATGCTTTACTCAGCTGTCTCATATAATTGATGTGAGTCAGTCTGACAATGTTTGCTTGTTTTGGAGCAAGTTTGTTCCTTTGTTAACCCATATAATACAGTAATTCAAAAGTATCATCTAACCGATCAATTACTTTTTGGATCAATCAAAATGTTGATCATTGATTAATCGATTAATCAGTATACTCTACTTATTTCAGTGGCAAGAAATATCCTGTCCACGGCAGGAATATCTGCCAGCAGCATTTAAGGAGTTAAGGAGCATTTTATGACAAAGTTGAAGAACAATGACACACTGACCCAATGACTTCTACACCCAGTTTTGTTCAAAATGGGTTGTCAATTTGTAAATGTTCAGATGAAATGTAAAAAGAGAAAAATTACACGATGAGTCCCAATACATGTGAAGACAACCATGCTGAAATTTAAAAATAACCAAAGGTACAAAGTCCATCAACCTACTTGAGTTGAATGAATTTCTATTTCAAACCAGTGTCTTCAATTTACTTTAAATGAGTGATAATAACACACATTTATAGTACAGCCAGACAATACGTATTCAAAGTTTTGCACACTTAAAGGCCCCTTCAACTTATTATAGACACAAATTATTAGCATGAATAATTGAAAATTATCTAGTTGAAAAATACAGTTAGAAGAAGTATAAAGTTAAATATAAACTGCACAAACAGAATTTACTGTGATCAGTCTAGAGACAAACAGAATTTACTGTAATCAGTAAATTTGAGTCTGTGAGAAAATGGCAAACATATCAGAACTACACTATGCAGAAAGAGAACTGATGGAGACTTATAGAGCTGAAATGGTTAAGGGGTTTTCTTGATTGATTAATCACATGGATTAACCTTGGTTAACCGATTAATCACTTGTCCAAATAGATAACCAACTAATTGCCATACCATTGATGATTTACAGCATGAACCCTTTACCCAATGTACCAAACAAAACCGACTAGGCCTATATACAAAAATCTCCATTCAAATTAAATATGTTTACAATTTTTGTCTCAAAAACATAACTCAACGAGCTCGTTCCAATGAGGAGTCATAAGCTATGTTTTTGAGACAAAAATTGAAATTTTTTAGTAATTCATGAATTTATTTTGTAAGTATCGTCTGCTACCCGTAATGGGTAAAGGGTTAAGAATGACCATTTCCAGCTACTGATACAGTATGATGAGCATGCAAGTAAACATGTATGTCAGCAAGTAACTTGCATGCTTTACTCTGTGTTATAGCCCCCATATTATATTGAGATTGATATATCCTTAGTTGTTAATTATATGAGATAGATATTTTTATTTCTGCATTTTCTGACTGGTCGGACTCATTTGCACTGAGTGACCTTGGTTTACATCTTTGTTACACTAATATATTGAACATATAGCTGTTGATTGTTTAATTGTTTAAGTAGGTCAAGGACCTTGTTTACTTGAACTATAACAGAATCCCCTAGAAACTGTTAGAACTTTGAAGAATTTTCATCTTCTGGAACATTCTATCTGGTTACTCTATAAAGGTTTGTCAACAGAATTCAAAAACTCATTTTTAGAAAGCCATTTCAGAAAAACTCACTTCAGTTGTTTCCATTGGAGATTATTATTGTTTCAGAACAGTGCATTTATTATAGAAGCAGTGCTTTTTGTGAATTTGGAAGATTGATTCCAAAACAGAATTTTGAAGAGAATCTATTCGTCTTGGAAAAGAGAATTTATACTTTCTGTGAAACAGAAAATTATTTTGTGAAAAGCCAGGATTCTACTGGATTATTTGGAAATTACCTGTGGCGCTAATACTTCTTGGATTTTTACTCCATTTGAATTTTGCGGAGCATTTTATTATATTTTATTGGAGACTGCTGAAATTTCGAAGTGAAAATTTTATTACAAATCTACGGCATACTGTTTCTGAAGACACATTCTTGGATTTAATACCACCAGCTGGTAACTTTCTTCACAAGATTCTTCACCACTGGATTACTGGATTCTGTCAAAATGTACTTTGGACTAATTCAATAATTGATAAGTACCACTGTTTTTTTTATTTTCTGTAAACCAATTAGTGTAAAAGATCTTTGTACCATTTTTTTTTTTATATTAATTTTTTTAATTAAATTTCGGAATAATTAAATTCATAGTTATTGTTGCTGATTCTCCGATTTCTTTCTGTAACCAATATCAATAATATTTCCATACCGTAACACTCTGCCTCATATAATTGATGTGAGAAAGTGTGACAATGTTTGCTTGTTTTGGAGCATGTTTGTTCCTTTAACCCATATAATACAATAGTTCAAAATTAACAGTTAATCAATCGATTACTTTTTGGATCGATCAAGATGTTGATCATTGATTAATTGATTAATCGGTTAACCGTTTCAGCTCTGGAGACTTATCATCAGTAAAATATCTTTATATCAGAAGTGGATTTTCGTAAACAACATTGAAAGATTTTCCGACAGGAATCAGAAAAAAATTTTCAAAGAAAACAGAAATTCAACATGTTCTCTAAATTCAATCACAACTGGATATCATACTTTTGGCTCGGCCCACTTTCTTGAGTGATGAAATACATGTATGAACTTCAGAAATGCATTGGGGGTTACAAAATGTAATTTCTAGCACTTCTGAAAAAATGCACTTACATTGTAATTAACCGTGGGTCACCCAATGATCAGGATCCATATTATGAACCTTCAGTGAATTTTTGACTCATTTGTTGTTAGTCACAGGTCCATAGGTAATACCATGCCTGAGGTATGAGTGTGACACACTTTCAAAATTTTTAGCTCCACCCATTTTTCTGAGGGATGAAATACACATATGAAATATGGGAATGCAATGACCCCTGGGTGACCTCATTGACCATGACCCTATTTTGAACTTCCAATGAATTTCAACTCATTCGGTGTCCGTCCATAGGTCAAAACATGCTTGAGAGATAAGCATGACCCACATTTTGGCTCTGCCCACATTTTCAGTGTAGAAATACATGTGTGAACTTCGAGAAAGCATTTGGGGTGAATAAACTCAATTTCCAGCAATTCTGAAAAATGCATGCAATGACTCCTGAGTCACCTTACTGACCTTGACCATATTTTGAACCACCATATTTAATTATTATTGGTGTTTAAGGTCACATATTTTTCCACAATGGCTAATCATGACCACAACATGAGTGTCATCTCAAGACCAGGGTTGAGCGTTAATAAGCCATGTTGCCCATTTTAGAGAGGGTTTGCACCTCCCATGCATTGGTACTGGGTCCTATTTTACCAGTAAAACAGAGCCTGTTTACCGCAGTGAACAGGCATTGCTTCACTTCCCGGGGTTCCTGCGGGGAACTCAAAAATAAATTTGAATGATAATTATACATGCCTGGAAATATACGTTTACGAAAATCTAGCACTTACCCACAAACACCTCTACAGTAACTATAAATAGATATATCTACATGAAAGACATTATTAATTTTCTACAATATTTACAAATAAGGCATTTGAACACAGTGTATATGTTTTTCTACATAAAGGAAAATATTACTGTCAATAAAGACATGAACTAAGGAACTGCAAACTGATGAGGATCGGTAACATTCAATCCTTCAGATCTTCTGGACTCAAGGATTAAAATTTTATTAACCCTTTGAACCCCAGAGTCCATTTTTCCGTCCGTGCCACAAGCTATGTCATAATGTCATTAAGTGGGATGGCTACAAGGTAAATGCCCAAAGGCTGCACGTTGAAAATATTAATTGGTTGAACCCCAAAAAATAAATGTGGACTCTTCCAATTGCTGTCATTTAATCATTTAACTGACATGGAAGATACCACGAGGGTCCAAAGGGTTAATCCTACCCAGAAAAATTAATATTAGATATTAGTGGTATTAACCCATCATCTAACATAATGAAACATCTGACCACAGCTATTCACAACAAAAATAAAATTGATAAAATTGTTTAAAGGAGGATTTGAGGTCACATTCAGCATCTACATGTTAATATAGTTCATCTAATTTAGCTAGGGGAGTGGGGGTGGAGAAGAACGGTCTATTTGCTGATTTTTTTTTATAAAATCATACAAACCCTTTCAAAACATATTTTGAAGCATAGAGAAAAAATCCCCCCCCCCCCCCCCTTAGACCCCATCAACAGGGGGAAAGTTCTCTTTTTTCATAAAATCACTCAAAACCCTCCAAATCTTTATTTCAAGTAAAAAAAAAAAAAAAAAATATTACTATTGTTAGAAAAATGGCTGATGGGAATAATCTGTTGAAAAGCTGTATTTGATAAGAATTTAAATTTCACTTCCCAGGGTTCCCGCGGGGATTTTGAACCATTTGGTGATGGTCCCAAGCTCATAGGTCATACCATCTTTGAAATTTGAGCATGACCCACTTTCAAAATGTTTGCCCCTGCCCAAATTTTTGAGGAGAAAAATACATCTACAGTACATACCGAGTGGGTAGCATCTCATCTCAGCATGGTGGCAGGTGATTTTAACTAAATTGGCTCCATGGAACACCGCATCACTTTTACACACATCATTTGCTGTGCGTAAAAGATTAGCTGCTCAAGTACAAGGTGATAAACAGCAATGACAGCTTATTTGCCTCACTGATTGAAGTGGCTCGGTGTCCACTGAGAACATGTCATTTAAATCAATCTTGTATATTTGAGTTCAATGAATTAATTTGGCGACTTTGCCATTTAATACAAATTGTTATTTATTATTGATCCTGTGCTCAATGACAATATTAATTAAAATTAAAACCTCCATGGATAAATGTAGCCAAAAGAAATGAAAGTGTCAATGACACTGTAGCTTAACTTGTGTGTTGCGTTTGATGAAAAGGATAATGTTCAATGTTTATGAAAAGATTATGAAATAAGACAAGAACTGTGATAATTGGGAATATGTTCATTTCTGTTCCCTGTATGCTATGTTTATGATAAAAATAATATGAGGTGTACACTGTACTAAAGAGCTGAGGGATGGGTTAATATGACCTCACAGTTAATGTATGTGGCCCTCACAGTTAACGTATATCAAC
Organism: Pictodentalium vernedei; assembly: GCA_031216915.1. Taxonomy (NCBI): domain Eukaryota; kingdom Metazoa; phylum Mollusca; class Scaphopoda; order Dentaliida; family Dentaliidae; genus Pictodentalium; species Pictodentalium vernedei. The sequence goes on along the minus strand of CM062296.1, from coordinate 732,603,774 downwards.
AAAAGTTACCAAGTTACAGTGAAATTATTCCAAAACGAGTCATCCTATCAAGTTACATTAAAATCCCTTCATAAATGTGGCCTGTAGACTGTGCTAAAGGTTTTCGGGCTTCGCACCCCTGTAGCCGTCAGTTTCCCAATTGCGTCCAAAGGGGACGTTCTCATCTAGACATTATATGAAGTCAACCTACCAAGTTACAATAAAATCCCTTAATAAATATGACCTGTAGACTGTGCTAAAGGTTTTTGGGCTTTGGGCTCTGGCAGCCATCATGGTTGCATGATCGCAACCAAAAGGGGACATTCTCATCTGGGCATCATCTGGAGTGATCCTACGAAGTTACAATGAAATCCCTTCATAAATATGACCTGTAGACTCTGCTCAAGGTTTTTGGGCTTCGGGCCCCTGAAGCCGTCACAGTTGACCAATCACGACCAAAAGGGATGTCATCATCTAGGCATTATATGGAGTCAAACTTACAGGTTACAATGAAGTCCTTCCATAAATATGACCAATAGACTATGCTAAAGGTTTTGGGGTTTTGGGTTCGGGCAGCCATCAAGGCTGAATGATTGCGACCAAAAGGGGACGTTCTCATCTAGACATTATTTAGTCATCCTACCACGGTACAATGAAATCCCTTCATAAATATCACCTGTAGACTGTGCTAAAGATTTTCAGGCTTTGGGCCCCTGTAGCCAACATAGTTGGCTAATGGTGTCCAAAAGGGGCTGTTCTCATCTAGACATTACATGAAGTCAACCTACCAAGTTACAATGAAATCCCTTCATAAATATGATCTGAAGACTGTGCTAATGGTTTTCGGGCTTTAGGCTTGGGCAGCCATCATGGTTGAATGATCGCAACCAAAAGGGGACATTCTCATCTGGACATCATCTGGAGTGATCCTATGAAGTTACAATGACATCCCTTCATAAATATGACCTGTAGACTGTGCTCAAGATTTTCGGGCTTCAGGCACCTGTAGCTGTCACAGTTGATCAACCATTACCAAAAGGGGATGTCATCATCTAGGCATTATAGAGAGTCAACCTAACAAGTTACAATGAAATCCTTCCATAAATACAACCTACAGACATGCTAAAGGTTTTTGGGCTGAATGATCGTGACCAAAAGGGGACATTCTCATCTGGACACTATTTGGAGTCATCCTACTAAGCTACAATGAAATCCCTTCATAATTATGACCTGTAAACTGTTCTAAAGGTTTTCGGGCTTTGGGTTCCTGAAGGCATCACAGTTGCCCAATTGTGTCCAAAAGGGGATGTTCTCATCTTATATGAAGTCAACCTACCAAGTTACAATGAAATCCCTTCATAAATATGACCTGTAGACTGTGCTAAAGGTTTTCAGGCTTCGGGCTCGGGCAGCCATCATGGTTGAATGATCGCAACCAAAGGGGACAATCTCATCTGGGCATCATCTGGAGTGATCCTGTGAAGTTACAATAAAATCCCTTCATAAATATGACCTGTAGACTATGCTCAAGGTTTTTGGGCTTCGGGTACCTGTAGCCATCACAGTTGACCAATCACGACCAAAAGGGGATGTAATCATCTAGGCATTATATGGAGTCAACCTAACAGGTTACAATGAAATCCTTCTATAAATATAACCTTTTGCCTGTGCTAAAGGTTTTTAGGCTAGGGCACCCATCAAGGCTGAATGATCACGGCCAAAATGGGACGTTCTCATCTAGACACTATTTGGAGTCATCCTACCAAGTTACAATGAAATCCCTTCATAAATATGACCTGTAGACAGTGCTAAAGGTTTTCAGGCTTCAGGCACCTTTAGCCGTCAAAGTAGCCCAATCATGTCCAAAGGGGGACGTTCTCATCTAGACATTATATGAAGTCAACCTACCAAGTTACAATGAAATCCCTTCATAAATATGACCTGTAGACTGTGCTTAAGGGTTTCGGGCTTCGGGCTCGGGCAGCCATCATGGCTGAATGATCACAACCAAAGGGGACAATCTCATCTGGGCATCATCTGGAGTGATCCTACGAAGTTACAATGAAATCCCTTCATAAATATGACCTGTAGACTGTGCTAAAGGTTTTCGGGCTTCGGGCTCGGGCAGCCATCATTGGTGAATGATCGCAACCATAGGGGACAATCTCATCTGGTCATCATTTGGAGTGATCCTAAGAAGTTACAATGAAATCCCTTCATAAATATGACCTGTAGACTGTGCTCAAGGTTTTCGGGCTTCGGGCACATGTAGCCATCACAACTGACCAATCACGACCAAAAGGGGATGTCATCATCATAAATATGACCTGTCGACTGTGCTTAAGGTTTTCCAGCTTCAGGCTTGGGCAGCCATGATGGTTGAATAATCGCAACCAAAGGGGACAATCTCATCTGGGCATCATCTGGAGTGATCCTACGAAGTTACAATGAAATCCCTTCATAAATATGACCTGTAGACTGTGCTCAAGGTTTTTGGGCTTCAGGCACTTGTAGCCATCACAGCTGCTGACCAATCACAACCAAAAGGGGATGTCATCATCTAGGCATTATATGGAGTCAACCTAATAGGTTACAATGGAATCCTTCCCTAAATATGACCTTTTACCTATGCTAAAGGTTTTTGGGCTCGGGCACCCATCAAGGCTGCATGATCGCGATCAAAATGGGAAAAATGGCCCCCGGTCCAGTTGCCCAATCATGTCCAAAAGGGGACGTTTTCATCTAGACATTACATGAAGTTAACCTACCAAGTTACAATGAAATCCCTTCATAAATATGACCTGTAGACTGTGCTAAAGGTTTTCGGGCTTCGGGCTCGGGCAGCCATCATTGGTGAATGATCGCAACCATAGGGGACAATCTCATGTGGTCATCATTTGGAGTGATCCTAAGAAGTTACAATGAAATCCCTTCATACATATGACCTGTAGACTGTGCTCAAGGTTTTCGGGCTTCGGGCACATGTAGCCATCACAACTGACCAATCACGACCAAAAGGGGATGTCATCATCTAGGCATTATATGGAGTCAACCTAACAGGTTACAATGAAATCCTTCCATAAATATGACCTTTTGCCTATGCTAAAGGTTTTTGGGCTCGGGCACCCATCAAGGCTGCATGATCGCGATCAAAATGGGACTTTCTCATCTAGACATTATTTGAAGTCATCCTACCAAGTTGCAATGAAATCCCTTCATAAATATGACCACTAGACTGTGCTAAAGGTGTTCGGGCTTCGGGCACCTTTAGCCGTCAAAGTTGCCCAATCATGTCCAAAAGGGGACGTTCTCATCTAGACATTATATGAAGTCAACCTACCAAGTTACGATGAAATCCCTTCATAAATATGACCTGTAGACTGTGCTCAAGGTTTTTGGGCTTCGGGCACTTGTAGCCATCACAGCTGCTGACCAATCACAACCAAAAGGGGATGTCATCATCTAGGCATTATATGGAGTCAACCTAATAGGTTACAATGAAATCCTTCCCTAAATATGACCTTTTACCTATGCTAAAGGTTTTTGGGCTTGGGCACCCATCAAGGCTGAATGATCGCGATCAAAATGGAACGTTCTCATCTAGACATTATTTGGAGTAATCCTACCAAGTTACAACAAGGGCAACGCCCCCGGTCCCCCGACCAAAATGGCAAATTCAAGGGAGCTGTTAGGATGCAATTTGTTCGCAGAGAATGGCCATTTTTTAACTTGACCTGTATTTCCAACCAATTAAACCACATACTTAGTTTCGTTTCAATCAAATGATCCAAAGTAAAGTTATCATCCGGACAACACAAAAACCGTATTTTCTAAGTCAAAAAAGGGGAATAAATCCAGTAAAAATCAGTGGAGCGTGCCCATTTTCGAACTTGACCTGCATTTCCACCCAAATAAGCGGCATACTAAATTTCGTTTCAATCAAATGATCCTAACTAAAGTTATCATCCGGACAACACAAAAACTGTATTTTTTAAGTCGAAAAAGGGGAATAAATCCAGTAGAAATCAGTGGAGCGTGCCCATTTTCGAACTTGACCTACATTGCCACTCAAGTAAGACACATACCAAATTTAGTTTCAGTAAAATCATCCAAACTAAAGTTATCATCCGGACAAGGGTGTGACGGACGGACGGACGGATGGACGGACGGATGGACGGACGGATGCACGCACGCACGCACGCACGCACGCATGCACGCACGCACACTGCTGATTACAATAGTCCCCCGAAGGGTCGGGGGACAATGAAATACCCTCATAAATATGACCTGTAGACTGTGCTAAAGGTTTTTGGGCTTCGGGCACCTTTAGCCGTCACAGTTGCCCAATCATGTCCAAAAGGGGACGTTCTCATCTAGACATTATATGAAGTTAACCTACCAAGTTACAATGAAATCCCTTCATAAATATGACCTGTAGACTGTGCTAAAGGTTTTTGGGCTTTGGGCTCGGGCAGCCATCATGGCTGAATGATCGCAACCATAGGGGACAATCTCATCTGGGCATCATGTGGAGTGATCCTAAGAAGTTACAATGAAATCCCTTTATAAATATGACCTGTAGACTGTGCTCAAGGTTTTCAGGCTTCGGGCACTTGTAGCCATCACAACAGACCAATCACGACCAAAAGGGGATGTCATCATCTAGGCATTATATGGAGTCAACCTAACAGGTTACAATGAAATCCTTCCATAAATATGACCTTTTGCCTATGCTAAAGGTTTTTGGGCTCGGGCACCCATCAAGGCTGCATGATCGCGATCAAAATGGGACGTTCTCATCTAGACATGATTTGGAGTCATCCTACCAAGTTACAATGAAATCCCTTCATAAATATGACCTCTAGACTGTGCTAAATGTTTTCGGGCTTTGGGCCCCTGTAGCCATCAACAATTGCCCAATCACGTCCAAAAGGGGACTTTCTCATCTAGACATTGTATGAAGTCAACCCACAAAGTTACAATGAAATTCCTCAATAAATATGACCTGTAGACTGTGCTAAAGGTTTTCGGATTTTGGGCTCGAGCAGTCGTCAGGGTTGGCAGATCATGCCCAAATGGGGAAATTCTCATCTAGACATCATAAGGAGTCATCCTACCAAGTTACAATGAAATCCCTCCACATTAAACTTGACCTGCAGACTGTGCTAAAAGTTTTTTGGTTTCGGGCTTGGGCAGCAATCACGGTTGATAGATCATGCCCAAAAGGGGACGTTCTCATCTAGGCATTATACAGAGGCATCCTACCAAGTTACAATGAAATCCCTTCATAAATACAACCTGTAGACTGTGCTAATGGTTTTCGGGTTTTGGGCTTGGGCAGCCATACCGGTTGCCCGATCACGACATGACCCCAAACCTGCATATGAAATTTTGTGACGATCAGACAAGAACTGCAAGGTGTAGCCCGTGCTAAAGGAAAATGTGAACAGACGTCAAAGACTAACAGACTCACAGATTTCCGCACGCGTGATGACAATAGCTTATCTTGACTATGTCAAGTTAAGCTAAAAAAGATTGCATGATGTTGAAAAGAATATAATTTTTTTTATCTAAACAGTAGTGCATTCCCCTTTTTCCACAAATAGCCTGCGATGCTACGATGTCAAGGTAACATCTAATTGGGAATATGGAAGTTATTGCCTATGAAAATTTTTGAAGCCTCCCACTGGTTCCCTTATAACTGAACCCAGACAATTTTCGCAGTTTTGGTCAGAGCTAAATGTAACATTTTTGAGGCAGAGTTGTCCCGATATCAACAATGCTTTCAAGGATATCCAACAGAACTAATCTGAGAGCCACTTTTCAAGATTCGACATTTTTATTGAATATGTGGTCTTAAAAATTTACTCGGGCCCCCACACTTCAATATGAACTTCGTTGCAGGTACCAGGAAAAATAATTAACATGCAAGTCATCTACTGCATTATTCTACTAGCCTACACATATGAATGTTGTGAAAACCAGGGCTCGCCTTGATTAAAATGGTCGGGGCCTAAAAAAAGTGCCCCACATATTGAGGTCGGGGCCTTTTCGGGGCTGATTTTCCATTTTGTCCATTATTGTTAGTGCTTTTTTGTGGAAAATGTCGGGGTTTGAAAAAAAGCCCGCAGCAAGTGCTCCTCGGGGCCTGAGCTGATCAGCCCCGACTCAAGGCAAGCCCTGGAAAACTACATGTGGTTAGTGGGTGATACAAAGGAGAGAGTTAGTATGCTTATCGGAGAGATTGGGACACAGACTGCCACAATCGAGACAGGAGCAGCAGACCACACATGACCAACCGAACAGTCAACCTGCAGACAGACAGATACGCTGACCAACAGACTGAACTACGGAACAATAACACTGACAACCGACGCCCCACTAACAGAATACACCAGCAGACTATACTTGCCAAGGACAGCTCCAACATACAATTGAAAAAGTGGCAGCCTTACTGCCTGAAGATGTGTGATAAGACCACGAAGTCACCTCACACACACTTTTTTATTTTTTCTCTCTCACTAACCGTTATGGACCATTCATACTATAACAGGTATGGATTTTCTATCATCCTTCACTGCATCTCCGGAGGTGGTCACCCACCCCTGGGAAGGTGAGCATTGGTCCTGCATCCTGTTAATGGCACTTTTTGTAAATATCCCTAGGATGCACTTTTGCCCCCCCAAATAGGCTAACAAGCAGGCTTGCCCCTGAATCAGGGAAGTTTGAGTCTTTCTTTTGGTGGCACCCTGAAAAGGGTAATTGGTTGTGAAAGTTGCTTGACAGTTTCCTACCCACCACAGCCAAAACAGCTCATCCTCTTCAAGATAAGCCAGAGGCAGACTATACTTGCAATGACGGCTTCATAAACAACATGACAAAACAAGTGGCAGGTTATACTCTCCTGAAGACACAATCTCATCACCTTTGGGAAGAGGTAGCACCTTTGTCGAGAGGACCCCCTCTCACACTGGTCCTCACACGAGGAGGATAACAACTAATCGAAACATTAAGAAGAACACCAAAGCCTACTCCCTCAACTCTTCTTCCTCTGCTCTCTCCTGCCATTGTTGTGATCTGTGGAAAACTTCAAATTCAAAACATCAAAGTAGGGTCGAAGGGGGTTTGCTCCAAACTGTCCTTGCGTGCCGCCGGCATGCAAAACAATTCATTCATCATCATTAGCTTTCTTGCTCACTGAAGATGTAAAAAGGGGGCTTTGTGAACTCGAGCATATCATTCCCTATGGACTCGAAGAACTGACTGAATACTTTGAGTCTAATTACATCAGTGGTAAGTTCGAAGCAACATATGACCCAAAAGATGTTATGAAAATTAGGTCATCCAATAGGCCACTTTTTGATATATCTTTATGGAATGTCCATGATGTGACCATAGCTGGTGGTAATCACACCAACAATATCTGAGAAGCTTGGAATAATGGCTTCACATATCTTGTTGGACATAAAAACCCCTGTCTGTGGCACCACATCAAGTTCATCCAGAGAGACCATTTAAATTCATTAACAGAAATAATGCGTCTACAGAGAGCGTGCACCAAAAAGAGTCAATAGAGACACTAAAAAACTTCGGAAGAGACTTTGCACTTTGTGTAAACAGTATAAAAATGTGGAAAAGAGCACTGTGCAGTTTCTAAAGACAATTGGAAATGCAATCAGATATTAAGGTTATGTAAATGTAATTAAATTCCTTGATGCTTTTGACTTGTTTTATGTATCATGTTTACAAATAGATCAGAATAAAAGTGAGTTTCTCCAGTAAGATCTTTACAACTTACCAGGGTTGGATTGACACCAAGTAAATACTGTCTTGAGTTCACAACATTCAGAATGACATCCTGTTTTCAAAAGTATTAAAGCTCACAGCTTGAATATGGTAGTTACACTAACCTAGTCAGCAACAGAGATGTGTTGAAATACAAACACTATCAAACAAAGACTTAGCTTCAGGCAAATCTTATTTTTGCAGTGGACTGTGTGCCCATATCACTGTTAAATCCAAGGTCAAGTTTGTATTTGATTGATCAATAGGACAAATTTTTGCCTGAGGGTGGAGCAATAATCTTGAATTTGACAGATTTAATCTGATTGCATAATCAGCAACAAAGCCCTGTAATGCTGTAAATTTCTACATATTAGTAATGCTATTAAATTCTTCTGCAGCCATTATTGACTGTCCTTCAAAGACTTAAATGACAAACTTGAAAAAAGGTCTTACATCAACCCTTATCTTTGAATCAACAACATTCGATACGCAGTTAAAAAAAAAAATTTTTTTAATAAATTTCAACAAAACTATATTATGTTATTCCCCTATTGGAATGAGCACATTCAAATGACGAGTCAAATGATATGATTCAAGTTAAAAAGAATAATAATTAAAATAACAAATTCTGATATCATGTGTGCTGTGTAGAAGGGTTAAACCTTTACTTAAAATTCAATTTGTACCATTTTTAAAATTTGTTTTATTTTTTTATTTCAAATCACAGCCCATATGATTCATTTTTCAGACAAGCTTGATTTGCTGAGGTCTCCCTTAACCCTACACCTGTGGCAGGCAGATTTCCAGCGGCGTACCAAAGTATCCTGTTACCTCGTAATAGTATAATTCTGCTCCTTGTTAACAAACTATATGTCTTCAAATAGGAGACCTCTAATCAAGAGATTTCTTGATGCCAAACTTATTGAATTTTTCATCAAATCACATCCTGGCTGCTTTAACCCTTTATCTAAAGAATCAGCTGCATCTGTCCATGTAAATTACATACTGAGCAGTTGAAAAAAAATTTCGGCAAAACCATATCATGTGACCCTTCCTTGGAACGAGCTCATTCCAATGAGGGGGTCATATGATATGGTTTTTGTTTAAATTTTGTCAAAATGTAAAAAAAAAATAATTAAAATAACAAATATTGATATTGTGTTCATCAGGCAAAGGTATAAGGCAGCCATGATTTGATTTTGTGTGAAATTCAAGAAAATACTCCACAGGTTAAAAGTTGAATAATGCTTTGAAATAATAAAAAAAAATTTGTTCAAGCTTTCCTTTTTTGGAAAATATTTTAACCTCAAAGCACAGTAATGTGATTACAAATGTGGACAGAGGATATCTACCTCAGTATTCTTTGACCACTTTCCTTCCGACAACACTGTGGAATGAATCTCACCTATGGAAGAAGATGTGACAACATTGAATCTCTGATGCTATTTTCGTTGTGTTTTTCTTGATTATGTCTTCATTTTACAATATTTTTGTATGAATTTGTGATGCTTGGGAGGGATTCTTTTGGGTGTTTACAGGTGCCGAATATGGGCCCCTTTCCCAATGGCATTTGGGCATGATTTTTCCCAATTCCCAACCCAAAATTTCCCAATCTCAGTTCCCACTCAGAGAAAAAATTAATGCACAATTGGTGTGCGGAACTGGGTGGTTGTAAGACCTCAGAAAACCATTGGTTTTCTGAGGCCTTACAACCACCCAGTTCTGGACACCAACTGTATCTAAAAATTTAAATTGCTTAGCTAACAAAGCACAACCACCCAGTTCTGGACACCAACTGTATCTTAAAATTTAAATTGCTTAGCTAACAAAGCTTAGAATGTGTCTGAATTCAAAGGCATATTACAAGTTCTTCTTTAATAGTATAAGTACAGTTTTATAAAGGCTACAGAGACAGAGACAGAGGTGAGCAAGATTCCATAGGTGACTTTTTGTTACAAAACTTACTTGTAGGAGACATGCAGTTAGTTAGGTATCAGCTTTAATATTGTCTGTTCAGTCTGAATGTAAAATTTTTTAGTCTTTGTATGTTGCTTCACCTCCAAAACAAATTCCCAATTTGTGCCCCATGGCGCAAATTTTCCCAATGATGGCATGGGCCCCAGATCCTTTCCCAAAGAGAGCAGAAGAATCCCTGCTTTGGGAGGGGGGGGGGGGGGGGAGGAGGGGTAGATATGTGTCGCAACTGGATCATGATCGGATCTAGAAAAAGACCTGTTATGGGATCACATGTCACACTGTACATGCAATCGAGTTTTAAACACAACTGTTTTAGTGCTAAGGCCAAACAAAAACCAGAGGTGTGACTGTCCCAGATGGGCCTGTCCATACTCCCTGCCACCCCTGACATCATGATTATTCATAAGACGAAATGGGGCACAACACGGGCAAAAAAAAGTCTGATTGAAACTATAATTGCATCTGCACATGCTCCCATGGTAGGGAACATCCATACCAAGTTTCAAAGGAACTGACCTATAAACATCTGAGAAAATCTCCGGACAAAATTCAGGCATTCTAAGAGGCATAACTCTGGAAAAAAAAGTCTTGATTACAAATATAATCGCAGGTGCACAGCTTCTCCTGGTAGTGAACATCCATACCAAGCAAGCCTAAAAATAAGCAATCTGTCAATTGCAGAATGAGGTCCCCCAGAGGGTGAATTTGCTGATGCGATCCCATACAGTTCGCCAATTTATCCTCTGGGTACCTCTTTCTGTTTATTTTTGAGACCTTGATTCCGATTGAGGTTCATAGAGAGTAAAATTAGCAGGACTGGCTTTCTTTTGAGGTGCAGGAATTCTGCACGCCTAGAAAAAATAGAGGAGGGAAATTTTTTGCACCTTTTGATTTTCTGGAATGCCAGACCTGTTTGGGACTGCATTTAAAATCTGTTATCATTTGTCAATGTTGCATTGATTAGCAATAATTCATGACCCTTCTGTGTCACATTTCAATAAATTTTAAGTGTAGAAGACAGTCACATAAGAATTGAATTCAACATTTTGAATAATGAGAATATGTATGTTCCAATTTTTCCACTATGTAGCTGAATGTAGTACAATTTCTCAGTCACCACAGTAATACCTTGAAGTAAATAAACAGTACACAGAGAGTGTATCTTCTCTTCTTATACTATATTTTAGAATATCTGTATGTCTGTCTGTCTGTCCACTATAGAAATGAAGATGGGGCCACCCCAAGTGTCCAAAATGGGTCTATTAGGAGTACTTTCTTTTATGCGGAGGTCATCGTCAGGTTTAAAAAAAGTGTGTGGAGTGGGGGTGGGGCTGTAGGGGGGCACCCAAAGTTATGACCAAAATTGTTTTTACCGATATATATCTTCAAGTTGGTCTACTCGTGGTACGTTTTTATCAGGAATCTAATGGTGAGGTTTAAAAAAGTATCGGGGTGGGGGTAGGGGGGTAGAGGGGCACCAAAAGTTATGACCAAAATTCTTCTGACCGATATACCGTAGGTCTTCAAAGGGGTCTACTAGGGGTATTTTTTTACCAGGAATCTAATGGTGAGGTTTAAAAAAGTGCCAGGATGGGGGTGGGGTGGGGGTGTAGAGGGGCACCAACAGTTATGACCAGCATGTTTTTTCACCAATATAGGTCTTCAAAGTGGTCTTCTAGGGGTACGAATATTAAGTATATTAGTAGATTAAGGGAGAATACTCTCCTCAGCCCAAGCAATGCCGGGTAACCCTGCTAGTTGTCAATAAATCAACTGAGGAGTGATGATTTCTCTCAAGCAATAAATGATAATTTGATGCAAAGCGTAATTAGCAAAAGCAAAGTTTCAGCCAATGGACCTCCGGCTTAAACCTGGAGGTCCATTGGTTGAAACTTGGCTTGTGCTTCTTGTGTTTCTGTATGAAATTTGAGAGTGGTACCTATGGGTGATTGGATGTCAGTCCATCCTCCATGTACTGTAATCAAAATAGCATACAAGTAAATGCACTGAAAATTACAGGTGCAATTGCACTCCCAAGCAATCTGAGGAGGGCAATTGTTTTGTACTCCTTGCTTTTCTAGACTGCCAGGCCTGAATATGTGAGGCTACCCTGCTGTGTAGGGTAGCATTACCAAATTTACCCTCTGGGGACCTCATTTTACAGATAACAGTCTGCTTATTTTCTGGCTTGATACAAAGTTTCAACGGAATCAACCCATAAACATCTGAGAAAATCTGACAAAATTCTGATGAAAAGGAGCATAACTCTGGCAAAAAAAAATCTGATCAAATCTTTTATTGCAGGTGCACATGTTCCATGGTAGTAAACATCCATACCAAGTTTCAAAGGAATGTACCCATAAACATCTGAGAAAATCTCCTAGGCCTGCTTTTTCCAAAAAAAAGGGGCATAATTCTGGAAAAATTAATTCGACCAGAACTTTTTTTTCTTTTTTTTTATTAGGGTTTAATGACACATTAACAGCCAAGGTCATATCATGTCGGTGACAGTTTTACAGGTGGGGGAAGCCGGAGTACCCCAGAGATAACCACCAAGCAATGACAAGTAGCTGCCAGCTCCCCAACATCGTAACTCTGCACTGCAGCACAGGCAGAGTTAGATTGGGTGAAGACATCTGCACCATTGACGTGCAGTACACCTTAGTACACGGCATCAACGTGCTCCCATGTGGACAATCAAGGTGAAGTGCCTTGCCCAAGGACACAACATGAGAGTCCGAATCGATCACTCAGACGGTCACCCATCCAAGGACTAACTGGGCTTGACGTTGCTTAACTTCTGACAAGAACCGATTACCACAACGCCACCATTCCCCCCACCAGAACTATAATCACAGGTGCACAGGTGGTGGACATTCATACCAACAGGACCATAAAAAAGAAAATCTCCGGACAAAATTATGTCTACTGATGGACAGATAAGGTGATTCTAGTATCAATGCCCAACCCCCCCCCCCCAACTCGTTGTGGGGGGAGGGGGTATAAAAATTATCAATGTACGCTCAAGTTATCATCTGAAAAACATAAAATGTAAGATTAGCAGAAAAAATGTGAATGTGGCCAATTTGAACTTGATCTGTATTTCATCATTCTATACAATATGTGAAAATTTAAAAACAATTTCTCTGTGCATACTCAAAATATCATTCAAAACCATAAAATGTAGTATTTTTACCAAGTCAAGGAGAATAATGCCAGAATGGAGAAATTCAGAATGCAAACCTGACCTGTATTTTGTTATTTTGGACAATATGTAAAAGTTTCAAAAAAATATCTCAATGCATACTGAAGTTATCAATGGGAAACCATAAAATGTGTTATTATTTATTTATTGGTGTTTAAGGTCAAATACTTATGCACAATGGCTAATCGTGACCGTGACAGTTTTGCGGGTGGAGGAAGCCTGAGTATCCGGAGAGAACCGCCAAGCATTGGCAAGCAACTGTCAGCTCCTCAACATTCTAACTCTGTTCAAGCTCTGTTCAAGCAGGGTTACAGTGGTTGAAGATATGTGCACCATCGACGTGCAGTACGCCTTAATACATGCCATCATCGTGCCCCCATGTAGGCAACCGGGATAAAGTGCCTTGCCCAAGGACATAGAGCAGGTCGTCCCGGAAGGAGATCGAACTTGGGACCTATAGTACAGAAGTCCAACAATCTACCACTGAGCCACTGCGTTCCTTATAAAATGTGTTATTTTTCTCGGAGTCAAAGAGTATAACACTAGAATAAAGAATGTGAATCTACCAAATGCGAACTTGATACATATTTTGTCAGTTTAAATAATATGTGGATGTTTCAAAATAATATCGCAATCCACACTCAAGTTATCATCTGTAAACCATAAAATGTGTTATTTTTAATGAAGACAAGAATAACTCTGGAACGAAGAATGCAAGTATGGCCAAATGTGAGCGTAGCTGTATTTTGTCATTTTAGATATTTGAGTTTAAAAAAAAATATGTCATTGCCTACTCAAGTTATCAACTGGAAACCAAAAACTTGGACATATGAATGGTCAAGGTTTCATGTGGGGGCATAAAATTGTACAATTTGAAACTGTGAATTCTGAATATACATGTACATGTCAATGTAGTGCTGTATGAATTTTAATAGTTTGTTAGGTAAAGTGTTAAACCTGTCCCTGTTCAATCAATCTCACCTGCACTGATAACAAAAGAAAAATCAGAAAGGAGGCCAAATAACACCAAACTCACCTGACAGATCCATTACACCTGTCCCCATTTCCATGATAATAATGTCCAGTTAGTGCCTGTATTATTTGATATGAAAGGAAATTTAACCACAGAAACCTTTTTTATCCTCCAATAAAACATTTTCTAAATGCAAATTAAAGTTGGTGGGGCATTATAACATGTGTCTGATATTAACTCACTCAACCCTTAGTTCCTCAATGTGATAGTCCTGTTGAACCTTATTTACATCAAAATCAGGGAATCTGTTTGGCATGTGCAGGAAGGTTCAGTACAAATTTAACCCTTTGAACCCTAGTGGTATCTTCCATGTCAGTTCAATGGCAGCAACTGGAAGAGACCACATTCATTATTTGGGGGTAGACCAATTAATATTTTCAACGTACAGGCATTGGGCTGCATGTTGAAAATATTATTTGGTCTACCCCACACATTCACGCAGCAGACATCCTACTTAAGAAAATTAAAATTTTATAGTAAATTTCCTTTCTTATTATACCTACCACAATTGTTTACAACAGGCTTGCACTACAATGAAAGTCCCTACTCGGACGTATACTCTCTATTTTGTTCTTTCCCAAGCGATTTGGGAAAGAAAAGTGGTGCAAAAGAAACCAGGAAAAATAAACCCAAACTGGGTAAGTGTGGCCGGAGCACACCCAGTAGGTTACTCTCTTCTCTGTACTTAATCCACGGCTTTCTGGTACCAATGCGCAGACGTATAACCAACGTGTCATTCTCTTTGAATCCACCAACATTGGATTTATTTGATCAGTGAGGAGGAAGGGTTCTTACCCGAATAAGAAGACGAGAGGGCCTCCAGGTAAACAATTGTGGTTAGTATATAAAGAATTGAAATTTACTATAAAATTTAAATTTCTTATCAACCTACCTCATAATTGTTCACAACAGGCTCAATAGACAATAGGAGGAGGGAATAACATAACGAATACCCACATAACCCGAGTGCGCTGGAACAGTGGACAGAAGAAGAGTACCCAAGGCCTATAAAATCATCGCCTTACAAACACAGAAAATAGACAATGAGAGATGAGGTGTATGGCCATGTGTGACACACAAACAGAAAGGAGAGTAACCATGCACTGTTAAAGCACAGGGCTGGAACTGACCCTGAAAGAATAGGCCTAATGGCTAGGGCTGATAACAGCCTCAGCAGAAAGAAAGAGGTCTTAAAGAAGAAAGGTCCTCCAATTGCTCCTACAACTGACGCAGGTAGAAGGTAGAGAAAGTAGAAGCATTTCTCCAGTAGGCTGCCTACATAACGTCTGACAACTTGACAGAGTTAGCATAATGCACACACCTCGTGGGCAGAAAAGTGATTGGTAATACAATTTTCACTCGCTAAACGAGTGTATGACACTCGAATAGCAAGACAAATCCACTTAGAAATGGACTGAGGAGTGTTGACCAGGGATAAGAGACAGAAAGAACAGCTTCCTGCCTTTTCTAATAAACTGCGTCCGGTTGAGGTTAAAGCAAATTGCATGAACCGGACAGAGCAAATGACAATTACCAACTGAAGGAAGAGCCTGGATACAGATAAGAGGAGGAGTAGATTCTGGTATCTGATTCTTGGCTAGAAAGGAGCAATCAGTGGTAAAAGTAACACTGTTGGCAGAGCTCCTGAAAAAAGACTGATCAATTGAGAGAGTGTGATGCTCGTTAACTCTCCTGGCTGAGGCAAAGACCATCAGAAAAGTCGTCTTGTATGTGAGAAAATGCATATATTCCACCCCCCCCCCCCCCCCCAAGCAATTCCATCTTGGTGAGAGCTGCAAAACCTTAGGCCTTTTGAAAGAAAATACACTTGGAGAGGTTCTGATTAGTGCCGATACGGCGCTTTCCCACATATGAAAAGGTCTCTGAGAGCATAGACTTGTATCCTTTGATGGTGACAGGTTGGATACCCTGAGAATCAAACAGATATACCAGAAAGCAGATACTCTGTAATCAAAGGGTTGGAATAATCAAGAGTGATCAGCATACCATTGACAGAAGACCTTCCACTTAGCTGCATAAGCTAAACTAGTGGAGTGCTGCCTTGAAGAAGAAATGAAAACCACTGCTCATCTCCAAAAACCTCTATGGAGGAGACAGGACACGACAAAAGATATGTGTGAAGGCACAATGATATCGGGTTGACGTGAAACCTCCTCGGGTGACCTTGACAGAGAAGGTTGCAACATAGAGTGAGACGTACCAGAACCACCGCCAACAGGGGGTGGGGCTAATTCATCCACACCCACTGAGGTGACAGGGGAGCGATCAGAATGATCTGACAACTGCAGGTTCATATCTTGGTTAGAAAATGAGGCAGAATTGGAACCGTTGGAAAGGCATTGCCGACTAGTCTGTTCCAATCGAGTGACAGAGCGTCCACGGCGAAAGCCAGTGGATCTGGACATGGGAACACAAAAGTGTCCACCTGATGGTTCCAATGGGTCGCAAACAGATCGATGTGGGGACGACCCCAGAGATCGCAGGGCGACTGGAACACTGCCCTGTGAAGCATTCACTCAGCGAAAATGACCCTGCCCTGTCGGGATAGGGAATCGGCTAGGACGTTCAGACGACCAGGAATGTGACAAACCACCACAGTTAATGGTCTGAACGAGCAATAGAAGATTCTGAGTCAATTCGTACATGGGAACCGAGTATGTGCCACCCTGGTTCCGAATGTAAACTACCACTGTCAAATTGTCGGACAACAGGACCTGCCGATTCAAAATGAGGGGAATCTACTGCCGGAAACTCAGAAGAGCGAGAAGCTCCTTCTGGCTGATGTGAAGAGCTGCTTGATCCTGGTCCCAAACACTGTGAAGGGAAAGGCCTAGAGGATCCAATGCTGTGCCCCATCGCTGGCATCTGCCCTTAGAACACGATCAGATGTGGACAAGTCCAACTGAACTCCCTGCATAATGCACTGAACATCCATCCTGGAAGGAAGAAGGTGATGACTGAGAGATGGACTGGGTCAGTTAGGACGAAAGCCGAGAGAATCACTGCCCTCTCCTTGGGAACCAGCCGAGAGAATCACTGCCCTCTCCTGGGGAACCGCCACCGTATTCAGCTGAGTGTGGAAGTCCATCCCCAGAAGACAAAACAACTGAGAAGGGACCAGGTCCGACTTCCTCTCATTGACTCTGAACCCTAGCGATGAAAGCAGGTCCAACATTGTGTCGAGATCGGAATCCAGATACGCCAAAGTCGTCACCCTCGACTGTGTGCGATGGAAGGTTATCACATGCGACATCAGTCAGGTGAAGGACCAAGGAGCCAGGTTGAGGCCATAATGCATGGCCTTGAACTGGTAAACTCGCCCCAGAAAAGCAAATCTGAGTTACTTTTGCGATGGTTGATGAATTGGAATGTGAAAGTAAGTGTCTCGCAGATTGATGCTGGAAGTGAAAACTCCCTGGTGAATGCAGCGGCGAATAGATCAGAAAGTCTCCATGCTGAACTTGGGAGCAATGATAGACTGGTTCAGGATACTCAGATTGATAACCGGTCGGAGGCGGCCCTCCTTCTTCGGTACCAAGAACAGGCAGGAATAAAATCCCACTGAATGAATGTTATTGATGGTCTCGATCGCCACCTTTGACAGGATATTGTCTATCTCTGTGATCAAAAGTTCCTGACCTGAACTGTCTGAAAGAACTTGAGTTGGAAGCAGCAACTATGCCTCCTGAAAAATATGCTCAGACCGGACCGAACAACATCTAACACCCAAGGATCGGATGTGATCGCTATCCAATAGTCTGCAAACTCTGATATCCTTCCTCCAATCTGGGATGAATCAAGGTGACGACCTTCATTACGAAACCTTCAATAAGTTTGAACATACTCATCGAGGAGGAAACTGTAACGTCATTGTTCCAATGTATTTCACCCACAGAGTCAGTCATTGCAACGAGTATTAATGACAGAGTATGTGAGATTAGAAAGTCACTGGGTTTTCTCTCGCTCATTATGCGCACCCGGAGGACCAGACGGTCCCGTAGAAATAGCCTATGAAGAGCCGTAAAAGTCAACAGAGTTACCGTATTTCATCGTATTTCAAGTTTTCGGACACCCGTTTTTTCAGAAAAAAAAAAAAAATTTAAGCCTGTATGTTTTTGGACACCCCAAGTCTGCCATCCGAAAATTGGTTGGCTCATCCATAAATATTCATCAATCTTCATTCTTGAAAGTTAATTCAAAGTGGGTTTCGATTCTCTTTTGTTTTGTGTACCAGTATGTGTATTGTTGTATTATTTTCTGAGGTAGTATTTTGAAATTGGAAATGAAGTTCATAATAAAATAACCTGTTCTTTATTTTCAACTGGTGAGTATAAATTTGTTATTACGACATCGACCTAAAACACTGACATGTTTGACATGTGATGTAATGACAAAATCGCAGTGCGCTGATAATAGAAGTTATGGAAATACTGAACCGACAAGCCGATTGTCAATTACTAGTCGCCAAAATATTCTCCGATGTACAACCTAACTAAAATTTGTTCCAGAGTATTAAGGTCTTCAGAGGCTGAGCACGTCGTGCTGAACAAATAATAACCATTGTATGTAATGGAATGAAAATAGCATGTGTGTTCACACTGAACTGAAACAAGTTGCCAAATTTAATTAATAAAAATTAAACATTTTGGTATGTTATTTATTTTTCTTTCATTTGAATTGCCGATGATAAATTGCAATTTTGAAAGCCGCTTCGAATTTCTGTGGTAAATTGTGTGCATTGCCATTGTAAGTTTACTGACCAGCATCCCGTATTATCTAGAATTGTTTCAGATTTCGATCCCGATTCTGCTATTTGCCTGTATTTTTTCGGATTTCTAACTTTTCGGACACAGAAAAAAATAATTATTTTTTAGGGTCTGAAAACTTAGATGAAATACATTACTCACCATTAACAGGAAAAGGAGGGGGTGTTTACCGGCACTATTCAATTGTGCTGATGTCTGATGAAATCGCAACGGACAATGCAGAGTACCTCTCAGTTGGCTCTGCCTTTGAACCTTACATTATAAACTATATGTCATAGTACTGACTTTCCCCCCTTAAATTTTGCATTTGAGAAGTTTATATATCTGTTTCGTCTTGGATTCTTCCCCTTTCCCTATGATAGAGCAAAACGCCAAAATACTTTGATGGCTCGGCTGCTCGATGTAGTTTGGATATACAATGCAGAGAATTCCCACAGAGCTTCTTGACAGGTTATTTGCCTCAGAAATGGATTCGAATCTCTTGCAAGATTTGATTCTGTATTAGATTCGAACCAAAAATGAGAATTGGCAGGGCCCTGGGTTGTACAGCAGTACTCTTAAATTTTAAATTATTTGAGATCTCAACACTTTTTCTCGAAGCAAGCGTTCATGCAAATCAAAACCGTTTCTCATGAATCAGGACCAACTTTAAGCCCTGATGGCATTTACGGCAACATACCCTGTAGCAAACAAGACTGATGATCCTTCACTAGCTTGTAATTATTCTTTCAATAATTTTACTCAATTTAAAAATTGAAAATGCAGTTGTACACAGCCAGCTGCAGTTCTCGATAGTTTTACATGACCGACACAGAAAGATGTTTGCTGTTAACCTTCCATCTTGAAATAAATAAATAAATAAATAAATAAATAAATAAATAAATAAATAAATAAATAAATAAATAAGGAGAATTTCACAAAACGACTCCTAAATAAATAGGGTTCTAGGGTTATTCTCAACCAACATATAAAGGTTGGATCCAATTGGTGACATGTGGAATTCCAAATATGGAGTAGAAACAAACTCTATCTTCAGACAGATGGATAGATGAACAGCACGAGCGCTGCATATTCCCCCAAAATTAGATAAAAAAAACAGTTACAAACACAGTGACAGCTGTCCAGAGAGATTTCAAGCCAATCAGATTAACCCTTGTCACCAAAACAATTTTGTTTGCAAGTCTTGTGAAACCAGGAAAATATTTTTTTTTAATCTATCAACATGTGCCTACTGTTTTCCACATACAAATTTGACAATTTGAACATGTCTGTGAGACTGTGAGTTATCATGCAAAAATGAGCGATTTGGCATTCATAGATGCTAAGCCTTTTGCGAATGCTTTTCTCACTATAAGTGCTATACAGCAAAACCTGTCTTGAGAGACCACTATCTTGAGAGACCACCTGTCTTGAGAGACCACATCTGCCAGGCACCGATTGGTTTTACTCTATAATGGACCTGCTATGGGAGACCACCTGTCCAAATGAAATGTTTTTTGCACGCCGAAGGCACACAGGGACGGTTTAGGCAGCAAGCCCCTTTCGACTACTTCAATTAAGGTAATTTTACTTTGTCATGCACCAATGTCTGATCGTGTTAAAGGAGGAAATGGAAGGGAAGAAAGTTAACGGCATCTGTGTTTCTTGGTTTTTTTCTTGTGAGGAGGTGGCTGTGATGGTGAAAGGGTATCTACGGCTGTTGGTGTGGTAGGTTTTTCCCTTGGAGGTGCCTGTTGTTGTGCTGCCCCTGGTTTTGTAGAACTGTCCTTTCCTTTAATTAATGCCAGTAGCTCTTGGTGTTGCTTTTGCTTTCAATCGCGTACTTTTCTCTCTCTTCTTGGTGTTTTTCCAGATCAGACTTGAACTTTTTGGCTATCTGTTGGACAGTTTTTGACGCTGGGCTTTCTGGCATCGAAGGGAGAGGCGAGTGGGGATCGGGAAGTGGCGAGAAGACAGCTTCCATTTCCAACTCAGTCTACACAGAGTTGTCCACATCTGACGTCTCCAGCTGTGGAGCTGAAGGCAAGATGGGTGTCTCTGTGGGAGTAGGAGCGGAAATGGTGACTGCCTCTGGCTCCTCACGCTTCTCTCTCTTCTTTTCCAGGAAAGCCTTCAGGCGACGGGAATCCCTTCACTTGGTTGCTGGACTCTTCTTTTCTCTTCTTCTCTTCAGGGCCTCCTGACCTCCTCAGGTGAGGACCAGTGTGAGGGGGGGATCCTCTCACCAAAGGTGCTACCTCTCCCCGAGGAGGGTGGTGTTTTGATCTCTTCTTCAACCTTAAACTCCAGAGTCAGATGGCCGCTCTTACCTATCTCCTGGATAGTCCAGGTGATAGGGCAAGAGACGCCCAGAGCTGCTATGGTTTTCTTCAGTCTTGCTGGTAATTCTAGTGTTTCCATAATCTTGATTAGGGTGTTCACACTCTGAATTCAGAGGTACGAATCATGGAGACCACCTGTCTTGAGAGACCACCTGTCTTGAGAGACCACTGTGACCTCCCGAATGAATGGTTTCGCGCGCTGAAGGTACACAGGGACGGGATGGGGAACAAACCCCTTTCAACCCTCGTTAGCTGTATGTTTTTGTAGCGTGGTAGAGGAGGAAAAGGAGGAGGGGGGAGGCTTATCCCCGCTTGGGCTTCTTACGGCTCTTCTTCTTAGGAGGTGGTTGGCATGGAGATGTGGATGGTGATGACGATGATGGTTGCTTAATGTTTTGGAGTGCTGCAGATGCTGCATTGGGTATTGTCTTCTTTCCTGTATTCTTTGCACTCTGCTATCAATCTTTTGACTTCCGCTATGTTAATAATAATAATAATATATCACTTATATTGCGCCTCTCCTAATAAAAGCCCTTAGCACTTTACAAAAGAAATCACGAATAAGATAGATAAAAATCAATAAAGTCTGTTTACAGATTCCCAGTCGATGTAGGTGATGGCGGAGGATTGAGGTGGCTGTTCGGTTGCGATTCCATTCCCGGGCTGTCCGGTAGTGAAGGAAGAGGGGAGTGAGGGGTGGGAGGCGGTGAAAATGCAACTTCCAGTTCCTCCTCAGTCTCCACTGGACGTTCTTCATCCAACTGTACCGGCTCAGGAGCCGGCAGTTGATTGGGTGCACCAGTGGGACTAGGAGGGGAACTGGCGGCTGCCTCCAGGACCTCCAGGACCTCCATCCCCTCACTCAACTCCTTCTTCCTATTCCGGACTTCAGGCCTCCAAGCGCCGGGCATCCCTGCGCTTGGTTGATGGACTCTTCTTCTTTTTTTTCTTCCGTTCTCTCTTTTCAGGGTCTCCGTGCCCCTTCGGGTGAGGACCAGTGGGAGAGGAGATCCTCTCTCCAAAGGTACTACCTCTCCCCGAAGAGGGTGGTGTATCGGATTTCTCTACTTCGAATTCCAGTTTCAGATAGACACTCGGCTGAGGACCAGCGTGAGAGGTTGGGTCCTCTCACAAAGGTAGTACCTCTCCCCCCGAGGGTGCAGTCGATCTGGATTTTCGGGCAAGTATAGTTTGCCACTTCGAGGATGATTTTGAGTGATGGCCATCACTGGCAAGTATAATCTGCCTCAGGCTGTCTCTGTTTGGTTGGACTCTTTGAAGGAAAACAACAACGACCCCTTTCGAGGACCACCAAAAAGAAGACCCGAACTTCCCTGGTTCGGGGGCAGAACTGCATTGTAATCCTATTGGGTTGGGACAAGAGATGTGCAATGCACTTACAAAAAGGGGCAGAGGCGGGACACAGGACCAACGCTCGCCTCCCTTAAAGTGGTCGACCACTTTTAGGGATGGAGTGGAGGATGTTCAGGAACCATGGGGGTTACTGTTTCCATAACGGTTATAGTGTCCATAGCGGTTATTGGGGTGCTGGTCAAATCAAAAAGCATCTTCTGTGTACCTGCTTAAAAGAAGGCAGAATTAGTTTTCATTGGAATGTGTAAGATATAAAAAGGTAAAAAGATATAGAAGGATAATTGTAATGTTTTATTATAATATTTAAAGGATGAGAGAAATGTGTCGGTGTTTGTGTGCATGTGTATAATGCTTGTACGTGTTCTGGTTATGATGAGCGTGACTGTTGAGTTGGTGTTCCTTGTCAGTGTTAGTGGATTGCCAAGTGGTTTGGTTCAGCTATTGTAGCATGCCTTAAGAAGGACATATCGTACTGTAGGGTCGCAGTAGTGTTTCTGACAATAGCTTGGCCTCCCCAGGCTTTCTCTGTGATGGTTGCGTGATTGCTGAGTTTATGTTGTGTGAGGGGTCAGAGTGGTTCGGTTCTGCGTATTGTAGCATGCCTTAAAAAGGACATATCATACTGTAGGGTCGCAGTAGTGTTGCTGACAATAGCTTGGCCTCCCTATCTTTCCCCATTGTAAGTGTGGTTGGAGGCAGAGTGGTTTGGTTCAGCTATTGTAGCATGCCTTAAAAAGGACATATCGTACTGTAGGGTCGCAGTAGTGTTGCTGGCAATAGCTTAGCCTCCCCAGGCTTTCTCCATTTTGATTGCGTGTTTGCGGAGTTTATGTTCTGTGTGGGGACTGAGTAGTTCGGTTCAGCGTATTGTAGCATGCCTTAAAAAGGACATATCGTACTGTAGGGTCGCAGTAGTGTTGCTGACAATAGCTTGGCCTCCCTATCTTTCCCCATTGTAAGTGTAGGTGAGGGCAGAGTGGTTTGGTTCAGCTGTTGTAGCATGCCTGAAAAAGGACATATCGTACTGAAGGGTCGCAGTAGTGTTGCTGACAATAGCTTAGCCTCCCCAGGCTTTCTCCGTTTTGATTGCGTGATTGAATATATGTTGTGTGTGGGGGCAGAGTAGTTCGGTTCCGCGTATTGTAGCATGCCTTAAAAAGGACATATCGTACTGTAGGGTCGCAATAGTGTTGCTGACAATAGCTTGGTCTCCCTATCTTTCCCCATGTTGTGTTTGCGTGCTGCCTGATTTAAAACCTTATTATTTCCTATTTTAGTGGTTTTTAGCTTTTGACATTTTGGGGTTTTCGTCTACTATCGCAAATTGCCTGTAATTCGGATATTAGCTGGCTATCGGCTAGCCAATCGTGGTTCTTCACAGCCAGGGTGGCTAGGCGGTCTTTGATGGTGGGGATACCAGCCCTGTCGTGGAGTGTTTTGATGGGTGTGTCCCATGGGGCGCGGAGGGCGACTCTAAGCGCGTGATTTTGGACCTTCTGGAGTTTACCCATATTGGTTTGGTTGAGGTCAGTTAGGATGATTGCCCCGTATTCGAGTACTGGGCGCACAAAGGCTTTGTATAGTTTGAGTAGGGTGGACTCTGGTTGGCTCCCCATGAAGTTCCCTTTAGCATTTTCAATAAATTTTTGCATTGGTGGCTTTTTTCGCCATGTCATCGGGGTGTTTGTTAAAGGACAATTTTTGATCAATGGTGATGCCTAGGAATTTCGCCTCTTTGCATTCTGGGAGGGTGTTATCCTAAGTTTTAGGTCAAAATCACGTTTATTTTTCTTGCAAGTAAAGGTGATTTGTTGGGTTTTCTTGGCATTTAGCTTAATTCTCCATTTGGCACACCATTGTTCTAGGTCATCGAGAGCGCGTCGCAGGGGTTTTTGGAGCAGATTGGCCGTATTGTTAGAGTCCCAGAGGCCCTTATCATCCGCGAATTGGGAGACTTGAACACGATCCTCGGAGAAGTTAAGGCCATTTACATAGAAGATGTAAAGGAGGGGGCTTAGGACGGCTCCTTGGGGGATGCCTGCTTCAAGGGGGACACTGTCAGACATTTCATTGTTCACTCTGACTTTAATTTCGCGATCATTTAAGAAAGAGGATAGTAATCTGGGCAATTTCTTGGGGAGTTTCATTTTTGATAATTTGTAGTGCATTCCATTGTGCCAAACGGAGTCAAATGCTTTTTAGACGTCTAACAGGCCCGCCTATTTGCTGATTGTTGATAGCGGTTTTCATTTGGGTGACTAGTCGGTAGACATGTTCGATGCCTTCTTTACGGTTTCTATAGGCTCTTTGACATTTATTGAAAAAATTGTTGTCTTCAAGGTGCCCCCTGAACCGATTGGTAAGGATTCGTTCGAATGTCTTACCAATGCAGCTGAGTAGGCTGATTGGGCGGTTGCTGGCTGGATCGGAGGGGGTCCTTGTCCGGTTTTGGTATCATGACACCGATAGCTTTTTTCCAACATTTGGGAAAGTAGCCATGGGTGAGGCATGCGTTGAACAGTTTGTTTAGTTTTTCGATTAGGGAGTATGGGCTTTGTTTTAGAATTTTGTAGCTTACTTCGTCTTCGCCTGGTGAGGAAGAATTTTTGGATATTTTTATGACGCTGATGATTTCGTCATTAGTGATGGGAGTGACGAGGTCATCGTCATCCCCGTCTTCTGGCTCGTTATCGAATTTGGGGTCACAGTAGATATCAGGGTGTTCATTGATGAAGTCATCAATGGCGTTTATGACGGCGTCATCATTGCCTGCACCTTGATGCGGGCAATGCGTTTTTCTTAGGAGGTCGGCAAAGGTGTTGGTCTTGTCTTTGTCGGTGCACATGAAGGAACCGTCTTCCTTCTTAAGAGGTTTGCCTGCGACTTTGCGGCTTTTGTTTTTTTGCCCAGTTAGGGTTTTGAAAGAGTCCCAGAATTTTTTGGCATCCTGGACTCCGTTTAGATCGGCTGTTGCCTTTTCCCAGTTGGCTTGTTTTTCAGCTTGGAGGGCTTTCTTGACTTCGCCATGAAAGCGGTTGTATGTTTTTTTGAGGTCAGCTTTCTTACCGGGGTCAGTTTCGGTTTTAAGAGCACGAAGAGCTTTCCGTTTGGTTTTGATTAGTGAGAGTGTGTCGCCCGAGATAGTATTTCTCCAGGGGCACACTTCTTCTTTTGGCCAGATTTCGTTTAGGGTTGAGTTAATGATTTTCTCTATGCCCTCGCATTGGGTTTCGAGTTCCGCTGCATTGGATGGGGGATGTTTGTGAGTTTGACATCGATGATGTCACGATAGAGGTTCCAATTAATTTTTCTAAAATTTCTGCGGAGAGTGGGGGGTACCTGAGTGGGCCATTGCCTAGCTGCAGTGAGGCATGGACCGGGAGGTGATCACTGCCTAAGACATCATCGCCAACCCAGTGTTCATCGATGTGGTTTATCAGAGAGTCACTGGTGATAATCAGATCGAGGATATCAGATGAAAATAGTGGGTTGTTACTGATATAGGTTGCTGAGTTGTCGTTCATAACCACATGGAGGTTATGTTTTTTTGTTATTTCAAGTAGTGCTTCACCATTGGGGCTGGTTTTGTTGCAGCCAAAGTACAGGTGTTTGGCATTGAAATCGCTGAGGAAAATGCAGTGTTTGTATTTCCTCATAAAGAAATCAAAGACAGTGTCAGAAACAATTTTGCTTGGGTCGTTATAATAACAAACAATCGCGAAGTTTTTATTGTCAACTGTTATTTCAGTTGCAATCACCTCTGCATCGAGGTGATTTGTTTTTATTGTTTTAGTTTTGATGTTCTGCTTTATTAGAAGAGCGACGCCGCCACCTTTAGTGATTTGTCTGTCTCTTCTAATAGTGCTGAACCCGCTAACTGAAAATTTTTTGCTGGGTTGAAGCCAACTTTCGCAGATACAGACATTGTCTGTATCTTCGAAGTATCGGCTCATTTGAAGTTTTTTATTATTAACGCTTCTAGCGTTCCACTCGGCTATTTGTAACTTATTCATGGTGGGGTTGATATTTAGTTACGGTGTTCAGATAAGGATAGACGGTGGTTTTAATTAGTGTTGATAGCAGCTTGTACTAAGGATTTGGAGATTTGGGTCTTGAAGAGTCGGGACGCGGATCGGCTGACATCTTGGCAGATGTCACCCCAATTGGAAATAGAAAATCCATTGTGGTTATACTAACATAATTAAAAGTATTAAAATCTCTTAAATGGGTTTCAATTGCTATTCAGTTACATAACTCATTAAAGATTGAGATGTTTTTTATAAGACCCCTGTGAAAAGATTAGGATTATTGCTGAATAAACAATTTCATACATACCTGAAATGTGACAGTTAGGATTATAAAACTAAATTTGTGTTGAAAATCTTCAATGAAGATTTTCAACACTAATTTATTTTTATAATTTTTATAACAGTCCATTTCAATTTGTTACAAAAACTTCATAAAAAAGAACAACTAGAAAGTAATTACAAAAATCCATTCTTCTCCATTTCTGAATTTTGTGGTTGGTTATTCACTGACTTGAGAAAACCTGAAACCTGTTATGAGAGACCACCTGTCTTGTGAGACCACTTTTGTGTGGCCCAAAGGGCGGTCTCTCAAGACAGGTTTTACTGTATGTGTATGTTTATAACCACACATGATCGGGAGTGAAGGAAATGAGGATCAACGATAGATTTATGTCTGAATACATCAGGAGTGTGAATAACAGGTTGCAACTTGAGAGACATTCTGTTATGAATTAGAACCATGGATACTAGCGGGGCAGCGGGAGACATGTCGACTAATCAACTAGTAATCGACTAATGGTTGGTGACATATCGACTATGAAATTCACTAATCGTTTCAACAATACTGAAAAGCTGTTAAGTGAAAACAATGAAAGTGTCAATGACACTGTAGCTTAACTTGTGTGTTGTGTTTGATGAAAAGGATAATGTTCAATGTTTATAAAAGGATTATGAAATAAGACAAGAATTGTGATAATTGGGAATATGTTCATTTCTGTTCCCTGTATGCTATGTTTATGATAAAAATAATATGAGGTGTACACTGTACTAAAGATCTGAGGGGTGGGTTAATATGACCTCACAGTTAATATATGTGGCCCTCACAGTTAACATATATCAACAAAATTACAATGAAATTATTCCAAAATGAGTCATCCTATCAAGTTACATTAAAATCCCTTCATAACTATGGCCTGTAGACTGTGCTAAAGGTTTTCGGGCTTCGGGCCCCTGTAGCCGTCAGTTTCCCAATTGCGTCCAAAGGAGACGTTCTCATCTAGACATTATATGAAGTCAACCTACCAAGTTACAATGAAATCCCTCCATAAATACGACCTGTAGACTGTGCTAAAGGTTTTCGGGCTTCAGGCAGCCATCAAGGCTGAATGATCTTGACCAAAAGGGGACGTTCTCATCTGGACACTATTTGGAGTCATCCTACCAAGCTACAATAAAATCCCTTCATAATTATGACCTGTAGACTGTTCTAAAGGTTTTTGGGCTTTGGGCCCCTGAAGCCGTCACAGTTGCCCACTCGTGTCCAAAAGGGGACGTTCTCATCTAGACATTATATGAAGTCAACCTACCAAGTTACAATGAAATCCCTGCATAAATATGACCTTAGACTGTGCTAAAGGTTTTCGGGCTTCGGGCTCGGGCAGCCATCATGGTTGAATGATCGCAACCAAAGGGTAAATCTCATCTGGGCATCATCTGGAGTGATCCTACGAAGTTACAATGAAATCCCTTCATAAATATGACCTGTAGACTGTGTTCAAGGTTTTCGGGCTTCGGGCACCTGTAGCCATCACAGTTGACCAATCCCGACCAAAAGGGGATGTCATCATCTAGGCATTATATGGAGTCAACCTAACAATGTTACAATGAAATCCTTCTATAAATATAAACTTTTGCCTATGCTAAAGGCTTTTGGGCTCGGGCACCCATCAAGGCTGAATGATCACAGCCAAAATGGGACGTTCTCATCTTGACCTTATTTGGAGTCAACCTACCAAGTTACAATGAAATCCCTTCATAAATATGACCTGTAGACAGTGCTAAAGGTTTTTGGGCTACGGGCACCTTTAGCCGTCAAAGTTGCCCAAACATGTCCAAAAGGGGACGTTCTCATCTAGGCATTATATGAAGTCAACCTACCAAGTTACAATGAAATCCCTTCACAAATATGACTTGTAGACTGTGCTTAAGGTTTTCGGGCTTCGGGTTCGGGCAGCCATCATGGTTGAATAATCGCAACCAAAGGGGACAATCTCATCTGGGCATCATCTGGAATGATCCTATGAAGTTACCAGGCCGGGCATTCTGAAAAATGCAGGAGGGCAAAAAATCGCTCTCCTCAATCAGCTTAGGAGAGCAATTAGCTTTACACAGCATTTTAAGTATCCAGTTGAACGAACTCATTGAAACTGAAACCAACAGACTACATCAGTGATTTTATTAACTTTACTAAGGTAAAGCGAAATCTCTTAGACATCAAGATGTCTCACTCAACAACCAAACACACACTTGACAAGACCTGTGTGTGTACCCAGACCTGTTGTCCAAGAAAGTCATACGCCTACCACTACCACCTTCAACCCCCTCCCCCCCCCCCCCCCCCCCCCCCCCCCCCCCCCCCCCCCCCCCCCGGTTGAAGGTGGTAGTGGTAGGCGTATGACTTTCTTGGACAACAGGTCTGCTTGAATCTACAGTCACATCCTGGTGCAAGTGCTTCAAGTGACAGGATAGTAGTAATGGTAGTATATTATAGTGTCAATATTCCTTGAATAATTACCCCTCAAACTGTGATGTCAGTTGTTGAACTTGAAACTGACAGAAAAAAAATATTGCTGTGACTCATTTTGCTTCAAATGATTGCAACTGTGTTTGGGTATGGTTGCAGCCATTACTTTTTACCACTAAATCACTTTCAAAATGAAATTACGTGATGGTATGTGACTTCGAAGTTAAATTACATTTTTGCTTTACAACAAAAATTTAATGTGAGCATAATACATGTAATCTCAATCATCCCAGACCAAAATATTCAGGAGGGCAATTTTTCGCTCTCCTTAATTCTTTCAGGAGGGCAGTAAGGAGAGCTAAAAAATCGCTCTCCTGAAATTGCCAAGCCTGAGTTACAATGAAATCCCTTCATAAATATGGCCTGTGGACTGTGCTCAAGGTTTTTGGGCTTCGGGCACTTGTAGCCAACACAGCTGACCAATTACGACCAAAAGGGGATGTCATCATCTAGGCATTATATGGAGTCAACCTAATAGGTTACAATGAAATCCTTCCATAAATATGACCTTTTACCTATGCTAAAGGTTTTTGGGCTCGGGCACCCATCAAGGCTGAATGATCGCGATCAAAAGGGGACGTTCTCATCTAGACATTATTTGGAGTCATCCTACCAAGTTACAATGAAATCCCCTCATAAATATGACCTGTAGACTGTGCTAAAGGTTTTCGGGCTTCGGGCACCTTTAGCTGTCACAGTTGCCCAATCATGTCCAAAAGGGGACGTTCTCACCTAGACATTATATGAAGTTAACCTACCAAGTTACAATGAAATCCCTTCATAAATATGACCTGTAGACTGTGCTAAAGGTTTTCGGGCTTCGGGCTCGGGCAGCCATCATGGGTGCATGATCGCACGTTCTCATCTAGACCTTATATGAAGTTAACCTACCAAGTTACAATGAAATCCCTTCATAAATATGACCTGTAGACTGTGCTAAAGGTTTTCGGGCTTCGGGCTTGGGCAGCCATCATGGTTGAATGATCGCAACCATAGGGGACAATCTCATCTGAGCATCATCTGGAGTGATCCTAAGAAGTTACAATGAAATCCCTTCATAAATATGACCTGTAGACTGTGCTCAAGGTTTTCAGGCTTCGGGCACTTGTAGCCATCACAACTGACCAATCACGACCGAAAGGGGATGTCATCATCTAGGCATTATATGGAGTCAACCTAACAGGTTACAATGAAATCCTTCCATAAATATGACCTTTTGCCTATGCTAAAGGTTTTTGGGCTCGGGCACCCATCAAGG
Organism: Pictodentalium vernedei; assembly: GCA_031216915.1. Classification (NCBI taxonomy): domain Eukaryota; kingdom Metazoa; phylum Mollusca; class Scaphopoda; order Dentaliida; family Dentaliidae; genus Pictodentalium; species Pictodentalium vernedei. The sequence continues at coordinate 732,573,224 of CM062296.1, read as the reverse complement.
CTACATGATCGCGATCAAAATGGGACGTTCTCATCTAGACATTATTTGGAGTCATCCTGCCAAGTTACAATGAAATCATTTCATAAATATGACCTCTAGACTGTGCTAAAGGTTTTCGGGCTTCGGGCTCCTGTAGCCGTCACAATTGCCCAATCACGTCCAAAGGGGGACTTTCTCATCTAGACATTGTATGAAGTCAACCCACCAAGTTACAATGAAATTCCTCAATAAATATGACCTGTAGACTGTGCTAAAGGTTTTCGGGTTTTGGGCTCGGGCAGTCGTCACAGTTGGCAGATCATGCCCAAATGGGGAAATTCGCATCTAGACATCATAAGGAGTCATGCTACCAAGATACAATGAAATCCCTCCACATTAAACATGACCTGCAGACTGTGCTAAAAGTTTTTGGGTTTCGGGCTTGGGCAGCCATCACGGTTGATAGATCATGCCCAAAAGGGGACGTTCTCGTCTAGGCACTATACAGAGGCATCCTACCAAGTTACAATGAAATCCCTTCATAAATACGACCTGTAGACTGTGCTAATGGTTTTCGGGTTTTGGGCTCGGGCAGCCATACCGGTTGCCCGATCGCGACCAAAAGGGGACGTTCTCATCTAGACATGACCCCAAACCTGCATATGAAATTCCGTGACGATCAGACAAGAACTGCGGGGTGTAGCCCGTGCTAAAGGAAATGTGAACAGACGTCACAGACTCACAGACTAACAGACTAACAGACTTCCGCACGCATGATGGCAATAGCTTATCTTGACTATGTCAAGTTAAGCTAAAAAATGACAAATGAGTTAATGGGGCCTAATATTTTTTTCTCAAAATAATCATAATTTTTAAGATGAAATAGTACAATAAAAACCCTGTTAACTTTAAAAACAGTGAAAGTTCAGAAAAATATGCAACTAACCACAAACTGATCAACTTGATTACAAAAATGGACAGAGAACTTTAATCAGATCACAACACAGTTACGATCTGATAAATGTTCTCTTTCAATGTCAACTTTCCTCCTCATATCTCTGTTGCAATTCGGTCAAAATTCTCTGTTCACTTTTGTAATCATATTTATTTATTTATTTATTTATTTATTTATTTATTTATTTATTTATTTATTTACTGGTGTTTAAGATCACATATTTATGCAAAATGGATAATCATGACCACAACATAGAGATAAAGTCAAGTTTAATCAATCGTTTATACTCATGCTGCCCATTTTAGGGGACTTCCGCCCCAAGCATTGGTGACTGGGACCTATTGTATCAGTAAAACAGAGCTTGTTTACCACAGAAAACAAGTAATGCTTCACTTCCTGGGGTTCCCACAGGAGAGTAATGTAGTTATATTTTTATCAAAAAGCAAACTATTTTACCATGGTGAGAAGGTGCACACTCCTGAGTCTCTTTTGTAAACTATGATGTCTTTATTTTGGCCCTGCGTTACCCATAGAAATTTACAGTGCTTAGTCATCTCAATCAGAAATAAATGCCTGGACATGTAGTTAATACATGCACATGTATATGCATATATTAAGTTCTTATTAAGTATTTAGCAATAAATTAACACAAAAACCAGGTTCAAAAGTACAAATACATGATTATATGATTATTTATGGTACTGCTATAACATTACAGCTGTAGTCATATTAAAAGCTTGTATCAAATGGTCAACTCTTCACCAGCTGAGCATTTCAAAACATATTTTTCATCATGTTTTAAAAAAAAACATTGTTCAAAATTTTGATTCAATTTACAGGGGACAATTTGATTATAAGAACCCAATTCATAATTAATTTAGTGGGATTTTCTGTCAATGGCAGGAATATCTGCCAGCAGCATGCAAGGAGTTAAAGATACAATCTCACACACAGCTTTGATGAAAATAGCTTGAAACCAACTCTGAGCCCATTACATGATACAGGGTTGGCCGATTTAAATCAAATGATTCAAATCATTGATTTAAATCATGATTTAAAGCAATGATTTTTAAAAAACAAGAGGCCCCACAGGGCCTGAAGCGCTCATCTTGTACAGAACACAGTTTAAACAGAGTCCAAGAATGAGTCTACATTAAGCAAGCCATCTCCATAGGCTACACTGTCAATATTTGAGTCCCCCAGGAGTGACAAAAATAATCTGGGCATGATGCCTTTTCTTCAGTTGACCATAAGTAAAATGTAGAGCTCCCCTATGAAGCCCCTTGATACAACCTATGTGGATTAATCTTAGTACCTCTGGAGGGTACTGAATACAAAATTTTTAATTCTTCAGCTAAATGGCCAATTCCGGCTCCCATAGAGAGCCCAAATATTAACCCAGGCTCTTGATTTGAACACAGTTAAATCTGACTTCCCTAGAGATGTTGTGTACCGAATATGAAAGCATTCTGATTGTTGGATATGAAGAAGTGAAATTGTCAAGAAATTTCTTCGAATTGCACTAAGTTCAAATTTGGGCTACCATAGCGAGCCCAAATGTGAAAGCATTCTGACAAGTGAATCTGAAGAAGAAGATTTTTGAAGAAATTCCCTCATATTGTACTAAGTTAAATTTCATGTTCCCATATGGAGCCCAAATATTAACCTAGGCACTCGAATTGAACAACCTGGAATCTGACCCCCCCCCCCCCCACCCCACCCCCCCCCCCCCCCCCTCTAAAGATGTTGTATACCAAATATAAAAGCATTCCGACTGGTGGATCTGAAGAAGATTTTTAAAGAAATTTTCTCATATTGCACTAAGTAAAAATTTGGTCTACCATAGTGAGCCCAAATATACACCTAGGGATCTGATTTGAACAAACTTGAATCTGACCCCCATAGAGATGTTGCATACCAAATATCAAAGCATTCTGACTGATGGATCTGAAGAAGAAGATTTTTTAAAATTACCCTCCATATTGAACAAAGATAAAACTTGGGCTTCCGTAGGAAGCCCAAATATTAACCTAGGGACTTGGTTTGAACAATCTAGAATCTGACCCTCATACCAATGATGTATACCAAATATTAAAAGATTCTGACTGGTGGTTCTGAAGAAGAAGATTTTTAAAGAATATTCCCCATATTACCCTATGTTAAAACTTTGGGCTCCTGTAGAGAGCCCAAATATGAACCAATGAGCTTTATTTCAACAAACTTTTATCTGACCCCCCTATGAATGCCGTATACCAAATATCAAAAGATTCTGATGATTGGTTCTGGAGAAAAGATTTTTTTTAATTTTTGCAAATATGCTGACTCAGCATTTTTTCGATGCCCATTACAGAACACCCTAACATAACCGATGGCATTTTTTTTTTACCATTCAAATCTACTGGTCATAAGGATACTTCATACCAAATAAAAGCTCTCTGTTCCATGGGGTTTGGGAAATATGGGCGTTTGAAAATATTTCTGTTTTTAGCTCCCAGGGTTCCCATGGGGATGCGGAAATTTTTTTTTGCATGGGTCAAGTACTTATGACCCAATACTACCACAAACCAAATTTGGTTCATACCGGACCATCGGTTCAGAAAATAGAAATTTTGGGCGGGGCCAAAAATCTTACCCCTCCTATTACAAAGCCAAATATTACTTCACGAACTTCGTTTGAACAAACTTGATTCTACACCACATATGGAAGCTCCATAGCAAATATCAAGTCATTGTACACTCTGGTTCTTGAGAAGAAGATTTTTAAAATATTTTGGAGCATTTTCCCCCACTCCCTCCCTATGGGGCTGGGCATGCTGAGTTGAACAAAAATGAAATGCCCCTTTGGGACCATCACTCACACAAACTTTCACTTGAACTGGCCCAGTGGCTTTGGAGGAGAAGACCAAAACATGGTGTTGACGGACGACGGACGGAGAGCGATGAGATTAGCTCAGCTTGACTTTGTCAAGATGAGCTAAAAACAAGAGGCCCCCACGGGCCTGAAGCGCTCATCTTGAACAGAACACCATATAAACAGAGTCCAAGAATGAGTCTACATTAAGCAATCCATCTCCATAGGATACACTGTCAATCCTTGAGTCCCTCAGGAGCGACAAAAATAATCCGGGCATCATGCCTTTTCTTCAGTTGAACATAATGTAAAATGTAGAGCTCCCCTATGAAGCCCCTTGATACAACCTATGTGGATTAATCTTAGTTACACACCTCTAGAGAGTACTGAATACAAAAATTTTAATTCTTCAGCAACATGGCCAATTCCGGCTCCCATAGGGAGCCCAAATATTAACTCAGGCTCTCGATTTGAACACAGTTGAATCTGACTTCCCTAGAGATGTTGTGCACCAAATATGAAAGCATTCTGACTGTTGGAACTGAAAAAGAGAAATTTTAAAGAAATTTCTTCGTATTGCACTGAGTTAAAATTTGGGCTACCATAGCCAGCCCAAATATTAACCTATGGATCCGATTTGAACAAACTTGAATCTGACCCCCCCCCCCCCCCCCCCCCCCCCCCCCCCCTAGAGATGTTGTATAGCAAATTTGAAAGCATTCTGACTAGTGGATCTGAAGAAGAAGATTTATGAAGAAATTCCCTCATATTGTATTAAGTTAAATTTCAGGCTCCCATATGGAGCCCAAATATTAACCCAGGCACTTGAATTGCACAAACGTGAATCTGATCCCCCTAAAGGTGTTGTATACCAAATATGAAAGCATTCTGACTGGTGGATCTGAAGAAGAAGATTTTTAAAGAAATTTCCTCATATAGCACTAAGTAAAGATTTGGGCTACCATAGGAAGCCCAAATATATACCTAGGGATCTGATTTGCACAAACTTGAATCTGACTCCCCTAGAGATGAAAGCATTCTGACTGGTGGATCTGAAGAAGAAGATTTTTTAAAATTATCCTCCATATTGAACAAAGTTAAAATTTGGGCTTCTGTAGGAAGCCCAAATATTAACCTATGGACTTGGTTTGAACAATCTTGAATCTGACCCTCATAACAATGATGTATACCAAACATTAAAAGTTTCTGACTGGTGGTTCTGAAGAAGAAGATTTTTAAAGAATATTCCCCATATTACCCTATGTTAAAAATTTGGGCTCTTGTATTGAGCCCAAATATGAACCAATGGGCTTTATTTTAAAAAACTTGTATCTGATCGCCACCCCACTCCCCCCCCCCCCCCCCCCATTCAGATAATAGAAATTTTGGGCGGGGCCAAAAATCTTACTCCTCCCATTACAAAGTCAAATATTGCTTCACAAACTTCGTTTGAACAAACTTGATTCTACACCTCAAAAGGAAGCTCCACGGCAAATATCAAGTCATTATACACACTGGTTCATGAGAAGATTTTTAAAATATTTTGGAGCATTTTTCCCCACTCCCTCCCTATGGGGCTGGGCATGTTGAGTTAAACAAAAATGCAATACCCCTTCGGGACCATCACTCACACAAACTTTCACTTGAATTGGCCCAGTTGCTTTGGAGGAGAAGACCAAAACATGGTGTTGACGGAAAACGGACGGATGGACAACAGACGGACAGCGATGAGATTAGCTCAGCTTGACTTTGTCAAGATGAGCTAAAAATCATTGATTTAAATCAAAATTTATAAATATTCAGAAATATTTTCAAAACAACTTGGAAATGAGCTGAAACAAGATGGAATGCATATTAACTGTTGAATTACACTTATTAGCCCTTGTTTATGACAGTTAGAACTAAACTGTGGAGTGGGAATATACATCCCATTGTGTCTTGACTGCTTGAACATGCTGTAGGGAATTTAAATGTTCCTGAATCTTTAATAAGTTTATATAATTTTCAGCTAGTATGAATAAAACTATATTTAAGTGAACATAGATTTTAAACCATATATATCATAATCTTTCAATGAACCCATCAAAAATATGAAATCAACTCTGAGAACAATAATCAGTGATTTAAGTATCAAAGATGATTTTCAAGAAGTCATCTTCCTTCTAGCAATGCTATTACAATGAGAAAACACAAGTTTCAGTGATTCCTCTCTATTTCCATCAATGCGAAATGTCTATTCTATGCCAAATATATTCTGGAATTCTTCCCTTCATACCACTTAAAAGACTGAAATGGTTTACACAGGTAAATGTTTTAGTATCAGTTATTTGTGTCCATTCTTTGGGCAGCCTTTGGTACAAACTGCTGCCAATGCACTCTGTTTCTCTTATCCAAAGGAATCATGTGAGAAAAGTATCCTCTGATGAATAATTTATAGTATAGAAATATAAATCAAACAAATCGATTTAAATCAATTTTTTTAATTTTTTTATAAAGATCAAAAAAGTCCCCAACCCTGACATATCATCTACAGTACAGTTAAAACTAGAAGTCCTGTCATGAAATGCGCACAAATAGCACGTCGACCTGCACATTAATCTACGCATTATGACCATAGTAAGGCTATCAAATTTTGTACATATGGCCTGTGTACAAGCAATGTTTCAGCCAATGGACCTCCGGGTAACCCGGAGGTCCATTGGCAGAAACATTGCCTGTGTTTGCTATGAGTAACCAAGAGACCATGCTTTGGATGCCATTCGATATGGCAATTGCGCACAATTCCTATGTGCAATTAAGCCTAGATAAGCACACAGTTTGTGACAGGACTTCTAGTTTTAACTGTACCATCATCACAACAATTTCGACAAAATTCTCTGTCTCTTTTTCATCATGCAACACTGTAGAATCACACCTGTCAAAGAAGATCTGCGAGAATACTGAAACTGGGATGCTGATTAACTTTTGATATGGTCTTGATTTTGCAATCTTCCAGTTACAAAATCGTGAACCACAGGTGTGAGTGTGTCACGATTTCATCACGAAAGAGACTGCTTTTATGATCACAGTACTGTTCAAATGCATGTATTTGAGCAGAGTCCAGGCAAGATTCATTTATTTATTGGTGTTTAATGACACTTTCAACAACCAGGGTGTCACCTCGTGTCGGACAATTTTACGGGGGAAGGAAACCAGAGTATCTGGAGAGAACAAATGAGCAGCAAGAGCAGCTGTCAGACTCAACTACACTCCTCACAAGCAGGGTTAGCAATGGTTGAAGACAAGTGCACCATTGACATGCAGCACACCTTAGTAGACAGTGCCACCATGCCCCCACGTGGGCAAACAAGATTACGTGCCTTACCCAAGCTCACAACACACTTACCCCTGGTGGGGATCGAACCATGGACCTCCCATAACTACTGAGCCACCATGTCCCTGTTTACTGGGGTTTTTGAGCAAACAAAATTAAGTGCCTTACCCAAAGACACAGCGCAGTTACCCCCAGTGGGAATCGAGCCATGAACCTTTCGGTTTGAAGTCCAATGCCATAACCACTGAGCCTCCATGCTTTCATCAAATTTTATTATTTTAATTATTTTTTGAAAACATTTTTTGAAAAAAAATACAAAAAACTATAACATGTAACCCCTCATTGGAACAAGCTCTTTGAGCTCGTTCCAATGAGGGTCACATGATATGGTTTTGCAGAACATTTTTGAAAAGTAATTCTTTTTCAACTGCTCAAATAGGAAATTATGTGGTTCAATACAGCAGATTCCTTAGGGAAAGGGTTAACTGGGTAATTAGCATAAAGTTTTGGACACCAATGATTAGTTTGCATTACCTGATTTCATAAACTAGGTAATAGATGGGAAACCTGAAAAGATTTGAAATTTCAACATCTGGTGGAGAAAACCGTTTTGTTGCAGAAAGATCAACATGCCCAAATTAGTAAATTATCTGTTTCTCTCCAAAACACTGGATAAAAGAACTTTACAGAAATTGCATAATAGATGCAGGCAATATATGACATGGTGAAGTTCATTCAATTTTGTTCCATTCACTCCAAAATTTCTCCATCAATCAACACACTGAATTAGACCAATGTGCTTTTTCAATATATGACTGTCAAGATTTATGTCTCTTTTATGTGTATTATTGTTTGAAATAAAAGGCATGCACCCAATACATGTTGTTGCAAAGCCCTAGACAATATGGGGAAAAATAATACAACGCACTTTCTAATTTTTTTCCCCACATATAATTTATGCAGCTTATATATACTTGTTCCACCTTTGAGTATACTGACAATCAAATTTTGAATAAGTTTATTGATGGACAAGGTTGCTTTCAACTTTAAAAATCTGGAATATGTCAAAGTATACAAGCACTTAGTAATCTGTGTGAGACACACAAGACTTTTGTGTTTGTATGGTTTGTTTTTCATTTTTTTTCTTCCCCCTCCCCCCTCCACTCCCCAACCACCCTGTCTGCATGATAACTCGAATACAAATCTTTTCATCTCGTTGTTTTTTGGCAGACTGATTGTCAGTAGTACTCGACCATCTATATTTTTCATGTTCTTGGGCACGGGGTGTGTCCCTAGTGGTGTTTTGAAAGTGGGTCACAACTCACATTCATATCTCAAGCATGGTATGACCCCTGGATCTGCAACTGGGACCAAACACCAAATGAGTCTAAACTCAATGAAGGTTCAAAATATGGGTCAAGGTGACTGAGGTCGCACAAGGGTCATCAAGTGTATTTTTCTGAATTGCTCGAAATCGCTTTTTATGACCCCATAATGCATTCCCAAAGTTCACTTTATACTCAAACAAGTAGACAGAGCTTAAAATTTTGAAATGGGTCACGCTCATGCATATCTCAAGCATAGAATGACCTATGGACATGGCAACAAAACCAAATGAGTCGAAACTGAATGGATCTCCAAATTTTGGATCAATGTCACTGCATGTCACCAAGATGTCATAGCATTCACTTTTAAGAATTACTGGAAATAAAGTTTTATGCCCCTCTATGCCTTCTTGAAGTTCATACATAAATCTTTACCCTCAAAAAGTGGGTAGGGCCAAAAATTTTGAAAGTGGGTCACACTCATATCTCAAGAATGGTATGATCTCTGGACTTGGGACCAACACCATGAGTCAAAATGCAGTAGAGGTTCAAAACTAGGTTCAAGGTCACTAAGTCCACCCAGGGAACACAGAGTTCCTTTTTTTTCACAATGGCTGTAATCCACACTTTACTACTCCATAATTGCAGTAAGTTAAAATCTGGGTTCCAATAGGGGACCTAAATATGAACCTAGGGATTTGGTTTGAAAAAACATCAATCTGATCCTTCCCCATCCACCCATAAGGATTCTGCATACCATATATTAAAAAAAAACTTCTGACAGGTGGTTCTGAGAAAAAGATTTTTAAAGAATATTCTTCATATGGCACTAAGTTATAATTTGGGCTCCTCCCAAAGGGATCCCAAATATGAATCCAGGAATGTGATTTGAACAAACCTGAATTGGACCTCCCATAACAAATCTGTAAACCAGACATCGAAAGATTCCAACTGGCAGATCTGAAGAAGATTTTTTAGAGATTTTTCCTCATATTGCACTAAGACTAAGTTGAAATTTGGACTCTTGAAGGGGCCCCAAGTATTAACATAGGGATTTGGTTTTAACAAGCTACAATCTGACCAATTATGCATTTCCCATACCATATATCAAAAGATTCTGTCGGGTGGTTCTACAGAAGAAGATTTTTAAAGAATATTCCTGTTATTACACTAAGTTAAAATTCAGGCTGCCAGAGGGAGCCCAAATATATGAACCAAAGGATATGATTTGAAAAAAATTGAATTATTTCCAACTGCTAGGACAAAACACAAGAAGCACCTGCAAACTTTCATCACAGGGACCACCGAGTTGCACCCGGTGGTTCATGTGATGAAAGTTTGCAAGTGTTTCTTGTGTTATTATGAAAAATAACAAAAAAATTTCAAGTGGAGAATATAAGGCGCTGTGATTCAGTGGTAATCTAATCTCCTCATTCTGTACATGCAGTCGAATTTTAATATATGGGTGGTTCTGGAGGAGAAGATGTTTAAAGAATATTTCTCATATTGCAGTAAGTTCAAATTTAGGCTTCCTCAGGAAGCTCAAATATGAACCCAGGGAATTGTTTTGAGCAAACTTAAATCTGACCTTACCAAAGATGCTGTACAACAAATATCAAAAGATCCTGACTGGTGGCTATGGAGAAGAAGGTTTTTGAAGCCTTTTCCAGCATAGTGCAACCCATATGGTTTGATTCCTTGTGTAAACTTTACAATTTCTACTACCACAAGGCTTTCTGAAGAACCCATCCTCGGCAGAATTTTTGCTGTGGGTATTTTTTGTTTCCTCAGCATTTTCCTCGGCACTGCTGATTGCTGAGGGTAAATTACCAGAGCTTTATGAACCCAGGGAATTGACTTGTAAACTTGAATCTGATACTACCGAGGATGTTGTCTACCAAATATCAAACAATTCTGACCAGTTGTTCTGAAGAAGATTTTTTAAATTTTTGTAAGCATGCTGACTTAGTATTTTCCTATTACCAACAGCGTTAAAATGAGTGTCTCCTATGTGGAGACCAAATATGGCCCCAAAGACTTGATCTGAACAAACTTCAATCTGACTCCCCTGAGGATGTTGGATACCAAATATTAAAAGATTCTGAGATTTGTTTATTTTTTTAAAAATAATGATACAGCACTTCTCAATTCCCTATCCCATACCATAGGACACATTCGACTGCAATTTCTTCTGCTCACTCAGGTCTACTGGTCCTAAGGATGCTACAGGTATATACCAATTTACAATATTCTCTGTTCTCTGCAGTTAGGGAATTATTTATTTATTGGTGTTTAAGTTCACATATTTATGCACTATGGCTAATCATGACTGCGACAGTTTTATGGGTGGAGGGAGCCGGAGTACCCAGAGAGAACCACCGAGCAACGTCAACTCCCCAACTTACGAACTCCACACAAGCAGGGTTAGCATTGGTTGAAGACAAGTGCACCACTGACGTGCAGTATGCCTTAGTACACAATGCCACCGTGCCCCCATGCGGGCAATGGATATGAAGTGTCTTGCCCAAGGACACAACGCGGTTGCCGCAGGTGGGATTCAAACCAAGGACCTCTTGGCTTGCAGTCTGCACTTCTACCTACTGAGCCACCATGCTCCCCAGTTAGGGAATTATGGGTGTTTAAATTTTTTTTGTACTTTTAACTCCTGGGGTCACCATAGGGTGCAGGAAAAAGTTTTTAAAGGTGAATCAAATACTTATGACCCAATAGTTCTCCATACCGAATTTGGCTCATTATCATCCTATGGGTGCTGAAACAGAAAATTTGGGCAGGGCAAAAAATCTTGCCCCTTCCAGAACAACTGTAAATATTGCCCATCAAACTTCCTTGAACAAATGTGAGTGTAAACCTCAAAAGGAAGCAAAATACCAAATATCAACTTATTCCATCCATCGGAACATGAGAAAAATTTTTTTTTTAAAATTGGGAAAATTTACCTCCACCCTCACCCACCCTATGGGGTATGTAGACTTGACTCCAATATAATCACAATGCAACCCCATGACCAACAATTTCCTGAAGCTTCTTTGAAATTGGTCCAATGTTTTTTTAATAAAAGCCACAAACACATACTTCATGCAGGATGACGGACAGGGAGTGTTCATTAGAGCTCATCCTGACTGAAGTAGATTGAGTAAAAAAAAACAGAGGCTCAAATGAGCCTAGAACGGTCACCTGGATCAAGTTGTCTAGAATGAAATGAGACAAAGGGAGGAAGCAAAAAGTACATTTGCAAATTACCGAAAAGTGAGCTAATACCGATTTCACAGAGATACCGAAAAACCAAACCGAACCAACCATTGGATACCAAAACTGCCCTGAATTTTCAAATTTTCCTACATTCGCTATAATTTATAAGGCCTTGTTGAGACTTGATAGCAGGTGAAGGGTTCATTTTCATGAAAGAAGTAGCTGATTTTAGTTTCAGTTTTGTTAACTTTCATGGGGCCTGGGCAATTCTCCTGAATTCTCACTAGACTACAACCTGTACTGTACATGTCCAGCCACTTAACCCTTTACCTAACATGAAAAGCAGACGACACTTGCAAAAAAAATTCTTGAATAACTAATTTTTTTCATTTTTTGTCTCAAAAACATAGGTTATGACCCCTCGTTGGAACGAGCTCGACGAGCTCGTTCCAACGAGGGGTCATAACCTATGTTTTTGAGACAAAAAATGAAAATATTTTGAAAATTAATTGGCGATTTTTGAGAATAGCGCTGGCCGGTTTTGGCCGTTACGGTGGGTAAAGGGTTAACATTGATTTCTAGCAATGTCTTGGCTGCCTTAACAGGCAACCAAGACTTGATTAGAAATCACTACCCAGGCGATTTGTTAATTGTCAGTGAGACCTCCTGAAGATGGCATGGTCAGGGCACATGTTCAGAGATTGCAAATGCTTCAAAAATGTCTTTAAAGGTTAAGGTGTGTTCAGAAGAAGCCACAAAATTACTGTAGATATGATTTGTGTTCGCAAAACAATGCCACTGTTGAGCTCACTGGAAGTGGCATTTGTGGAGCTGTGGTAGAATGATACAAGAACAACTTCTGTATTTTCCTGATGTGAATTCCCCTTTGGTACTTTTAGCAAAGCTCATTCAAGTCAGATACCGAATACCGAACCGATATCGAGGTATACCTCCTTAAAAATACAGAAACCAATACCGACTCAAAATTCCAATACCGCCCATCTCTACCAAAAAGGAAATACATGTTAGAGTATTAGTGTAAAGGGACCAGAAAGATGGAGGCAAAAGGAAATGCCACCTTGTACGTGTGTGCATATTGCAATGCTTATCACCAAAATGCTCTTAACCTTTTACCAAATGCGGACAATATCAAAATTTATTATTTTAAATACTATGATTTTTTTTCTGCAAAATGTTTAAACTATGTGGGCGGACGTGGCCGATTCAATGGGAACAGGGTGAAAAAGCCTGTCTAATTTTCATCAACCACTGGAATCATTAATGAAAACAGAACAATTGCTTGAAAAAAAATTTGTTTTCTTACCAAATATCAAAACACCCTTCTTGTCATCCTGAAGAAGATCGTGTGAGAATATTCATCATACTGCACTAAATTCAAAATGAGGCTCCCATAATGAACAGATGGAATAATTGATGAAAACAGAACATTTCCTGCAAGTAAATTTGTTTTCTTACCAAATATCAGAAGATTTGTCCTAGTCAATCTGAAGAAGATATTTGAAGAATATTCCTCATACTGTACTAAGTTAAAATTCAGGCTCCGATGAGGAGCACAAACATGAACACAAAAAATTAAAATTTTCAGTTGTTCTACTGGTTGTTCAAAACTTTTTGGGGAACTGTTGTTGAGATGGGTGAGTTTGGTATCGGTTTTGGTATTTTTAGGGAGGTATACTGTGGTATCATTTCGGTATTCGGTATCTGACTTGACTGAAATTTGCTGATTGTACCAAAGAGGAATTCATACCAGGAAAATACAGAATAAGTTGTTCTTGTATCATTCTACCACAGCACCACAAATGCAACTGCCAATGAGCTCAACAATAGAATTTGTTTACCAACACAAATCATATCTAGAGTAATTAGAATAAAATCCTGACTGGTGGCTATGGAGAAGAAGGTTTTTGAAGCCTTTTCCAGCATAGTGCAACCCATATGGTTTGATTCCTTGTGTAAACTTTACAATTTCTACTACCACAAGGCTTTCTGAAGAACCCATCCTCGGCAGAATTTTTGCTGTGGGTATTTTTTGTTTCCTCAGCATTTTCCTCGGCACTGCTGATTGCTGAGGGTGAATTACGAGAGCTTTATGAACCCAGGGAATTGACTTGAAAACTTGAATCTGATACTACCGAGGATGTTGTATACCAAATATCAAACAATTCTGACCAGTTGTTCTGAAGAAGATTTTTTAAATTCTTGTAAGCATGCTGACTTAGTATTTTCCTATTACCAACAGCGTTAAAATGAGTGTCTCCTATGTGGAGACCAAATATGGCCCCAAAGACTTGATCTGAACAAACTTCAATCTGACTCCCCTGAGGATGTTGGATACCAAATATTAAAAGATTCTGAGATTTGTTTATTTTTTTAAAAATAATGATACAGCACTTCTCAATTCCCTATCCCATACCATAGGACACATTCGACTGCAATTTCTTCTGCTCACTCAGGTCTACTGGTCCTAAGGATGCTACAGGTATATACCAATTTATAATATTCTCTGTTCTCTGCAGTTAGGGAATTATTTATTTATTGGTGTTTAAGTTCACATATTTATGCACTATGGCTAATCATGACTGCGACAGTTTTATGGGTGGAGGGAGCCGGAGTACCCAGAGAGAACCACCGAGCAATGTCAACTCCCCAACGTACGAACTCCACACAAGCAGGGTTAGCATTGGTTGAAGACAAGTGCACCACTGACGTGCAGTACGCCTTAGTACACAATGCCACCGTGCCCCCATGCGGGCAATGGATATGAAGTGTCTTGCCCAAGGACACAACGCGGTTGCCGCAGGTGGGATTCGAACCGAGGACCTCTCGGCTTGCAATCTGCACTTCTACCTACAGAGCCACCGTGCTCCCCAGTTAGGGAATTATGGGTGTTTAAATTTTTTTTGTACTTTTAACTCCTGGGATCACCATAGGGTGCAGGAAAAAGTTTTTAAAGGTGAATCAAATACTTATGACCCAATAGTTCTCCATACCGAATTTGGCTCATTATCATCCTATGGGTGCTGAAACAGAAAATTTGGGCAGGGCAAAAAATCTTGCCCCTTCCAGAACAACTGTAAATATTGCCCATCAAACTTCCTTGAACAAATGTGAGTGTAAACCTCAAAAGGAAGCAAAATACCAAATATCAACTTATTCCATCCATCGGAACATGAGAAGAAATTTTTTTTTAAAATTGGGAAAATTTACCTCCACCCTCACCCACCCTATGGGGTATGTAGACTTGACTCCAATATAATCACAATGCAACCCCATGACCAACAATTTCCTGAAGCTTCTTTGAAATTGGTCCAATGTTTTTTTAATAAAAGCCACAAACACATACTTCATGCAGGATGACGGACAGGGAGTGTTCATTAGAGCTCATCCTGACTGAAGTAGATTGAGTAAAAAAAAACAGAGGCTCAAATGAGCCTAGAACGGTCACCTGGATCAAGTTGTCTAGAATGAAATGAGACAAAGGGAGGAAGCAAAAAGTACATTTGCAAATTACCGAAAAGTGAGCTAATACCGATTTCACAGAGATACCGAAAAACCAAACCGAACCAACCATTGGATACCAAAACTGCCCTGAATTTTCAAATTTTCCTACATTCGCTATAATTTATAAGGCCTTGTTGAGACTTGATAGCAGGTGAAGGGTTCATTTTCATGAAAGAAGTAGCTGATTTTAGTTTCAGTTTTGTTAACTTTCATGGGGCCTGGGCAATTCTCCTGAATTCTCACTAGACTACACTACTGCGCAAGCGACCGTTATATGAATATCCCAGGTCCGAGGTGAGACAAAAGGATTAAACCCGCCCGACATTACGCCGACAATGAATGCGATAATTAAATTGGACAAGACATTTGCGGCGAAAGAGATTAACTCAAGAGAGCGTAATCTTGGAATTAATTGTGAAATGGATTAGATCAAATAAACAACTTCATGTCGATGTCAAGAATGTGAATGAAAACGAACCGTCCATAATTTTCCTTTAAGTTTAATGATATTGATGATACATTATATCGTAGTTACATTTTTCCTCCTGTCCTATTACACAGTGTCACAAATGCAACTCACGAAGGCATACATGTATTATAACTATGACGTTGAAATACGACAGTCAATTTTACAAAGCAAAATTCATTGTTGCACGCACAGTTCGGAAAATTTACGCTTTCAGGTCAAATGTCACAGGCAGCTAAAAATAAAATTACTGGTGCCATGTTATCTGCTTCCCAAACCCGCATTTAGAGCGATTGTTTCAAGATGTGTTGTGAGAATTGCAGATGAGGAAGGGGTGTGTAGGAGGAATTCACATGGGGTGGGGCGCCAGGGTAATAAACGGCATTCACCAGCGACGTTGATACAGCCAGACCGAGGAGGCGTTTTTTGTACATTGCACGGGATTCAGATTGTCAGACATATTCGTTAGGTAAATGAAGAGTTAGTCTGTGGTAAAAAAAAAAAGCTCGGCAATAACATGGGTTTGTCGGGAATTTGGAATGATTAAAAACCCTGCCTTACTCGCACCACTGTCGACTTCGTCTCGGACCTTTCATAAGATTTGGGCATCTGTATCATTTCTGTTGCACAGCTAATGAACCGCAACATCATGTTAAGTTTTATTAATTATAACTTAATGTAGGGCAAATTGTAGAATATTAACACCGTGCAATGGTTGATGTTTTTACAAATTTTTCTGTTAGGGATAGTAAACAAAGCCCCCACCCCCCCCCCCCCCCCCCACCACCACCACCCACCGTCATCTTGAAATTGAAAAATCAGATTTTTCTGGGAGTTTGCTCCATTTATTATTATAGTGTCAAAAATCCCGTCTATTGTCTTCATTACGAAATCCGGTCTTGTTAGTGTAAACTTTGACCCAAAGTACGTAATATAATTTTTGATGTACATCTTTCAGGATGTCACACCAATATATTGTATTGCAGACTTTGAATCCAAGTTCAGACTATCATCAAGTAAATGATAACTATTTATGGCCAAAGAAGCGTAACATTGTGGATTCCAGACGAAACTTTTCATCTGCATCGTAAATTCAGCCAGATAACCCAGGATAACCTAAAAAGTGACCAACTTTTTCCCCAATTTACAATGAGCGTACATTAAAACCAAAATTTAAAAAAATATTGAAACCCAGAGAGGACAAAAAATACATCTCACTTAGGCTACCTCTTCGATGACAAACTTTTATGTTAATCTTAGCAAAGCATACACAGTAATTGTTATCCAAACTGTGAAATGCCAAGAAGCTGTCATGAAGCCACGCACGCTAATAGCCGCCAAGCTATGATCGAGAAAAGCCGTCAGCATGGCTTCACAAAAGCTTCATGGCGGTCAGTTGCTTCGCTATTGGCTGAATTAAAAATACACACATGCCACAAAGAACTTAAATATCAAGATCTCCTCTGAAAAATCAAAAAAACTTTCATTCATTCAAAAATCAAAAAACTTTCGTTCATTCAAAAATCAAATAAATAAATAACATATTGCTACAATAGGGTTAATGTCAATAATGTGAGATTTCTTTTTTTTACAATTGTGCTAATCACGAAGTCGTTCTCGATATGTGCTGTTCTACCATCGTTGTTGTTTTTTATGTATACATGTATATTTTGATATGAAATAAATCCAGACAAGAACTTCTTCTTTGATGAATTCTTCAAGACAACCCACCTTCTCTGGCCATGCTTGTATCCAACTTTTAAAACTGTGGGGTTATTGGTCGAAAAAAGAAAAAAAAAACATCCGCCATTGGGTAATTGGTATGGCGGGGTGGGGTGGGGGGTATAGGATTCATGTGTGACAGGCCTAATACCATCATCGCTGATAATACCAAGCGCTCTCGGTGAGCTCCGGAACCAGTTTGAGGCCAATATTATCAGTGGAGGAAAGACACCACGAGGTCGTATTTCTGTCCTTAAAAATAGAATTAAAATGCTCTGACTGTATATCTTTCACACAAAGCTGATATGTGTTCAGAAACGCCGATCAGTACTGGGCGAGTCGTGTGGTGCGTTCTTATCTTCCTGTTCAGACCACGTGCATTTGACAATCACGGGAAAACAACAAAATACATAACACGTGCTGGAAATAAACGCCTGAATATAGTTATTTTAATTTTTGTTATTTTCTGGTCAACAAACATCAATCACAACCTCATGCATGGGCTTCAAATGAATATATGACGCCCGAGCAATTTCGATGCAAATACTGATTACCCCAAACACCCACAATTCAAACGCACTGAACAGTACTGTTGTTACCACCCCAACTTCCTCGAATCGCCGTTTGGGAAGAGATTAATGAAGTGTCACCCATTGATTACCACCACGTAACGAAGGCCGGTGCAGGTGGGTATGGAATGAGCATTTCATCCAATTGTGGAAAGAAAACCACAACAGATGAAATGCTCGTTCCATACCCACCTGCTCCGCCCCTCCCGCCCTCCACCAAACGCAGGCTATTGAAATGTTAGTATCTAGTGTAGATTTGCAGGCAATTCATTTAAGCAGACATGAGTTAAAAAGTGCGCACCGGCTTTACTGTATTTGGTGAATCGATCCTTTCCAGAGAAACGAGCGGTGCAGAAACTGCCATTTTAAAATTTTCAGCCATTTAATTCTTAAAAATTTATCAAATCATCAGCAGTTCAAATTTAATGCCGGAAATTGTATTCTATTAAACCTAACTTAAACTAAACGCGATTCTGAATCACATTTATGTACGTTAGTGTTGAGATGTTGCAATTTGGCAGATTTTTAAAAAATATTCTTACTGATTAAAAACGTAAATATTTCGAGTGATGCCAGATGGTAATAGTTTGGCAGACGTCGTTTTGTCGAGACTATTGAATTGTATATGTATTTCGACCACCTAATTTTAACAGCCGTGCAAAATACGATAATAAGTAAATCCCTTTCGCTCAGGTGCCCGAGAAATTAATTACAGCTGTAATCCGTTTGACCGTGAATCACGGCGATTTTAATAACGTGTCGGACATTGACTCGAGAAAGAATCTCCAATATTAGTCGGCGACTTCTCTTAGATCTTGAGTGAACCATTTGCGGACCTGGGATATTCATGCAACCGTCGCTTGCACAGTAGTGTACAACCTGTACTGTACATGTCCAGCCACTTAACCCTTTACCTAACATGAAAAGCAGACGACACTTGCAAAAAAAATTCTTGAATAACTAATTTTTTTCATTTTTTGTCTCAAAAACATAGGTTATGACCCCTCGTTGGAACGAGCTCGACGAGCTCGTTCCAACGAGGGGTCATAACCTATGTTTTTGAGACAAAAAATGAAAAAAATAGTGAAAATTAATTGGAGATTTTTGAGAATAGCGCTGGCCGGTTTTGGCCGTTACGTTGGGTAAAGGGTTAACATTGATTTCTAGCAATGTCTTGGCTGCCTTAACAGGCAACCAAGACTTGATTAGAAATCACTACCCAGGCGATTTGTTAATTGTCAGTGAGACCTCCTGAAGATGGCATGGTCAGGGCACATGTTCAGAGATTGCAAATGCTTCAAAAATGTCTTTAAAGGTTAAGGTGTGTTCAGAAGAAGCCACAAAATTACTGTAGATATGATTTGTGTTCGCAAAACAATGCCACTGTTGAGCTCACTGGAAGTGGCATTTGTGGAGCTGTGGTAGAATGATACAAGAACAACTTCTGTATTTTCCTGATGTGAATTCCCCTTTGGTACTTTTATCAAAGCTCATTCAAGTCAGATACCGAATACCGAACCGATATCGAGGTATACCTCCTTAAAAATACAGAAACCAATACCGACTCAAAATTCCAATACCGCCCATCTCTACCAAAAAGGAAATACATGTTAGATTATTAGTGTAAAGGGATCAGAAAGATGGAGGCAAAAGGAAATGCCACCTTGTACGTGTGTGCATATTGCAATGCTTATCACCAAAATGCTCTTAACCTTTTACCAAACGCAGACAATATCAAAATTTATTATTTTAAATACTATGATTTTTTTTTCTGCCAAATGTTTAAACTATGTGGGCGGACGTGGCCGATTCAATGGGAACAGGGTGAAAAAGCCTGTCTAATTTTCATCAACCACTGGAATCATTAATGAAAACAGAACAATTGCTTGAAAAAAAATTTGTTTTCTTACCAAATATCAAAACACCCTTCTTGTCATCCTGAAGAAGATCGTGTGAGAATATTCATCATACTGCACTAAATTCAAAATGAGGCTCCCATAATGAACAGATGGAATAATTGATGAAAACAGAACATTTGCTTGCAAGTAAATTTGTTTTCTTACCAAATATCAGAAGATTTGTCCTAGTCAATCTGAAGAAGATATTTGAAGAATATTCCTCATACTGCACTAAGTTAAAATTCAGGCTCCGATGAGGAGCACAAATATGAACACAAAAAATTAAAATTTTCAGTTGTTCTGCTGGTTGTTCAAAACTTTTTGGGGAACTGTTGTTGAGATGGGTGAGTTTGGTATCGGTTTTGGTATTTTTAGGGAGGTATACTGTGGTATCATTTCGGTATTCGGTATCTGACTTGACTGAAATTTGCTGATTGTACCAAAGAGGAATTCATACCAGGAAAATACAGAATAAGTTGTTCTTGTATCATTCTACAACAGCACCACAAATGCAACTGCCAATGAGCTCAACAATGGAATTTGTTTACCAACACAAATCATATCTAGAGTAATTTTGTGACCTGTTCCAAACACACTTTCACATTTAAAGGCCTATTCCAGGCTTTTGCGATCTCAGAGCATGTACCCTCAATATCCCATCATAATGAGGTCAAATAGAAAAATCACATGGGCAGTGACTTCTACATGTTGTCAAGTTTTGACTACAAATCACTGCTAAGCAACTGGACATGTACATGTACAGATTGTAGTCTAGCGGGAATTCAGGACAATTCCCCTGACCCTAAAAGGGGATGTCATCATCTAGGCATTATATGGAGTCAACCTAACAAGTTACAATGAAATCCTTCCATAAATACGACCTACAGACATGCTGAAGGTTTTTGGGCTCGGGCAGCCATCAAGGCTGGATAATCGTGACCAAAAGGGGACGTTCTCATCTGGACACTATTTGGAGTCAACCTACCAGGCTGCAATGAAATCCCTTCATAATTATGACCTGTAGACTGTTCTAAAGGTTTTCGGGCTTTGGGCCCCTGAAGCCGTCACAGTTGCCCAATCGTGTCCAAAAGGGGACGTTCTCATCTAGACATTATATGAAGTCTACCTACCAAGTTACAATGAAATCCCTTCATAAATATGACCTGTAGACTGTGCTAAAGGTTTTCGTGCTTCGGGCTCGGGCAGCCATCATGGTTGAATGATCGTAACCAAAGGGGACAATCTCATCTGGGCATCATCTGGAGTGATCCTGCGAAGTTACAATGAAATCCCTTCATAAATATGACCTGTAGACCGTGCTCAAGGTTTTCGGGCTTAGGGCACCTGTAGCCATCAAAGTTGACCAATCACGACCAAAAGGAGATGTCATCATCTAGTCAACCTAACAATGTTACAATGAAATCCTTCTATAAATATAACCTTTTGCCTATGCTAAAGGTTTTTGGGCTCGGGCACCCATCAAGGCTGAATGATCACGGCCAAAATGGGACGTTCTTATCTAGACATTATTTGGAGTCAACCTACCAAGTTACAATGAAATCCCTTAATAAATATGACCTGTAGACAGTGCTAAAGGTTTTCAGGCTTCGGGAACCTTTAGCCGTCAAAGTTGCCCAATCATGTCCAAAAGGGAACGTTCTCATCTAGACATTATATGAAGTCAACCTACCAAGTTACAATGAAATCCCTTCATAAATATGACCTGTAGACTGTGCTTAAGGTTTTCGGGCTTCGGGCTTGGGCAGCCATCATGGTTGAATGATCGCAACCAAAGGGGACAATCTCATCTGGGCATCATCTGGAGTGATCCTATGAAGTTACAATGAAATCCCTTCATAAATATGACCTGTAGACTGTGCTCAAGGTTTTTGGGCTTCGGGCACTTGTAGCCATCACAGCTGACCAATCACGGCCAAAAGGGGATGTCATCATCTAGGCATTATATGGAGTCAACCTAATAGGTTACAATGAAATCCTTCCATAAATATGACCTTTTACCTATGCTAAAGGTTTTTGGGTTCGGGCACCCATCAAGGTTGAATGATCGCGATCAAAAGAGGATGTTCTCATCTAGACATTATTTGGAGTCATCCTACCAAGTTACAATGAAATCCCCTCATAAATATGACCTGTAGACTGTGCTAAAGGTTTTCGGGCTTCGGGCACCTTTAGCCGTCACAGTTGCCCAATCATGCCCAAAAGGGGACATTTTCATCTAGACATTATATGAAGTTAACCTACCAAGTTACAATGAAATCCCTTCATAAATATGACCTGTAGACTGTGCTAAAGGTTTTCGGGCTTCGGGCTCGGGCAGCCATCATTGGTGAATGATCGCAACCATAGGGGACAATCTCATCTGGGCATCATCTGGAGTGACCCTAAGAAGTTACAATGAAATCCCTTCATAAATATCACCTGTAGACTGTGCTCAAGGTTTTCGGGCTTCGGGCACATGTAGCCATCACAACGGACCAATCACGACCAAAAGGGGATGTCATCATCTAGGCATTACATGGAGTCAACCTAACAGGTTAAAATGAAATCCTTCCACAAATATGACCTTTTGCCTATGCTAAAGGTTTTTGGGCTCGGGCACCCATGAAGGCTGCATGATCGCGATCAAAATGGGATGTTCTCATCTAGACATTATTTGGAGTCATCCTACCAAGTTACAATGAAATCCCTTCATAAATATGACCTCTAGACTGTGCTAAAGGTTTTCGGGCTTTGGGCCCCTGTAGCCGTTACAGTTGCCCAATCATGCCCAAAAGGTGACTTTCTCATCTAGACTTTGTATGAAGTCAACCCACCAAGTTACAATGAAATTCCTCAATAAATATGACCTGTAGACTGTGGTAAAGGTTTTCAGGTTTTGGGCTCGGGCAATCGTCACGGTTGGCAGATCATGCCCAAATGGGGAAATTCTCATCTAGACATCATAAGGAGTCATCCTACCAAGTTACAATGAAATCCCTCCACATTAAACATGACCTGGAGACTGTGCTAAAAGTTTTTGGGTTTCGGGCTTGGGCTGCCATCACGGTGGATAGATCATGCCCAAAAGGGGACGTTCTCATCTAGGCATTATACAGAGGCATCCTACCAAGTTACAATGAAATCCCTTCATAAATACGACCTGTAGACTGTGCTAATGGTTTTCGGGTTTTGGGCTCGGGCAGCTATACCGGTTGCCTGATCGTGACCAAAAGGGGACGTTCTCATCTATACATGACCCCAAACCTGCATATGAAATTTCATGACGATCAGACAAGAACTGCGGGGTGTAGCCCGTGCTAAAGGAAAATGTGAACAGATGTCACAGACTCACAGACTCACAGACTAACAGACTCACAGACTCACAGACAAACAGACTCACAGACTAACAGACTTCCGCATGCGTGATGGCAATAGCTTATCTTGACTATGTCAAGTTAAGCTAAAAATCAATAATTTGACCTTGAGGTCAAAGATCAAGGTCATATGTGGGTCATGATAGTACGTGACACATCGTCTAATGGTGATACACCCACATGCCTAATATCATAAGCCAAGGTGAAAAGGTAATAAGTTCTTGCCCGGACAAGCTCACTTGCCAAAAATCAGTAATTTGACCTTGAAGTCAAAGGTCAATGTAATATATGAAGGTATGTGACATATCATCTTATGGTGATACACCAACATCCTAAATATCATAAGCCTAGGTCAAAAGATAAAAATGTTCTGGCCCAGACACGGTTGGATGAGAAGAAGAAGAAGAAGAAGAAGAAGAAGAAGAAGAAGAAGAAGAAGAAGAAGAAGAAGAAGAACAACAACAACAACAACAACAACAACAACAACGAGAAGGAGAAGAATTCACTGAAAAACAATATGTCTCCCTTCGGTAAAGGGGAGACATAATAAGCCAAAAACTGTGCTGAGTGTGGCCGGCGCACATCCAGTAGGAGGACAGTCTTCTCTGTACCAATCCACGGCTTCCAGTACCAGTGTGTAGACGTACAACCAACGTGTCATTTTATTTGAATCTGCTAACATTGGACTCAGCCTGTGCCACTGGCTGGAGATATGTGGTGTGTTGGCACGTTCCTTATGTAGAGACTGGCGGTTTGGGTTTTTTAGGTTCCGTTTTTTCTGGAAACCGAAAAACCAACCCGAGATTTTCCTGGAAAACCTTCTTCACGGTTTTCTGTGAATTTCTGTCCACAACAGCAATCGCCCAGAATACACCAATCAAATGACGAACATTCTGGCTTGTACGGAGCGTTGCCCTTTGGAATGTCTTTATGTCCGTCGATCGGTTAATATTCTTGATGATTGTTGATTTGTTTTAGTGTTAGGTGGCCAGTCAGAGAGATCACAAGGCAGGCTGAGCGACGCTGACCATACACATTCTCCTCCCGCCAAAAACGTAAATCTTTAACCAAAAATGCAAAAAGGAAAACTTAAATGTTCAGGTTGGTGACAATGTGTGCTGGAAATAAAAAAAATACTCACAAAATCATTTTTGAGAGTGTTTGTTTTTATTTATTCTATCTATCCGAGAAAGTGATAAAACCGGGAAACACGTTGATAAAGGTTTCCAAGAACACTTGCCATTGTGAACTCTGAACTTATGAATATTAATGAGTGTTCAATGGCAATGATGAAGTGGGTAAAACGTCCCTGTGACTTTCAGTACCATGTTTAAATGAAAGTGTCAATGACACTGTAGCTTAACTTGTGTGTTGTGTTTGATGAAAAGGATAATGTTCAATGTTTATGAAAGGATTATGAAATAAGACAAGAATTGTGATAATTGGGAATATGTTCATTTCTGTTCCCTGTATGCTATGTTTATGATAAAAATAATATGAGGTGTACACTGTACTAAAGAGCTGAGGGGTGGGTTAATATGATCTCACAGTTAATGTATGTGGCCCTCACAGTTAACGTATATCAACAAAAGTTACCAAGTTACAGTGAAATTATTCCAAAACGAGTCATCCTATCAAGTTACATTAAAATCCCTTCATAAATGTGGCCTGTAAACTGTGCTAAAGGTTTTCGGGCTTCGGGCCCCTGTAGCCGTCAGTTTCCCAATTGCGTCCAAAGGGAACGTTCTCATCTAGACATTATATGAAGTCAACCTACCAAGTTACAATGAAATCCCTTAATACATATGACCTGTGGACTGTGCTAAAGGTTTTTGGGCTTTGCGCTCTGGCAACCATCATGGTTGAATGATCGCAACCAAAAGGGGACATTCTCATCTGGGCATCATCTGGAGTGATCCTACAAAGTTACAATGAAATCCCTTCATAAATATGACCTCTAGACTGTGCTCAAGGTTTTGGGGCTTCGGGCCCCTGAAGCCATCACAGTTGACCAATCATGACCAAAAGGGGATGTCATCATCTAGGCATTATATGGAGTCAAACTTACGGGTTACAATGAAGTCCTTCCATAAATATGACCAATAGAGTATGCTAAAGATTTTTTATTTATTTTTTTTCGGGCAGCCATCAAGGCTGAATGATCGCGACCAAAAGGGGACGTTCTCATCTAGACATTATTTACAGTCATCCTACCAAGGTACAATGAAATCCCTTCATAAATATCACCTGTAGACTGTGCTAAAGATTTTCGGGCTTTGGGCCCCTGTAGCCAACACAGTTGCCTAATGGTGTCCAAAAGGGGTTGTTCTCATCTAGACATTACATTAAGTCAACCTACCAGGTTACAATGAAATCCCTCCATAAATATGATCTGAAGACTGTGCTAAAGGTTTTCGGGCTTTAGGCTTGGGCACCCATTATGGTTGAATGATCGCAACCAAAAGGGGACATTCTCATCTGGACATCATCTGGAGTGATCCTATGAAGCTACAATGAAATCCCTTCATAAATATGACCTGTAGACTGTGCTCAAGATTTTCGGGCTTCAGGCACCTGTAGCCATCACAGTTGACCAACCACGACCAAAAGGGGATGTCATCATCTAGGCATTATATGGAGTCAACCTAACAAGTTACAATGAAATCCTTCCATAAATACGACCTACAGACATGCTAAAGGTTTTTGGGCTCGGGCAGCCATCAAGGCTGGATAATCGTGACAAAAAGGGGACGTTCTCATCTGGACACTATTTGGAGTCAACCTACCAAGTTACAATGAAATCCCTTCATAATTATGACCTGTAGACTGTTCTAAAGGTTTTCGGGCTTTGGGCCCCTGAAGCCATCACAGTTGCCCAATTATGTCCAGAAGGGGACGTTCTCATCTAGACATAATATGAAGTCAACCTACCAAGTTACAATGAAATCCCTTCATAAATATGACCTGTAGACTATGCTAAAGGTTTTCGGGCTTCGAGCTCGGGCAGCCATCATGGTTGAATGATCGCAACCAAAGGGGACAATCTCATCTGGGCATCATCTGGAGTGATCCTAAGAAGTTACAATGAAATCCCTTCATAAATATGACCTGTAGACTGTGCTCAAGGTTTTCGGGCTTCAGGCACCTGTAGCCATCACAGTTGACCAATCACGACCAAAAGGGGATGTCATCATCTAGGCATTATATGGAGTCAACCTAATAGGTTACAATGAAATCCTTCCATAAATATGACCTTTTACCTATGCTAAAGGTTTTTGGGCTCAGGCACCCATTAAGGCTGAATGATCGCGATCAAAATGGGACATTCTCATCTAGACATTATTTGGAGTCATCCTACCAAGTTACAATGAAATCCCCTCATAAATATGACCTGTAGACTGTGCTAAAGGTTTTCGGGCTTCGGGCACCTTTAGCCGTCACAGTTGCCCAATCATGTCCAAAAGGGGACGTTCTCATCTAGACATTATACGAAGTTAACCTACCAAGTTACAATGAAATCCCTTCATAAATATGACCTGTAGACTGTGCTAAAGGTTTTCGGGCTTCGGGCTTGGGCAGCCATCATGGCTGAATGATCGCAACCATAGGGGACAATCTCATCTGGGCATCATCTGAAGTGATCCTAAGAAGTTACGATGAAATCCCTTCATAAATATGACCTGCAGACTGTGCTCAAGGTTTTCGGGCTTCGGGCACTTGTAGCCATCACAACTGACCAATCATGACCAAAAGGGGATGTCATCATCTAGGCATTAGGAGTCAACCTAACAGGTTACAATGAAATCCTTCCATAAATATGACATTTTGCCCATGCTAAAGGTTTTTGGGCTCGGGCAGCCATCATGGCTGAATGATCGCAACCATAGGGGACAATCTCATCTGGGCATCATCTGGAGTGATCCTAAGAAGTTACAATGAAATCCCTTTATAAATATGACCTGTAGACTGTGCTCAAGGTTTTTGGGCTTCAGGCACTTGTAGCCATCACAACTGACCAAACACGACCAAAAGGAGATGTCAACATCTAGGCATTATATGGAGTCAACCTAACAGGTTACAATAAAATCCTTCCATAAATATGACATTTTGCCTATGCTAAAGGTTTTTGGGCTCAAAATGGGACATTCTCATCTAGACATTATTTGGAGTCATCCTACCAAGTTACAATGAAATCCCTTCATAAATATGACCTCTAGATTGTGCTAAAGGTTTTCGGGCTTCGGGCTTTGGGCCCCTGTAGGCGTCAGTTGCCCAATCACGTCCAAAAGGGGACTTACTCATCTAGACATTGTATGAAGTCAACCCACCAAGTTACAATGAAATTCCTCAATAAATATGACCTGTAGACTGTGCTAAAGGTTTTCGGGTTTTGGGCTCGGGCAGTCGTCATGGTTGGCAGATCATGCCCAAATGGGGAAATTTTCATCTAGACATCATAAGGAGTCATCCTACCAAGTTACAATAAAATTCCTCCACATTAAACATGATCTGCAGACTGTGCTAAAAGTTTTTGGGTTTCGGGCTTGGGCAGCCATCACGGTTGATAGATCATGCCCAAAAGGGGATGTTCTCATCTAGGCATTATACAGAGGCATCCTACCAAGTTACAATGAAATCCCTTCATAAATACGACCTGTAGACTGTGCTAATGGTTTTCTGGTTTGGGGCTCGGGCAGCTATACCGGTTGCCCGATCACGACCAAAAGGCGTTCTCATCTAGACATTACCCCAAACCTGCATATGAAATTTCTTGACGATCAGACAAGAACTGCGGGGTGTAGCCCGTGCTAAATGAAAATGTGAACAGACGTCACTGACTCACAGACTAACAGACTCACAGAATCACAGACTTCCGCACGCGTGATGGCAATAGCTTATCTTGACTATGTCAAGTTAAGCTAATAATGATAAGCGATCTCAAACTGATTTATTTTTTCATCATCTCAATTTTTTATACATATAATCCCAGAAAGAAACTAAGAATAAATTCAGATACACTTAATATTTATATCTTGAGTTCTTAACCCTCGAAGATGGTGTAGTCCCGCATCACAGGAGGTGCAGTTATGGTGTATGTGCATACGAATTACAGACCACTCGGCTCAAGACCAGCCAGACTTGTTTTGAAGACAACTCGGACCAGAGTTTAAGACAACTCGGACCTATTTTGAAGAAACCCCGGGCCAACATCAAAGACAGGTAGAAAGTGTTCCAGAGTCTCCAGTGAGCCTAGATTACACATTTGGCATGCATTTTCATTTTCTTTCCAAGGTTTTGTCCTAAGCTCCAGCGACTGCGACCTCAGCGTGAGCAACAGTGACCCCCACCCCAACGTGACATGAAGGCACTCTTCAAAACCTGGCTTCTCCTTATGAGGCAGGCCAAAAAGGCCTCTTTGCTTTGACTCCCCCCCTCCTCCTCATCCACTCGCCAGTTAACATTATAATCCGCCATGACTCTTTCTCTGACGATTTTGGTCAGACTTTTCTAAAAAAAAATAGGTTGATTAAATTGTCAGATGTGTACCCATACGCGCAACTAGTAGAAAGCTGTATGACAGAGGGCCACCCCGGATGCCGACATTATGTACACCACACATGGTATCGGTGCATATAGAAATGGATTGGAGGAGTTCCTAATTTGATGGATAAAGGGTTAATATCTCCGGATCAAATTATTAGATTTACATAAAAAACTATACAGCACAGCACATCAGTAACCTGAATACATATGTAAAGTAACCTGATAATCGGATTAATATTTTTTGAGTTATCGCATGCCAAAGAAATGGATTGGAGGAGTTCTCAATTTGAAGGATAAAGGGTTAATATCTCAGGATCAAAATAACAGATTTACACCAAAAACTATACAGTTTGGAACATCAGTAACCTGAAGATATATATAAAGTAACATGACAATTGGATTGATATTTTTTGAGTTATCTCATGCCAAAGGGACTGGAAGAATTCTCAATTTGAAGGATAAAGAGTTAATATCTCAGGATCAAATTATCAGATTTATACCAAAAACTATACAGCTTGGTACATCAGTAACCTGAACATAAATATAAAGTAACTTGACAATCCAAGCAAATATTTTTCAAGTTATCGAATGCCAAAGAAATTGATATGGACACCGGAAGTACAGACAGACAGATGGACAGACAAAGGATGGACGTACGACAGAGGGCCACCCCAGATGCCGGCATTATGTGTTCCATACATAGTATGGGTACACATAAAAACTGGTCAGAGTTGTCTTCATCATTTGGTCCGACTTGTCTTTGATGTAGATCCTAGTTGTCTTCCAAACAGGTCCGAATTGTCTTAAAACTGGGTCCGAGTTGTCTTCAAAACAACTGGTCCGAGTTGTCTTCAAAACTGGTCAGAGTTGTCTTTAAAACAGGTCCGAGATGTCTTGGAAACAGGTCCTAGTTGTCTTGGGCCAAGTGGTCTTTGGTCTGAGTTGTCCTCCTCCATGTGCATACATATGATGGAGAAACAGTAACAAAGATAAAGAGAAGCCCCCACAACACTGATCCATTAAGACATTAATAATGACAAAATAGTGAATATTAATAACTAACAAACACAAGCCACTGGGCATATCTATTAACACTAAAAATGCAATAGCTCATGTTAGTCATGTATAAGAAGAACCACACAATGGAGATCAAAACGCAGAGTACGAAGCACCCACATCCATAAGGCATAACAGCTGCATTAATTAATATTCATAAACAAATGAAACTTAGTGACTCCAGTGACGAATTGTGGGAAGTTGTTTTCAAACTTCGAAGAAAAGGTCATGGTACTTAATTATTTGTCCATATCTTGGGATTTTAAATCAAAATAATAAAATAACACTGCATGCTTACAAAAAAGATACTGGCGTCCAAAGTGTGAAACCTTACAAATAGATCTCCATGAAAACATCAAAATATTCACTCAGTTGCAAGGAAATAGGTTTTTTGGGGATCCTGGAATTGAAAATTTTCCTGCCGCGGGCCAAACCATGGTTGGTCCCTGGTATAGCGACATCCAGCCGCCCCACCACAGCGGCCTCATTGTTTCACAAGCGGATACACTGCCAGTGAGTGGGGGAGGGGGAGGGGGGAGGGGGCTATACCAATCAACAATTCCGACTTCCCTCGCAATAAAACGCCAATTTCTTATTTGAAGTGCTTTGACTCTCAAGTTCTCAACTCTATTTTTCTCGCACAGAAATTCCAAAACAAGCTATAGAAATTTTATAGTCTGTTTTGTATCTGGTCACACGATTATCCGAAATATTCTGGGAACGAAAGAACACATGGATTGAATGGATTCAATTGTTTTATTCACTAATTTGTCAGAAAATACGTAGGTGTCATTTCCCTGGCGTTATTTCAACATTCTGCAGCAAATTTCTTATTTACCACCTATGTTACCAGTGACGACACTTGTTAAATAATATAAAGCAAACTGTTTGACAACTTGTTCTGATATTATGGCCCTGTGGAAAGCTAGGCCCTATATCCTGATTGCCACTATCCATTATTCAATTACGAATGTTCCTAGAATAAACCTGTTCATAATACATCCATATATAAAAACTCTTCAAACAGAAACCGAGGTTTTTTCCTAAAAAAAAAAACGATCTTTAAGTAACATATGGAAACACAGCCCTGACCGCCTGTCATTAATTTTCTGCCGTTGTTAAATTGTTTTCAAGATGGTAAGTGTGTCCTGTCCATATTAGTTATATGCATTTTAATGTTAATTGATGAAGGAAAAGTACTTTAAAACCAATAAAAAATTAAATAAGATCATCGTTTTGCACCTCATACCCGAGTCGTTTCACCCCAATATAGGGGCGAAATGACCTGGGCGAATGGGAATTGGGGCAAAATAACCCTACACCGTTCAAACAATGCTATTGATCTGGTCCGTTGTATTTTGGATAAATTTTTCTTTCTTGCTGTTGATCTTCATTTAAATTGAATATGTATTTAGTAATATCCGCTCTTAGGCTGCAGGCCCTAAGTACATGTATAGTAGTGGCCCTTTGTCCTGTTGGTATAAGAATGTTCGTTATACACTTCTCCAAGAAAAGTTTTTGGAGTTCTAATCTGTTATGATTAGAAACCAGATTGCGGATGACTTTATAAGCCGGCTGATTTTTTTGTTCGACTGGAGACTTCTTGGTCTTCATCTGGCTTGAGGCCAGGCCTCGATTTAACTGGATTCGCATCGCTATTTGCTATGCATAATTTGAGATTTGCGATACATCCCGTGTAATTCACTAGCTATTAGCAAATCAACTTTATTGAGAATTTCATACGATAATTTTTCTCCAACATCAGATTCTTACACGGTTCTATCGTTCGTGAAAATGGTACCTAAATCAAAAATCTTTTTTTTGTTTCCACTTATTCAGCACCACTCTTATGTTAACTGCGGTTGGCTTCTCACACTGTAGTCAATAACTGACTATTTACAACCACCGGTGTATTGAAATGTATGGAAAGCCGGTTGTGACATGCTTTTTGTGAAATTGGATGATGAATGGTTTCGCACGCCGAATGCGTGCATGGGAGGTTTGAGGAAAACCCCTTTCGACCCTCCTCTGATGTTTTGGATTGAAGTTTTACACAGGTCATGACCATGGCAGGAGAGAGCCAAAGAGAAAAGGCTTTGGGAGAAGGCTTTTCCGTTCTTGTTTATGTTCTGGTTGAAGTTATCTTCCCTCGGGTGAGGACCAGTGTGAGAGGGGGGTCCTCTCGAGTAAGATGCTACCTCTCCCCGATGGTGATAAGGTAGGGTCTTCAGGCAAGTATAGTCTGCTACTTGCTTTGTTTCTGGTTCTCAGGCCATCATTGGCAAGTATAGTCTGCCTCTGGCACTTCTTGGAGGGGAAGAGCACATTTCTGCTTCAGCAGTCACGGAATCTAACAACTTTCACAACCAACGGCTCCTTTCGGAGTGCCACCCATCTTTCTAAATAACAGCAATCGGAATGGTGGGGGTTGGTGCTAAATAAAATAAACCTGTATACTGCATGGTTCGTGCTGCTTTCCACATGGGAGGGGGGGATAGGGGGGAGGGGGGACAAACTTATACCAAATCATTTTATTCCTCCAGTGTGGAAAGCTGCACGAATCGTGCAGCGTAAGGTTTATTTTATTTAGCACCAACCCCCCCAACCTTCCGATCACTATTATTTAGAAAGACGAATACCGGAATACATATTATTTTACACCCCCACCACACACACACACAGTCCCCCCAGATGTGGAATGCAAAGTTTTTGCAATTGGCAATTGCTATATTTCATAAAGACGAATACACTTTAAAAAGACATTAATTTATTCAGCCTCAGCCTCCCCCCCCCCCCCCCCCCCCCCCCCACACACACACATACACACCCACAGGTACTCGACTCAAGCTGAGAAATGCAAAAAAAAAAATATCTGACAGCATTTTTAAATTTTGTCGTACTGAAACCAGCACGTTCCACACTTTCATGCTGCTGCCGAAAGGAAGATGAACCAAGTAATCACGAGGACTTCATCGAAAAATCTAGATTCCAGCCATCGTTTTTGACGGTGTGCAATGGTCTAGTTGTTTAGGCGCTGGACTCCTGATTGCCAGCGGTGTTGCTGAGGGTTTGAATCCCGGTGGGGGATCAGAAACCAACATTCAAAATTCCTCTAAGACATGATTGTGTCATTTGAAAAACACACACAAGCCCGTGCCAGTCTTCGTCTGAGGCCATCCACAGCACTTTCGTTGTACTGCAGCCAGCGCGTTCCACATTTTCATGCTGCTTCCGAAAGGAAGATGAACCAAGTACTCATGAGGACTTCATCTAAAAAGCTACATTCCAGCCATCGTTTTTGACAGTGCGCAATGGTATAGTGGTTTAGGCACTGGACTCCTGATTGCCAGGCGGTGTTTCCGACGGTTCGAATCCCGGCGGGGAGTCAGAAACCAACATTCAAAATTCCTCTAAAACATGATTCAGTCATTTGAAAAACACACAAGTCCATACCAGTCTTCGTCAGAGGCCATCCACATCACTTTCGTCGTATTGTAGCCAGCACGTTCCATGCTTTCATGCGGCTGCCGAAAGGAAGATGAACCAAGTAATCATGAGGACTTCATCGAAAAAGCTAGATTCCAGCCATCGATTTTGATAGTGCGCAATGGTCTAGTGGTTTAAGCACTGAACTCATGATTGCCAGGCGGTTTTGCCGAGGGTTCGAATCCCAGCGGGGGATCAGAAACCAACATTCAAAATTCCTCTAAAACATGATTGTGTCATTTGAAAAACACACACAAGCCCATGCCATTCTTCGTCTGAGGCCATCCACAGCACTTTCGTTGTACTGTAGCCAGCGCATTCCACACTTTCATGCCGCTGCCAAAAGGAAGATGAACCAAGTAATCATGAGGACTTCATCTAAAAAGCTACATTCCAGCCATTGTTTCTGATGGTGTACAATGGTCTAGTGGTTTAGGCGCTGGACTCCTGATTGCCAGGCGGTGCAGCCGAGGGTTTGAATCCCGGCGGGGGATCAGAAATCAACATTCAAAATTCCTCTAAGACAGGACTGTGTCATTTGAAAAGCACACACAAGCCTGTGCCAGTCTTCGTCTGAGGCCATCCATAGCACTTTCGTCATACTGTAGCCAGCGCGTTCCACATTTTCGTGCTGCTGCCGAAAGGAAGATGAACCAAGTAATCATGAGGACTTCATCTAAAAAGCTAGATTCCAGCCATCGTTTTTGACAGTGTGCAATGGTCTAATGGTTTAGGCACTGGACTCCTGATTGCCAGGCGGTGTTTCCGAGGGTTTGAATCCCGGCGGGGGATCAGAAACCAACATTCAAAACTCCTTTAATACTTCACTGTGTCATTTGAGAAACACCCACAGGTACTCGACACAAGCTGAGAAATGAGAAAAAAAAATACCTGACAGCATTTTTTGATCGATGCTGATGTGCCCCAATAATGGTATATAAATATTAACGTTAATATTTATATACCATTATGAGGGCATGTCAACATCGATCCAAAAATGCTGTCGGATATCTTCTTTTTTTCATTTCTCAGCTTGTGTCGAGTACCTGCCCATACCAAAATATGAAGCAGGCACCGGAGTAAACTGAAATAATGGCGAGTATTTTCTCCACAGTTCCTCCTGTATTTACTGTTTTTGATTTTTGATCCTGTCCTCCGTACACTGCAGATGCCGGAGAAAATTAGTAAAATAAAACGTTGAATACCGGTATGTTTTGATAGTGTTAATTTTTGTGAAACCCGCTAACAGCTCTCCGCGCCTGCTGACCTCATTTCGTTCGATCTATTTTTAATGTTAGCGAATTTTATTGCAGTTCAGTGCCCTGTGAATGTGCTTATTTGAAGCGATAATTACCCTGTTCGGTGTCTTCCATGTAGACCAATTCCACTTAGACCAATTCCAGGTAGACCAACTCAGTTTAAATTAATTTAGATTAATTCCAAGTAGACCAATTCCAGGTAGACCAATTTGATATAAAGAGTAATTCAGAGTTGGTCTACTTGGAATTTTTCTATTGTCATTTTTTCAGATATTATTGTGTATTTTTTCAATGGGTGGGTGGGGGGGGGAATTTGCATAAAAATATTTTGGTATATACTTTGTTTGTTAACAAGCTAACATGTTGTTTGAAGTGTTATTTTGTTTCCACTGTGAATCCATAACAGTTTGGGTGTTTACACTACACTCGGGGTACTGGAGAATGGGATCAGACAATGACCATTGTTTTATTCAGTAACACATCACCCACATCAAAGATTTTTATCAGTCCACATTTTGGGTGTTTACACTACACTTGGGGTACTGGAGAATGGGACCAAACAATGACCATTGTTTTATTCAGTAACACATCACCCACACTCACAGACAACAATTACCAAAGCAATAAATAAATTGCATATCAATGCTATGCTAATCCTGTGACTAATAATAATAATAACTCTTTGGCCAGCCGCTGATTTGTCGCGGTCCTCATAAGAGAAGGCCATCATTCCCCCAGCACCCCACCCCCTCTTCCCCTCCTCTCCTCCCAGCATTCAGATATAAACTGCTTAATAGTGTCCCTCACTTCCTCTTTTTCAATTTCTTCAATAAGCATTCCTACCCTCTCCCTCGTGACCGCCTTCAGCCATCTATCCTTTGTTTCTTCACCCCACTTCTGCATTATTCTTCCAGTAAATTTTATTCTATGAGGTATATACTGTGGGCATTCCAAGAGAAAATGTTCCAGGGTCTCCACTACTCCAGAGTGGCACATTTGGCATCCCTTTTCCCCATCTCTCCCAATTTTTCCCCGACGCTCCAGTGATCTTGATCTCAGTTTGAACAGCAGTGACCCTCCAAAGGTGCCATCTAGGTACTTCTCAAAAGCTGGCTTTTCTTTATATTGTAACCCCTGCAGTGATCTTTTCACGCTAACCCCTGCTCGCCAGTTTCGATTGCAATCTTCCATGACTCTCTCTTTGACAAACCTTTTGCCTTCTTTCATTCCTACTTCTATGTTTGTGACCTCTATAGAGTAATTGTCCATTAGTTCCCTCACATGTTTTGACCACCCCGTTTCTATATTAGAATTCCAAATGGTATCGAGCATCAATTTGCACCACCGGTTGTCAGGCAGGTTTCTCAAGTAGTTAAAGTAACACAGTTTTCCCAAATCTACCCTGTCCTTGATTTTCATCCACCCAAGCTCCCCCCTTACTGCTTCCAAAGCTGCAGCATTACTCGACCCTGTTATCCATCTGCCGGCATCATTCTGAGTACTTTCCAACTTTTTAATAACGATTTGGTTTAATGGAATCACGTCCGTGCCATACGTTATACTTGGTAAACCCACCCTCTCCCACAGTGTTTTCCCCACAAAGACCTTGTTGAAACTATTTTTCCCTAAAAGTTTTAGTTGGTTCAGAATTCTTTTCCCTTTCAGAATCAGTTTGGCTGAGTAATTTCTGTACACCCCTCTTCCCGTTATATTTATGCTTACCCCTAGATACTCATACTCTCCCTTTTCTCCTACAGTGATTTGTTTGCTTTCCCCTTCGGGGATTGAGAACTCCCCCACTCTCCATCTCTTCGTCATATCTACCTTGCGTCCAACGGGTATTACCTTGCTTTTATTTTCATTTAGTTCGAGCCGCCAAGTGTTCCCATAACTACCAACAATTTCCAGCAATTTCTCTAGCCCCTGTTCAGTTCTAGACATTAACACCATGTCGTCCGCAAAGAATAAGCCTGGTATCTTTATGTCTCCAACATTTACCCCCTCCGCACTCTGAATTAGTTCGTCCCCTAAATCTTTAACATACAATGCAAACAAAATCGGTGAAAAGATACACCCCTGCTTGAGGCCTATATCCATAGGGACTCGTTTTGTAGTGATACTCCCTAGACTGAGTTGGCTTTGCACATCTGTATACAGTGCTTTCATGATTCCCACAAAGTCACCCCCCAGTCCGATGCCCTCGAGCTTTCGCCACATACCTTCCCTCCACACTCGGTCGTACGCTTTTTTCACATCTAGAAATGCCAGAAACATCTTTTTCTTTTCAGCCTTTGTTGATTCTATCAGTTGGGTGAGTGTAAATAGGTGATCAGTGACTCTTCGTCCTTTCCTGAAACCATTTTGAATTTCTCCTAGAAAACCTTTCTCTTCAATAACTTCCTCTAGTCTACTGTATATGACCTTACAGAATACTTTCCCGATGTTACTACTAACTGATATCCCCCTATAGTTATCTAGAACTTCCTTATCCCCCTTTTTGTGTATGAACGACACCTTACTTTCCCTCCACTCTCTGGGGACCTCTTGCTTTCGCAGAGCCAGGTTGAAAAGGTTTGTCAGGACTTCAATAAGTGCCTCCCCTCCATTTTTGAGGAATTCGTTCGGAATTTCATCAGTCCCTCCCGCTTTACCATTTTTTAGTTTCGAGACCACGTTCCGCACTTCTTCTGCCGTTATTTCGCTACATACACGATTGGATAGGTTCTCCTCCACCAGTGTATTTCTTTTTGGTGGGGACCCACTGCCCCATCGCCTATCGTTTATCTTTTCCCAGTGCTTGACTAACTCTGAAGCGATACGGCCTTTATCTTCTGTACTTTCCCCATCCACTTTGATACTCTGCACACTACTTTTCCCCCGTTTATTTACCCAGTTCCAAAATACGTTTGAGCTCGAACCCCCCCGTTTTCTTTATTGTTCTGGCAAGACTGCAATTGCGCTCCTTCCTATTATTATTCTTTATCTCATTCACCTTTTTCCGTGCCAGTTCATATTCTCCTTTCATTAGTCTCGTGTCATTGTTATCCACCCCTTTAAGCTTCCTACTTCTTCTGTAAGCAGCGCATTTTACCTTCCTTTCTTTTATAGCCTTTTTCAGTCCCTCGTTAACCCTGTATCCAAGCTCTCTCGTTGGGACCCTCACCCTTCCTATACAATCCTTCCCTGCCTCTGTTAGGCTATTTACTATGCCATCTGAAATACTCTGGACATTTGCATCCCTAGGTATACATTCAAGACTTGGTTTTAGTTTTTCCCGAAACTGCTTCCAGTCGGCTCCTTGTTTTAGTCCCCAAACTTCCTTGAAGGTATTTCTGTCTCTATTCGTCTTTTTGCCCATAATGGCATAATCTTAACTGTTATCAGGTTGTGATCACTACCCAAGTCATTTTTTCCCTCGTCATCTATTTCTACATCTATAACCTCCCTCCATACGCTAATGTCAGTGAGTATATAATCAATTATTGTTTTCTTATCGTTCCTCTCCCAGGTCCATTTACCCTTACATTTCGCATCCCTGTTCAAGATCTTTAAACCAAGCTCTTTTGATAGGTCCAACATCTTCCTCCCATTCGTGTTAATTTTCCTATCACCTCCCTGTATGCCCTCCTCCTTATCCCCGATGTGCCCATTGAAGTCCCCCATTAGGACAATACTGAACCCTCTGCTTTCAAGCTCTGTGATATTCGATCTAAGAGTTGTATATATTGAATCATTCCACTCGGGCTTACTTCCCTCCACTGCTAAGTATACAACACCAACGGCAACACTCCTGCTTCCTAACTTGATTTTTGCCCAGACTATTTCGTTGGATACTGGAATCTGAGTCCTTGCTTCTGTGAGATCTGTAATCAATGAGGGCTGTAATTCTTCTTTAGCGTAGATGCCAACACCCCCACCACGTTTCTGACCCTCAGTTCGCCCAGCTCCTATCCACACGCAACCCTTCATCTGATCAACCCGCTCATCCCGTCGTATCCACGTCTCACTTAGACCCATTATATCGAAGTCTCCTTCGTCCATCAGTGTTGATATTTCGCTTACTTTCTTGTGCAGACCCTGGATGTTGCAGTACCCAAACTTAATGAATCTTTGTTTCTTTGTCATCACTGGCTCATTATTATAACCCTGGTGTGTCCCTGTGTTGTGCATGTTTGTTGTTCTTCCTATGTTCCCAGCATTTGTGCCCCTCTGGGTTATCGGCTGTGGTCCCCTACCCCCCTTTTCTCCAAAAAAGGCCCAGCCACCTGTAAAATTTTCTGGCCCAACAGGTCTGTACCCATCCTACTTAAATGCAATCCGTCTCGCCCATACAACTCTCCTTGTCCCCAGAATGAGTCCCAGTGGTCAATGAAATGTATTCCCAAGTCTTTGCAGTGCTCTTCCAGCTCCTCGTTTAGCGCCATAATCCGCGAGTTCCTCTCATTCCCACCACCCATAACGGGGAGCACCCCTGAAACGATGATCCGAGCATTCCTGCTAAGTAGCTTACTAATTAGGTCCTTGTATGTGTCCACCAAACGAACTGATTTCCTCTCCCTGATGTTATTGGACCCCACATGTAATACCACTACCGGATCAGGCCCCGACCCAGCTACAATACCGTCCACTCTATCCCTCAGGTCCTCCACTTTAGCCCCCGGAAAGCACAGAACTGTTCTATTTTTACTGTCCGGACCACAGACAACCTTGTCGATCCCCCGAACTATGCTACTTCCCGCAACCACCAACTTACTTTTGTCCCTCGCCCTATTTATCTCCTCTAGTCTCCTATTGTTTACAGCGTCCTCTTCCTCTCCAACAGCCCCACTCGGAATCAATATCGGTATCGGTATCTTTGACCTAGGATTACTCCTATCCTTGTCCCTCTGTCTCTTTCCAGGCCCTGAACTACCTGGACTACTCCCCTGGTCTTCTACCGGATCCCTCCTCCTTTTTCCTGGCCTAGACCCCAAGCTACTATCTGTTGCAAGTACCTCCATCTCCTCCTCTGACTCTTCCGAATCGAGCACATCAAATCTGTTTCTGGTGCTGCACTCCCCACTGCCTTTGGACTTTACACCCCTATCTACCTGCTTCTCTGGCCCCCCTTTCCTACCACTTTTGATAGTCCACGCCAAACGCTTTACAGCATTGCTCCGGCCTGGGCCCCCCTCATCTGTCCTACGTATTTTTCTAGCAGCCCCCACCTCATCACCTACCTCATTCACATCAAAGGTTCTACCCCCATGTTTCCTCTTGGAACCACCGACAACCACCCATCCTTCTCGGAAAGCTACTTTCACAGGCGTAACTCCAGACAGCCCCGCCCTACCAAGTTTTCCCTTCAGCTCAGCAATCTCCCCCTCAAACTTAACAATTGTCTCAAGTAGGCGGAGGATTTCCTGACAGTTTGCACATACCTCTCCATATCCCATCGAACGAAAGTCCCCATACATCATAGAACACTGTTTACAAACTTCAAGCCCAATATCGCCATCGGTGGCCCCACCAACCCGGCTCTGACCGACACCCCCAGTGACCTCTGTCTGCACACCAATACTTACCCCGTTGGCACCGTTGACCTGAACCGCGATATTACACGTATTTACCTCCATACTTACCTCCGTCTGAACAGACTTGCTCGCCATCATCAAGACAAAATTACAAAATTACGCGATCGGACAAGAAAAACTGTACACGCGACAAAAGGCAACACAACGAACCGTTCGACAACTTAGCGCTCACAGCTTTATTTACGACCTCCTAACTTTGTCCCAGTTACTATACTAAACTAACTCCCCACAAAGTTGAATAAAATAACCTGAAAATGAAATATATATGATTAGTAAACAATAAAAATACTTAATTTCTAATGAGGCTATTACTTTTCTTAATCCTTTTCAAGAATGGCTCATTGAAACCTCTCTAAGCCATCATGTTCTGTAAAATTATTTGTTAATTTTTTTAAAATAATATTCAATGAAGATTCATCAAATAATTTGAAACTGTTTTTATTTATTAAGTTCCTTTGAAATCAACAGCAATCCTCAACAAAAGTTTTATATTTATTAAGTTTCTTTGTAATCAACAGCAATCCTTAACAAAACTGAAAATAAAAAAAGTTTATTTTTTAAAAAAATAATCATTCCATGTAGACCAATTCCAGAAAGACCAACCGTTGGTCTACCTGGAATTGGTCTAATTGGAATTGGTCTACCTGGAATTGGTCTACCTGGAATTGGTCTACATGGAATAAACCCCCTGTTCCATTGATGGTGCTTGGTCTATACTGCATTATATGGATTTATTTGTGGGACTCTTTAATTATTGCTATTATTTTAGGCTTGTACAACATACTATTTGTGGGTTTTGTCTTCCCAAATCCCGAAAGTGTTGAAAGCACATGGTTCTAAAAAACAAAATTTGATTGATCAGTTCGTTAGACATGTCAATGTCATTTTGATGAGGAAAACAATACTTCCCCGTCAATAAGAACCAGTTTGCAAGTAATGTAGTTTTTATTAATTATATTTCCATTATATTTCTGTTAACTTTCTCAGGCAAGACAACTTGTGAATGAAAGTCCAGGAATATGAATATCGACCCTTCTGTTTTTAATATCGAAAGATTTGATATACCGGTAATTTTTCAAGACAAGTGATATTTTACCAGTTACAAAAATTATATCAAACCATATCAAAATACCGGTTCATCGTCCAGCTTCTTATATTACCTGAACCAAACAACCACTTTCATCTCATGATTCTCATCTTTCTCATCCTGGCTGTAAAGGAAGAAATTACAGTCCCCCACTGGGCACCACACAATTCAAAGCAGCTGCCAAATGATGCAACGAAAACATGGTGTGCACTAATCTAAGAAATACATCAGTGACCAAAAGTGTTTTAAAACACGATTGAATTATACGTAAAATTATTCTCAATTCTCATAAAGAACCAGTGCAAATTTCAATGTATGTGACTGATGTTTTGAACATCAGTCACATACATTGCAATTTGCAGTGGTTCTTTTTGATGAACCAGGGTATTTTCAGCAGTTTTTTCATCTTTTCAAAGTCATTGCAAAAATGCTAATTAAATTGGCCAAATTGCTAATCAATTCCCAGTTATGACTAGCAAAATGCTAATCAATATTTTCAAATTAAATCGACCCCTGCCGATTGCTAATTATAATGCATAGTTTTTACAGGTGTTATATAAATGTACAAATTATACTCAAATGTCATGCTTATAAATACGAAGCTAAAAATATCATAAACAAATACATACATGTAAGTAAAGCTGGAATAAAACATATATCACTGCTAGTCCTGTTATTAAAAAAAACTCTGAAATTAACTGAATATTTCTCCATCTTGGATTCTTTCCTCAAGTGCAGAGTTAATCCTGATTATAACACCTATTGTTCTGAACCAGATTGGACTGTTAAACCCATTTGCCACTCTATTCACTGCTAATGAGAGACATAACTAGTGCCATTACATTTATGTGTTTCAGTAATGACAATTAAAATGTGTTTATTTAATTACACCTCAGGTGAGCTCCATTCAATTAACAACACAATGGATCACCTTAAGCATCGACCTAAAGCATATGTTTTTAAAGCCTTGAAAAAACAAAGAATACTAAAACCAGAATTTTGTTTTACCAACAACAGCTCAGATAAAGTATACCAACCAAAGAGATTAAAAATTCAACACAGACAAGCAATAAGACCAAAGCCTATTAACTCTGGTGTGAATACCAACAACATTCATGTTATCAGCATAGATACCACTACTCTTTCCCAGAAAAAAGTACCTCTTTTGAACTTCGGACTACTGAATACTAAGATCTGTTGCTGGAAAGGAACATGACCTAAAGGACTTCATACAAGACAACAATCTCAGTGTTTTGGCTCGAACGGAAACATGGTTGAAAGAAAATGATAGTGACAGTTTTTCTATTGGACAACTATTGCCACTAGGTTTCTCCATTTTACATAACTCACGGGGGAGCCGAGGTGGTGGTGTAGCTGTCATCCACAGCAATGCCCTAAAAGTAAAACATCATCCTGACACCTATAAAACTCAGCCATCTTTTGAAATGCTAGACTGCCTCATGTCGACCAACAATTCACTTCGATTACTCATAGTTTACCGACTGCCACCATCAAAAAGAAACAAACTTACATCAGCACAATTTTTAAATGAATTCTCAGAATGTCTGTCCTTCTATGCCTTGTATGGAGGAGATATAGCTATTGCCGGCGACTTCAATATCCATGTTGACAATTTAAATGACACTTTTACGAAGCAATTTACCAATCTGTTCGATTCATTCGGCTATTCGCATCTGCTTTTGAAACCTACCCACAACAGAGGACACATCTTGGATCTAATTCTTGTTCGTCAAAGTAACAGCACGTCAGTACAAAACATCTATGTCACAGATCCAGCATTATCTGATCACTATGCAGTCTTGGCTGAATTGACACTAGCAACCTCCAAAATTCCTCCCAAGAAAATTACTTATCGAAAATATAAATGCATCAACATTGATTCCTTGAAAATGGATATAAGTTCATCAAAACTGTCTCCAAATTATTTTTGTAGTAGTCATGGATCATATGAGCAACTGTTATCTTTATTTGAAGAAACTCTTAAGGGCATCATGGCTGAACATGCACCACCAAAGTCAAAAGTTATAACTCATAGGGAAAAAATGGAGTGGTTTACAGAAGACGTTAGAGCTGCTAAACAGCGTCGCAGACTTGAGCATCTATACAACAAAACGAAGTTTGAGATTCACCGGCAGATGTTCTGCCACCAAAGAAATACAACTAATAAGATCATCAAAAAAGCGAAGAGGGAGTACTACAATTCTCTGATTGAGGGGTCATCAAATACTAGGGTGTTATTCTCAGTAACCAATAGTCTCCTTGGTAAAGAACAAAAAGTCATTCTCCCAGATCATCTAAATACCAATGAAATTCTGGAAAAATTCAAGTGATTTTTTCATAACCAAAATTCAATTAATCCTGGATAGTATACCATCACGTGAACCACCAGAGTTTGATCAACTTGACATAAAAAAAGATTTTCCCAGTTTTCACACTGTCTTGGAAGGAGATATTCGAAAAATGATTTTGTCATCATCCAATAAATCCAATGATCTAGATGAAATTCCAACATTCCTTCTGAAAGAGACAATTGATCATCTTCTGCCAGCCATATCATCTATTATATCTGCATCCCTTCATGAGGGATTTGTTCCACGCCCACTGAAAAAAGCACTTGTTACTCCACTCATCAAGAAGCCATCTCTTGATCCTGACAACCTGAAGAATTATCGACCAGTATCGAACCTCTCTTTCCTGTCTAAATTGTTGGAAAAGGTTGTTGCTTCACAACTCAAAAAACATCTGCATGAAAATGATCTTTTAGAGCCTTTCCAGTCTGCATACAGAGCCAATCACAGTACAGAGACAGCTTTACTGCGAGTCAACAACGACATTGTTAAATCAGTGTCTGAGGGTGAGGCTGTACTGCTTGTTCTCTTGGATTTGTCAGCAGCATTCGACACAGTCGACCATGATATTCTTTTGCAGACATTGACACAGCATGGCATATGTGGAACTGTCTTATCATGGTTTGCATCATATCTTGGAGGTCGCAGTCAACAAATATATATCAACAAGACCGGTTCAGAAAGCAAGATGTTAAAGTGTGGTGTTCCTCAGGGCTCAGTTCTTGGTCCACTTTTGTTTACTCTATACACTTCTTCTCTGGGTCGTCTTCTTAAAAGGCATGGCATATCATATCATCTGTATGCTGATGATACCCAACTGTACATTACATTTAATTCATCTCTTAAAAGTGACTCAATCACTGCAGTCAGCAACATGGAAACTTGCATAAATCTGGTGCGGGAATGGATGATAGATTTTAAACTGAAAATGAATGACTCTAAAACAGAATTCTTAGTGATATCCGGGATTCGCATGCCTACACCCACTGTTACTTCAATTCAGGTTGGAAACAACATCACCATGAA
Organism: Pictodentalium vernedei; assembly: GCA_031216915.1. Lineage (NCBI taxonomy): Eukaryota > Metazoa > Mollusca > Scaphopoda > Dentaliida > Dentaliidae > Pictodentalium > Pictodentalium vernedei. The sequence goes on along the minus strand of CM062296.1, from coordinate 732,528,640 downwards.
AAGTGAATCGGCCAGGAATATTGAACTGATTATGGACTCAAATTTAAAGCTAGACATCCATATCAATAAAATATGTCAAAAATGTTACTGGCAGCTTCGGAATATTGGAAGACTGAGAACTTATCTTAACCAGTCAGCACTTGAAAAACTTGTGCATTCCTTCATCACCTCACAACTAGACTATTGTAATTCAGTGTTAGTGGGGCTGCCGCAGTATTTGATTCAGAAGCTTCAAAAAGTTCAGAATATTGCTGCTAGGATAATTACTGGTACCAAATGCTCTGAACACATAACACCTATTTTAAGACAATTACATTGGCTTCCAATTAAACAGAGAATTAATTTCAAAATATTGATCTTAGTATTCAAATGTATCCACAAACTAGACCCAGTTTACCTGCAAGAGCTCATCACTGTATACACTCCATCACGCAGTCTGAGATCTAAAGATCAAATTCAACTAGTCATACCTTTTAGCAGATCTAATCTGGCTAATGATTGTGTGTTCTCCATTGTGGGTCCAAGATTGTGGAATGCGTTGCCTATTAGTGTCAGAAATTCAGAAACTATCAACATCTTCAAAAGAAATCTTAAAACTTTCCTATTTACTGAAGCATTCTCCTGAACCTCCCTAGAGGAAACTGAAACATGTGACTCTTTATTTTCAGAAAAGTGTATTTTATTTCTGTGAAGCGTTTTAGGGCACTCTTCGTGGTTTTACGCTTTTCAAAAATCAATTTATTATATTATTATTATTATTATTATTATACTGTTTTTAATCCATACCTCATTGATATACCTCCAAAACCCTCTCTATTTGTCTGATTTCACATATCAGTCCACGCAGATGGGCTGAAAATTCTCAATTTAATGATAACTGTAATGGAAATTGTTTACTTCGGTAAACCCTTCGGGAAAAGTACTAAAGCCTAGGCTAAAGCTGTAAAGATAACAATTACATTGCATTACCAAAATAAAATTTGGGGGCGAAACCATCCACCTCCACCTGTAGGTTGAAACACAGTTACTGGAAGTTGTGGCTGCAACCACTTTTTTCACTGATAACAACAATGAAAGCACCACATCAGTCCTGACCCCGTGTTACACATACAGTAGTCTATATAATAATGGATAAGTAATGAAAGCCTATTTTGCCCTGACCGATACCCCCCTTCCCAGTTCATTTGTGAATTCATTCATTAAACAACGATTCATCAACACAGTTTTCTTGTACAGCTATCCACAAGGTATTTAACTTCATGTTTATCATACATTAATAATCATCATACTACGGCTTCTTTATTTGATAAAAAAAATCTCCATTCGACTTTTTTGCCGCGACTCAATGCCATTGGAACAACAATGATGACGTAAAGTTTCTAATGTCTGAAAACACCGTCTAAAAATGATTGCGGAATACTGAAATGGATCAAGTTCTTGTCATCTGCTTTACAGTGATAGTCGGTGATTTTTTAGACTGCAGTCGTATGTTTTATGCTATTTATGATAAGAAAAAGGAAGTACTTAGAAGTTGGACATGTCTGCAGCAGTATCTACATGTGCAGAAAATGTGCAGCTAATGTTACGGTTAGTTCAAAGGAAAAAATTAAATCAATAAAGTCAAGGCCTACCCCCGTTTATACACCTCACAGGTGTTGCTTATTTCGTTCTCTCAGGTTATTTGACTTTGGAAATGCGCCGCAATCTAGGGGTGGCACCCAACATTCCCACAATGTAGGCGTATGACCCCCACCCAGGGGGGTGGGGGGGGGTCTAGACAATTTATTTATTTATTGGTGTTTAAGGTCACATATTTTTGCACAATGGGTAATCATGCCCACAACATGAGTATCAACTCAACACCAGGGGTGAGCGTTAATAAGCCATGTTGCCCATTTTAGAGAGGGTTTACACCTCCCAAGAATTGGTGACTGGGTCCTATTTTACCAGTAAAACATAGCCTGTTTACCGCAGTGAATAGGCACCGCTTTACTTCCCAGGGTTCCCGTGGGCAGGGGTCTGGAAATCCCCGGGCCGACCATGGTTTGGCCAGATGTGTATAATTTTTGTTTTAATTGGGAAAAAGTCACAATAGGCTTATCCGTGAATCTAGAGGCAAGAAAGCCAGTAACTGCGAGCAGCCAAGTTAAGATAAACTACAGATTCTGAAGATATCTTCCAATAATATAACAATACCATGAGTTTGGAGGGCCTTGCGGTTTATTACCGACCCGAGAGGAATGAATAAAAGCCCGAGGGTTTATTACCGGCCTGAGAGTCGAGGGCCATTAATAAGGCAGAGGGCTGTTGATCTTCATCCACCAAGTGCCGCATCTGAAAGTCTGCGTCTACAAGCTCCCTCCCCCTCCCCTCCCCCCCCCCCCCCCCCATTCACCAGCTTCTAATTTTATGTTTCACTCATCATGTAAGTAACAGGCAATTTTTGATGTAGCCAGTTCAAGTTTGGCAATTGAGGAGGAAGAACGTATGCAGCAGCAAGTAGAAGGGGGTCAAGGGGAACGGTGTTCCCCCAAAATCATCACTGCCCTTGCCTCCCCACCGACTCCCAAACGCACGCACAAATGCTCACAGCACTTGAGTTTTAAGGTATTCCTTTTTTTCAAAAAAATGTCTCCGGGAAAGATTGTCGAGACCTCGAGATATCTTAATCGGCCAAGTGCTTCAGCTGAATAATATGTGCCTACAACAAGCCTCGCCGCTCCCAACCCATCCCCCCCCCCCCCCACTCCACATTTCAACCAGCATGTAGGCTAGTGAGCCTAATATACTATTATGATTAATGTTGTTCAGCTTTAAATTTAAATGTTGTCAATGCCACGATTCCTAAAAGAGATGCAATAGAATTTCCTTTTTTTATACAGGCCATGAGATCACTCGCACCCCTCCCTGTCTGTCATATAGTCATATAGGCCCATAGCCTAGATCTAATACCCTTTCCGCCTGCCAATACATATTCCTTTCAAAGCTTCCTGCATTTTCAACTTCTGACAACAAGGTAGTGCTATCTTAAATTATTACCACTTTGCAGGGCGTTCCCTAGTGTATTAACGCTGTTATGCCGAGCGTTCAAAGTAAATAATGCATGGCAATCTCCTAAGTTCCGGGCCGCGGGCCGATAATGAAAATAATCGCCCTCTGGCATCATTGTTACATCACGTGATCACCGCTTGTTCTCGATCGGCAAGGAGCTGAATCGAAACGACGATACCAGGGAAATGATTCATAAACGACCGAACTTTTCTTACCAATGGCTAGATTGTTGTTATTAGGTAAGTAATCCAGATTATTTTTATTATGAAGCAATTGTAAGAAGCCGTCATTGCCGAAAAATTACATCACTTTCCTAATTTTGACGTTCATGCACTCAATTTGTGACACGGGAATTCCCCCAAATTGTCGCCCCTGATCTCTCCGATGCGCATTTGTAAACAAACAGACGACACCTCCGTTTCAAAATGTCTCAATCAAGTGATTTAAGCGATTCTCAGTTGAACTTTCTAGAAAAAAGCGCTAGGCCTGATAGCACTTCAAGGTCGACATTGTATGGGTTGAAGAAATTTATGAACTGGGTAGAAAAAAGACAAAAAGTGTGTGATTTCGAGGTCATTTCTCCTCAGGATTTGAATGAACTTCTGAGAAAGTTTTATGCGGAGGTGAAACCCAAGAAACCAGGCTCAAATTTAAGTCCAAGTACCTTCACCTGTATTCGGGCATTTATCCATCGCACTATTACATCTGCTCCGATAAGCAGACCTATTAATATTATACATGACAAGGAGTTCACGTCAGCCAATAAAATGTTTGATGCCAGATGTAAATTATTCTTCAAATGTGGCAACCCAAAACCGAAACACAAGCCTAGCATTGGGGAAGCAGATATGCAAAAACTTGGAACCTACTTTTCCAAATATAATTGTTCGCCTAAAGTGCTACTAGAAGCTGTCTGGTTCTACCTTTGCTACAGTTTTGGCAGGAGAGGCCGAGAAGGCTGGACAGCTATGACCAAAAATACATTTGCTGTAGGCAAGGACTCTGATGGTGTAGAATTTGTTGAACAAGTTCAGACAGAGGTGACAAAAAATCATCAGGGAGGCAGCAAACAAAGTGATATAAATTACAATAGTCAAAAAATGTATGGAGATGGCGTGAAGATTTACAAGTTCTATATTTCAAAATTAAATGAAAACTGCAATCGTTTATTTCAAAGAGCAAAGTCATCTTTTGGCCCACATGATACTTGGTTCAGAAATGAACCTGTCGGCAAAAACACTCTCTCAAACATGATGCCGCATATATCTATACAGGCAGGGCTGTCACAAAAGTACACTTGTCACAGCGTCAGAGCATCAACAATAACAACCTTATTTCAAGCTGGTGTAAACCCCGAGAATATTATATCTGTGACAAATCACAAAAATACAAGTAGCCTAAAGCATTACATCAATGACACTTCCACAGCACAAAAGAGACAGTGTTCTAACATTTTAGATGCATCTATCAGTGTTTGTACTGACAATGATGAGTGGTCTGATGAAGATGACTTTAACACGGGTTGTTTTGATTTAGATTTCAGTAGACTAGGGTCTAATACTTGTAGTGAAAGAAACGAGTCTGTAGCATCTGCTGCTGAAATACAGGAAGACAAATGTGAAAACACTAGTGCCCCTGTACAAAACCTCTTTGCCAATGATGGAATAATTACCATTCCACAGGATGCGCCAGTTGGTTCTGTTTTCAATATTGATGTGCCAACGTCGAACACACTCCAGTCTTATAATCCACAAATGCAAATGACACACAGTTTCCTAGCCGGTGCAACATTAAATAACTGTACAATCAACTATAACTGTATTCCAAACTGAACATTGAGTACATCAGCTGTTTATTTTATGCCACAGATTGACATTAAAATATTGTTTCAAGTTTATTCAGTTTATGCTTTATGCTTTGAAAATATATTATGGTACAAATTCAATTAACCCTTTACCCAACAAATCACCCAAAACCGCCCAGAAAATCGCCCAATGAAAGGTTCTCACAGCATGAAATACCATGACTGTTTTATCATAAAACCATGCAATATGGGTATCATTGGAATAGGCTGAATAAGCCGATTCCAATGATAGCCATATTTGCAGAATTCCCTTCAGTTATACCCATGAAAATTTTGAGAAAATATGAGATTCTGATTACTTTTTCAAAAAGCTTTGTTGGGTAAAGGGTTAACATCTTACCCTATTGTGGCCTTAACACAACATAAGCCCAAATCAGTTATTTTTTGTAACACTGGTAATAATAGTAATAACATTATTTTTGCGAGCATTATGGTATATTAGCGGCCCTGCAGAAATTATTAACAGCCCTCGGGCCAATTAGCGGCCCTCGACTTCGTCTCGGGCCGCTAATAAGCCCTTGGGCTGTTAATAATTTCTGCAGGGCCGCTAATATACCATAATGCCCTCAAAAATCATGTTATTGTTATATTAACCACCATTTTTTTTTTATTAACATTCGGACAAATAGAACTCGAGGACAGGGGTGCAACAATTGTTTTGCAGGGAAGACTCTTACATTATAGCCCACATCCATTATCCTTCTGTTCTGTCGTCTGCAGCACAAAAACAACGCAGTGCTTAGTTTCGCTTTCTGGGTTAACTTTTGTACAGCCCAGCAACGAAATGTCACGCCATCATTGTTGTTCCAATGGCGTCGAGTCGCGGGCAAAAAAGTGGAACAGAGAGGTTTTTTTTATCAAATAAAGAACCCGTGGTATGATGATTTGATTATTAATTTATGATAAACATGAAGTTAAATACCTTGTGGATAGCTGTACAGGAAAACTGTGTTGATGAATCTTTGTTCAATGAACGAATTCACAAATGAACTGGGAAGGGGTATCGGTCAAGGCAAAATAGGCTTTCATTACTTGTCCATTATTATATAGACTACTGTATGTGTAACACGGGGTCACGACTGATGTGGTGCTTTCATTGTTATCAGTGAAAAAAAGTGGTTGTAGCCAAAACCTCCAGTAACTGTGGTTGAAACGACCCGTGGTGAACAAGGGTTGTGGTGAACGAAGGTTGGGACGAAACGACCCAGAGACGAACAAGAATTGGGTCGTAACGACCGGGGACCGTTTGAATACGGTGCGCCTTTATACCGCAGGTCACCGATTTTACCGCAGGCTACCGCAGGTCCCTCAAAATTCCCGCAGGTCCCTTGTTTTGCGGGGTATTATCTTTGTTTTAACTAACACTTTGAGGCAAATGTGGTCTCGATGATATTTGGGGATACTTTACACCAAAAATGAATAATGACGGAGCGTATTTTTCTATTCACGCTATCACGCTCTTCGTGTCTAAACAACACACACGCACACAATCGGAAACATGATTCAAAATAGTCCAGCGATGCAGGTTAGCCCAACTTTGTGACATTACTATATCGTATTTATTGGGCATAAAAGGCCTGCTGTCGAGCCTGACCACAGGTCCCAAAATCGATCGTAAACTACCGCAAGTCCCTTCAAATAGATTTCTTTCGCTAAACAAGATGGCTGTTTCTTCCACAAGGTATAATAAAACTATCACAGGCTACCGCAGGTCCCTTTTAGTTTTTCCCCTCATCTTCACTCTCTCCGTCATTTACTGCAGGTTAATACTGATAAATGTTTTGTTTCGCGGGGACTCTGGGGTGAGACCGGTCTACTCTGTAGTGGTATCCTGTACCGCAGGTCACTAAATCCTTCGCATTTATTTCTAATATACCGCAGGTCCCTCGTTTTGCTGTTACTTCCACAAATCGAGGGACTTGCGGTATATTAAAACTATCACAAGCTACCACAGTTCCCCTTTCAATTATTTCCCTGATCCCTACTGTGATAGTAACGTTTTTAATATACCGCAGGTCCCTCGATTTGTGGGAGTAACAGCAAAACGAGGGACCTGCGGTATATTAAAAATACATATGCGAAGGATTTAGTGACCTGTGGTAAGGATACCCCTACGGCGCAGACCGGTCTCATCCCAGAGTCCCCGCGAAACAAAATATTTATCAGTATTAACCTGCAGTAAATGACGGAGAGAGTGAAGATGAGGGGAAAAACTAAAAGGGACCTGTGGTAGCTTTTATTTTACCGCAGGTCCGTTGTTTTGTGAAGGTAACAGCAAAACAAGCGACCTGCGGTAAATTAAAAATATGTTAAGATAACCAATTTTGATCATCAACTAAAAAACAGTTTCATTATAATTTTTTTACATGGTAATGCATCCCAATTCCAATAGCTTCTGATAGTTTTGTTCTGCCGCAGGTTCCTTGTTTCATGAATTTTTCACCCTAATAGTGAGACTTGGAGTGGGATGACCAGGGGACTTATGTTAGATCACGATAGTTCTAACATGCCGCAGCGAAATACTTAAAAAAGGACCCGCGGTAGCTTGTGATAGTAACGTTTTTAATATACCGCAGGTCCCTCGATTTGTGGGAGTAACAGCAAAACGAGGGACCTGCGGTATATTAAAAATAAATATGCGAAGGATTTAGTGACCTGTGGTAAGGATACCCCCACGGCGCAGACCGGTCTCATCCCTGAATCCCCGCGAAACAAAACATTTATCAGTATTAACCTGCAGTAAATGACGCAGATAGTGAAGATGAGGGGAAAAACTGAAAGGGACCTGCGGTAGCCCTCTCTCGCCCCCCCCCCCCCCTCCCATAAAACTCTGGTACATTGCCCGAGTGTTTTTTTTTGGGGGGGGGGGATAATTCATATGGACCCGCGCTAGCTTGTGATAAAGTTTTAATATACCGCAGGTCCCTCGACTTGTGGAAGAAACAGCCATCTTGTTTTGCGAAAGAAGGGACTTGTGGTAGTTTATGGTAGATTTTGGGACCTGTGGTCATGCTCGACAGCCTGCCTTTTATGCCCAACAAATGCAATAAATTACCAAAAAGCCGCAACCAAGAAATACGATATAGTTGTGTTAAAAAGTTGCAACGCTGAAATATTTTGTATCATGTTCCCGAGTGTGGCGGGGGTCACATGGGGTGGGATGCCATCATGGGTAATTTTCCTGACACATGGCAAGCTCTGAAAGCCTGATGAATTGCATATCGGAATGTTATGTACAATAGAAGACAGTTTTTATATTAGTTATAGTTTTATAGGTCTGCACACGTTGTTTTGACACGAAGAGCGTGATAAGTTTATGTTGTTTATATAGCGTAAATGGAAAAATATGCTCCGTTATTATTGATTTTTGGTGTAAAATGCCCCCAAATATCAACGAGACGACAGTTGCCTCGAACTATTAGTTAAAACAAAGATAATACCCCGCAAAACAAGGGACCTGCGGTAATTTTGAGGGACCTGTGGTAGCCTGCGGTAAAATCGGGGACCTGCGGTATAAAGGCACACCCTTTGAATACACACCACTTTTACTAGCCTTCACTTCAGACAGAACCACTCATTAATTTACAGTACATGCTCATGAAAGCCAAAACCTGAACCACTCCACCAAATAAGGGCCAATAAACCCACAAAAAAAGTTTCGTCTCGGGCCGCTTATAATAAGACCTCGGATTGTTAATCATTTCGGTTGGGCCGCTTGTGAACTGTAATGCCCTTGAAAATCATGTAGGCCTAATAGTAATATTGTTATAACTTGTATCACCACGAAGTTGTTGACACGAAATTAGGCAAAATAATTCGAAGGGCATACGATAATGATTATGTTCACCCCAAATCACGATAGCATCGATTCGGTTGAAACTTCCATCATGTCCGGTGTTGTTTATTTTTCCAGCGTTCGAACTTACGGTTAACAATGGACTACTTACACGTGACGGAAGCTTGCGACGTCAAATAAATCAATGGAATGTCGCGTTCGTTCCCCGTGAATCTTCCTGTCAATCGTTCATCGTAGTTGCCTCTATAAATAAAACAGAAATCGGTTGGAAACAAAATGCAAAACTCGTCCCCGCGTAATTCAAAATTTAGATGATGTTGATATGAAGCGATAATTTTGAAGGACTTATTAGCCGTATGTAAGGGTTTAAACTAATAGTTTTTTGTTACTAAACAAAAAGCGAAGCAGCGCCACCGGATTACGGCACGTCCATTTACTGTGCAGAACAGACATCCTGACTGCAAAATCACCTTTCTTGAAATTCCAGTATACTCCATCGTTGAATTTAACAAAGATAGAGGCCACAAATCACCAGAAAGCTTCAGTGAACAAGATAAAAAATTAGAACAACAAATCTATAAACTGAACGGAAACATCAGACAACTAAACAAAGAAGAACACACCCACTCACCTTTATTCACAATTGATAGTGTACATAACTCCAAAACAATAAAGAACAAAAGGACCAGAACTTCAACAACAAGAAAAACACTTAGCTTTTGGCTGTACGTCGATGGGATTCACCCAGGACCACTTTTAGCCAAAGTTTGGCTTAGGAAAATTACGCAACATGCAGTAAACAACTGTTGGAAAACAAATCAGTAAGGATATTCCTTGCTACACTTGTAAACCACACAACTTCAATTAAACTAATCAGTAAGGATTTCTCTTGCTACACTAGTCCGCCATCAACCACACAATCAGTAAGGAGTCTCCCTTGCTACATTGTGAACTCCAACTAAATAACAATCAGTAAGGATTTCCCTTGCTAAATTGTTAATATCTATCAGCAATCAGTAAGGATCTTCCTTGCTATATTGCAGCAACGTAAACAATACAAGATGAAGTACACACTGCTAATTCTCCTAGCCAGCTCACTATTCCTGCACATCAGAAACTCAGAACCATGGACAAGGCGGCAGAACCTAGTCAACCTACTCAACCGCAAGTTACATCATAGCAGCAGAAAGTCAATAACACTACCAGTGCATGCAAAACCAAACACAACAATAATATTACTCATAATCATCCTATCAGGGGACATCGAAATGAACCCAGGCCCAAAAACTGCAAACATCTTCCCAGGTGGCCTGTGTGAAAGACCAGTAACATGGTCCACCGAGGGAATATGCTGTGATTGTTGTAGCATATGGCACCACCGTTCATGTATTGAACTATGTACTACAGACTACGAGCTACTCCAAAGATCAAATGTGCAATGGATGTGCTGCAAATGTGACAGCCTCAACGTATCATCTTTTACCTACCATGCATATGAAATAGAAAATATCAGCTACTATGATCCCTTAACAACAGACCTCAGCTACACGGACTCATTTACATCCTCGTTTAGTCCACTAATAACAAGCAGTCCAAAGGAGAAGTCAGCAACAACAAAAAGCTTATCAATCACAGACAAAACGAAAGAATACAATAAAAGCTTGACTCAGCCATTCAATATCGGAAACAAAAGAAACCTCAGGATTATGACAGTCAACTGTGGAAGCATCAAGGACAACGCTTCTGAATTCAAAAGCACAGCATTATACACAAAACCAGATATAATTATCGGCACAGAGTCGTGGCTTAAAGGAGTAAAGCCAGGAAAAAACCCAACAAAAGATGCTATTAAATCATCAGAAATATTCCCTGAAAATTATACATCATTTAGAAATGACAGAGGGACCTTAGGAGGCGGTGTATTCATACTTGTACATAACAGCACCATTGGCACAGAACAGCCAAAATATGTAACAAACTGTGAATTAGAATGGGTTAAAATAAAACTAGAACCTACACAGGACCTAATAATTGGCTCATTCTACATGCCTCATAGAAATAAGAAACCACTAGAAGAACTTGAAAAATCAATTGACAAAATTATCGAAGAGAATAAAAATAGCAACATCATTTTAGCAGGCGATTTCAACTGCCCAGATATAATATGGAAAAACTTGGCAATTAGAAAAGAAGCATCAGACCCGGAAGTACAAAAACAATTGATAGACATCACATCTCAAGCCGGTCTCACACAGATCCATGAAGAACCAACAAGGGAAAACAACATACTGGACCTGGTATTCACCACAAATCCATCACTAGTGAAAACATCATCAGTCATACCAGGCATATCTGACCATGCCATCATCATAACAGACACCGACATCAAACCATACTACCATAAGGTTAAGCCTCGGAAAGTCTATATCTGGTCAAAAGCAAATTGGGAGGAGATGAACAAGGACCTAGATAAACTGGAAACCATAACAAGAAGTAAAATACTTAACAACGCAAACATAAATGAAGTATGGCTCACGTTCAAACAACACCTATTTGCCAGCATGGATAAAACATCCCATCCAAACATGTGAAATCCAACAACAGGCTACCATGGATAAATCACAAGATCAGGAAAATGCTTAAGAAAAAACAAAACCTGTACAACCAAGCAAAACGATCAAAATCCTGGTCAAACTATCGCCACCATCAAAAAACATGTAAGAGAGAAATCAGGAAAGCAGAATGGAACTATATAAACAATGTAATATCTGAAGGAATGAATAAAAACAACTCCAAACCCTTCTGGAAATACGTAAAATCAAGGAAACAAGACAACATCGGTGTGGCTCCACTCAAAAAACAGGGTCATCTGGTAAACAACAGCCTGGAGAAGGCTCAAATCCTACTAGATCAATTTGCATCAGTCTTCACAAGGGGAACAACTAAAACACTTCCAGACACAAACACCAAAATTAAAGACCCAATCCAACAAATTACTATCAGAATAGAGGGTACGAAAAAATTGTTACAAAAGATCAACCCATCCAAAGCCTCGGGACCAGATAACATTCCGAATAGAATATTGAAACAATGCGCCGAACACCTAGCACCAATATTCACACAAATCTTCCAATTATCACTAGACAGCGGCACCCTACCAGAGGACTGGAGAAATGCAAACATCTCCTGCATCTTTAAAAAGGGGGACCGACACTCAGCTGAAAACTACAGACCGGTGTCACTTACATCAGTACCGTGTAAGTTACTAGAACATATCATATGTCGCCACATGCTTAAACATCTGGAAAAAAATAAGGTACTGACATCTCTAAACCATGGTTTCAGATCTGGATACTGGTGCGAAACCCAACTTGCAATCACAATCCACGACATGTTACAGTCATATGACAAAGGAAATCAGGTAGACATTGCGATTCTGGACTTCTCTAAAGCATTTGACACTGTCCCTTATGATCGACTCTTGCATAAAATCCACCAATATGGAATCCAGGGAAACGTCCACAAATGGCTTACGTCGTTCCTTACGGAAAGAAAAATGCGAGTCCAACTAGAAGGCGAATACTCAAACAATGCACCAGTTGAATCCGAGGTCCCCCAAGGTACAGTGTTAGGACCTATACTCTTCTTGTGCCATATAAATGATCTACCAGATGCAGTCAACTCATCAGTTAGGTTGTTTGCAGATGACTGCCTTCTATACAGAGATATAAACAACCAAAATGATCATAATAAGCTACAAGAAGACCTCAAATCACTCGCAAAATGGGCAGCCGACTGGGGTATGCGATTCAACGCCAAGAAGTGCTATATACTAAGCCTCAAAAAGAAGAGGCATCAATTCTACAGCTTGAACAACCATATACTGGAGCATGTACCATCAAACCCATACCTCGGCTTACAAATACAAGAGGATCTTAAATGGAAAGAACATATCACCAATGTCTGCAACAAAGCAAGCTCCACACTAGGATTCCTCAGGCGCAACTTACAACATTGCCCTAGAGAATGCCGCAAGACCGCATATATAGCACTAGTTAGATCCATCATGGAATATGGCTCAATTATATGGGACCCCTATACACAAAATGAAATAAACAAACTAGAAGCTATACAAAGAAGAGGCGCAAGATTCATCACCAAGGACTACAAGTCAAGAGAAGAGGGATCCCTGACCAAAATGCTAAAAAATCTTGAACTACTACCACTACAAACTAGACGACAGCAACAACGGCTGATTTTCTACTTTAAAGTTGTTGAGGGGCAGGTACCGGCACTCCCTCCAGGGGATCTTATCAAATTCCAAAGGCAGAAAAGACAAATCAGAGCTACAAGATATGACAACTTCGACACAAAAAACATCATAGAAAACCAAGTGAGAAACAACTAAAGAACAGTATCGGTACCACCTAGTAGAACTGAACAATACAAAAATTCACTGTTTGTACGCACAGCAATAGACTGGAACCATCTGGAAGACTCAATTGTGTGCGTCAGTAAAACTGAGGACTTCAAATCAAAGCTCCTCAGCCAGCGGGACTAGACCTGCGCAGACCACCCCGTCACATAATAGCCCAAAGGGAATCTGTGACGTACCCATACAGATACAGATACAGAACAGTGGAGAAGTAAAACAATAACTAGAGAAACAGAATTTACTGCCACCAGTAAATTTATGTCTGTGTGAAAAGAGTTAAAGAATCAGGAAAAAACTATATAGAAAGAGAATTTATGGAGGCTTATTTTCAGGAATAAAATATTTTTAAATAAATCAGAAATGGATTTTTGTTAACAGTATTTACAGATATTCATACAGAAATCAGAACAATTTTTATAAGAGCCCAGAAAAGGCATATGTGACCAGCATTCAAAGGGTTCGATACACGAATCAGAAATGGACATTTTTGGCTCTGCCAATTATTTGAATGATGAGATACATGGATAATCTGCAGCATTGCATTAGCTGTTATAAAATGCAATTCCTAATAGTTGTGAAAAATATGCACTTAATGACCTCCGTTGCCCGCATTGAGGTGGACCACATTTTGAGTGTAGGGAAAAAAAACCCTGGGAAAAAACCTCTTAGGAAAAAAGCCCCTTGGTAAAAAAACCCTTGGAAAAAAACTCCTCGAGAAAAGAAAAACCTTGGAAAAAAACCCTTCATATTGACAACAGAAAAACGTTTTCTTTAGTGACTTTATTTTTGTATGACAATGTGTTCATTAGTGAAGAATACAGTTAACATAATATCTGTATGTTCTATAGTACAAAATATCTGTATGTTATATAGTAAAAAATACATTTCAATGATATTCAAATTTGCATATTTCCACCTGTTAATCACTCTCTCTAAAATCAGCACAACAGTTAATTTGTAAGGCAAGATGCCCTACAGCTCTGAATACGTTATGTAACCCTTTACCCAATGCAACTTTTTTTTTGGAAAGTATGCAAATATGGATATCATTGGAACTGGCTGAAGCAGCTAACTCCAATGATATTCATATTTGCATACTTTCACTCGTTAATTACTTGACCCCACAACATTAAATACACCACTAAATACATTAATTAAATATGTCTACCATTTAATTTGTAAGGCAAGCTGCCCTACAGCACTGAATACGTTATATAACCCTTTACCCAATGCAACTTTTTTTTTAAAGTATGCAAATATGGATATCATTGGAACTGGCTGAAGCAGCTAACTCCAATGATATTCATATTTGCATACTTTCACTGTTAATTACTTGACCCACAACATTAAATACAACACTAAATACATTAATTAAATATGTCTAATGTTCAGTTAATTTGTAAGGCGAATATATTTGCATACTTTCACTCGTTAATTACTTTATATAGACCCCACTTCATTTCTAAGACAAAAATCATGTCCACCTAATATAATGTCCAATGTCGTTGATGAGTTCTTCCATATTCTTTCGGCTCTCTCTAAAATCAGCACAAATATTCTGCAAACGTTGCTGTCTGAGTTGTGACACGCTTCACCCTCTTCTTTGGTGGTTCTCCGCGAGAATCCTGAAGTAGAGCAGACTGCACAAGGGCTTGATCTTTCCTTATACTGTCTATCGCCTTCCAGACTGTAGGGTGGTTATGGCCCACAAGCTCCTTGAAACTCATGTTCCAAGCCTCACAAAGGTTGTTTGTGCGATCCTGGCCATCCAGAGTAGCCTGATATACATTCCAAAGGCTAGGTGGAAATAGAGACCCCTAACCCGCATTGGAGGCAGCTGTCCGTCAGGTTGTGCAGGTGGCTGGATCCTTCTGTAAGTACCAGAGACATAAGAAGAATTGAAATAATCTACCAGATCAACCAGACCATCAACACTAGGGATGTGTTCCATCAAATAGCTCATTCCATCTCCGACTTCATTTTCTGGTAAGAAGGCCAGTGCATCAAGCATACCACAGAAATGCTTGATTTTGTCATCAGTCCTGTATGCTTCAACTAGACCCAGACTCTGAATCTTTCTCCAGGTACTTTGAGTTAGATGGTAGAAGCATGCCCTGGATGTAACGTGTGGTCCAAGAGTGGATCGAACTGAGTTGATAACTGCTTGCTCAAAGTCAGTAATAACAGTGGTTGGGTCTGGATTAAAACCAAGTTCATCACACCTATCCAGAATAGCCTGAAGCATTTCTTCATAGCATGACTGGGTCTTAGCTGATAGGAAAGCATACACACAGGTTACTGCTGTATTTCCCAGTGGGGCCCGTATGATGTATAACTGTTTGAAAAGTCTGGGTGCAGTAGGGAAAGTGCCATCCATATACCAGGTTGAAGCTCTGGACAGATGGCGGAGAGCCTCATCACTACCAAACACTAGCATCCTGGTAGCTGTTGGAGCATTATCATAGAACAAGAAACTGTTGTTGTCTGGTGGTCCAGTGGTCTTCCAAGTATCTTCAACTACTAGATCTCTCAAAGTCGATGGATCCTTGGAAAGAGAGCCTTTCTGATGATTTCGAACAGTACGCTTCAACGAATCCATCCGTCCTACGGCTGCTCTTACTTCATTTGGTTGCTCTACAAGTACATCTGCCACTAATTGTCCAGGTCGAGCACGATTTCTCTGAGCACTGTCCTTAATGGTTGCTTTCAGTTTCACAGCAGCCACATGGTTGGGGTCTGCATTATGACTGTGGGTTGTAGTGGTAAGAATCTCCTGCATCTGTAGGTCTGTATAAGCAGAACCCTTGCATGATTCAGCATTTCTCTGGGAACACTCCCAACGTATTTTAGACTTGTTGGCACTCTTTTTGGTGTATAGGTAGCCACCAAAACACAACTTTAGACCTCCTTTAATATTCCTAATGATCTCCATGACAAATAGTTTCATACTGGTTTCTGAAAACAGAGAATGAATGGTTTCGCGCGCCGAAGGCGCGCAGGGACGGAATTGGAGAACAAGCCCCTTTCGACCCTCGTTGACTGTATGGTTTTGTCATGTCAGAGCGTGGCAGAGGAGGGAAAGAGTAAAGGTGTTCAGCTGCGTCTGTGTCTCCTGCGGTTTTTCTTGGTGGGAGGAGGATGTGTTGGAGAGATAGATGTTGGCGTTGTTGGATCTGGAGGATTAGTAGGTTCCTTGGTAGTGAATGGCCTGGTCCTAGCTGCTGTTTCTTCTTGAGGTTTCCTATAGTTTTTTAAATTTATTGTGAGGATTGTCCTGATTGAGTGTGCTGGAAATTGTTTGGATACATAGAAGCTGTAGTTGTCTTGGACTGTGGCTCGGGTGTTATCGTCCTCGATCTCCTCCCCAAGGAATGCCTCCACAGACTCCGGGAAGCTCTCCTCCTGGTCGGACTCCTGGTCCAAAGAAGCTGGAGAAGCAAGAGCTGGAGGGGTGAAAAATGCGTCATCAGAGACAGCTTCCTGCACCATTGACAGAGCATCCTCCTCCATCTCCTCTTCAGATGAAGAGTCTGATGAGCTGGAAAATGAACTGTCACCTAACGACCCATGGTCCTCCGGACCCTCCTCCTGGGAGAGGGGTGCCGGGCTGGACAAGGGTTGTTCAGGGGTGACAGGCGTTGTCCTCTTGACGCCCTCACTTGCCTCCTTCTCTTCCTTTTCCTTCTTCTTCTTCTCCAGGAACTCCGTCATTCGGCGGGCATCTCGTCGTCTGGCGGAGGGTCCCTTCTTTCTTATTCTCTTCTTCTTGATGGTGGCTGTGGCTGTACTACTCCGGCTGCCTTCATCCAGCTTTTCCGTGTCACTAGGAGGGTGACCAGTGTGAGGGGAAATCCCCTCACGAAAGGTGCTACACCTCTCCGAGGACGGCGGTTCCGATTCTTTATCAAAATCCACTGTCAGGTGAATTTTACCCTTGAGCACCTGGATACTCCAGGTGGTGGCAAGGGTAGCCTTCACTCTGACAAGTGTCTCTTGGATTATCAATGGGAGCTCCATTGATCAGTTGTTAGCACCTCGGAGTCCAGGGTGCGAATGAATGAGAGCGGGCAGAAACAATCTCTTTTATAGAAAAGACAGCAGCATATCAAAGGGAAAGGTGTTAATAATTAAGCATACTCAGTTCACTCTGATGTATCTCTGTGTGAGATTAATTGCAATCATAGTAAAAACAAATGATTGTCTTTGAGAGCATATTTTGTTGTGACACTTTTGAGATCAAAAGACATCCTTCTTTGATATTTCACTATGAACTATTATATTAATTCTTAATAAGACATCAAAGACATATTTAGTTGTGTTCAAGTGAAGAAAGTAGATGTTTAATAATAATAATAATAATAATAAAAGTAATAATAATAATAAATTTATAACAATGGGAGTAGATGTTTAATAATAATAATAATAATAAAAGTAATAATAATAATAATAAATTTATAACAATGGGAGTAGATGTTTAATAATAATAATAAAAATTAAATGTTACAAAAAGGAAAGTGTAGAAACATTCTGTAGCAATAAGTTATATGAAGGGTGTTTGTACTGGCACTGAAGTATTAAGAGGGTTAAAAACAGACCATTCAAATATTCCATTTCATTACTTTATAATTGTGATAGGTGTTTTGAGAAAGCCACACAGCAAAAAAAATGCTTTGAAATGTGAAGGGTTCTATTTTCAACATGGTTAATTTTGTAACATGATATTAAATAAATATGCAATGCTATTGGATGTAAAATTTACAGCATTCTCTCTGATCACTTTGTTTATGAGAGATTTTATCAAGTTTTAAATAATGGCTTTTGACTTCAGTGAACTCATTAGCAAGTACAGTCTATCAGTATAACAAAACATTAAGATAGGATTGATTGTATTAGGTCATCGTGTTGACAAACAGTGCATATAAGACGCAAATATTACAACTACACTATCAAGGCATGCCTTCTATGAATGTTATTTGTTTATTTATTGGGCTTAACGACAATATTGACAGCCACTGTCACCTTGTGCCAGACAGTTTTATGGGAGGAGGAAGCTGGAGTACCCTGAGAAACTGCTGAGCAAATGCGAGCAACTGTTAGGCTCCCCAACAGACTGACTCCACACAAGCAGGATAACATTTGTTGAAGACAAGTACACCATCGATGTGCAATACGCTTCAATGCACAATGCCACCATGCTTCCAAGTAGGCAATGGGGAGGGGGGGGGGGGGGGGGGAAGTATGTCAAGGACACAACAGGGTTACCACAGCTGTGATTCGAACCTAGGACCTATCAGTTTGCAGCCTTCGCCTCTACCTACTGATTCACGGAGTCCCTTCTATGAATGTAATTGGAATACTTTGGAGACTTATTTTCGGGGATAAAATAGTTTTAAAGAAATCTGACATAGGTTTTCGTTAACAGTATTTAAAGATATTCATTCAGGAATCAGATACATTTTTCCAAGAAACCAGAAAAGGCATTTATGTACAGAGCAAAAAAGGGTTCGATCAAGGGAATGCATTAGTGGGGGGGGGGGGGGTGTTTTCCAGCAATTCTGAAGAGTTCACTCAATGACCCCAAGGTGACCTCCGCGGCCTTGATCCATATTTTACCCCCCCCCCCCCCCGAGGGTCGACTCATTTGTTGTTGGACCCAGGTCCATTCACCACACCATGCTTGAGATGAGCGTGTCCACTTTCAAAATGTTTGGCCACACCCACTTTTTTCATGTAAAAATGCATGTATGGGTTTTGGGAATGCATTAGGGAGTTCAAAATGTGGCTTCCAGCAATTCTGAGAAATGCACCCAATGACCCCTGGATGACCTCAGTAACCCTGACCCATATTTTGAATCTCCATCGATTGTCGACTCATTTGATATTGGTCCCAGGTCCATACGTCATACCATGCTTGAGATATGAGCGTGACCCACTTTCAAAATGTTTGGCCACGCCCACTTTTTTTCGTTTAAAAATGCATGTACGAACTGCGGGAAAGCATTTTGGAGTTCAAAGATGTGATTTTCAGCAATTCGGAAAAATGCACTCAATGACCCCTGGGTGACCTCAGTGACCTTGACCCATATTTTGAATCTCCATCAAGTTTCGCCTCATTTGGTTTTGGTCCCAGGTCCATGCGTCATACCACGCCCGAGATATGGGCGTGACCCACGTTCAAAACACCCCTGCGGACACCCCTAAAAACCCAGGAACCTGAAAAACATAGGTGGCCGAGAACTTGTGATTTTCTGTCAGCCTGCCAAATATCAGCGAGATAGGACGATTCGTTTTCGAGTTATCGTGCGTCAAAGAAGTGCATAGAAGACAGAAGAGAGGAGAATAAGAAAGAAGAAGAAAAAGAAGAAAAAAAGAAAAAGAAACCGTACAAAAACAATAGTCTGTGTGTTTCACACAGACTAACTAGAGAAACAGAATTTACTGCAACCAGTAAATTCAAGTATTTGTGGGAAGGGTTAAAGTATCAGGAAAAACTGTGTAGAAAGAGAATTTATGGTGGCTTATTTTGGGGAGTAAAATATTTTTAAACAAGAGAAACAGAATTTACTGCCACCAGTAAATTCAAGTCTGTGTGAAAAGGGTTAAAGTATCAGGAATAAACTATAAAAAAAGAGAATTCATGGAGGCTTATTTTTCGGGAGTAAAATATTTTTGAACAAATCAGAAATGGATTTTCGTTAGCAGTATTTACAGATATTCATACAGGAATCAGAACATTTTTATCAGAAACCAGAAATGGCATATATGTGACCAGCATTCAAAGGGTTTGATACACGAATCAGAAATGGACATTTTTGGCTCTGCACACTATTTGAGTGATGAAATACATTCGTAAACTTTAGAAATGCATTAAGGTGTAATAAAATGCATTTCCCAGTCTTTCTGAATAATGCCCCCATATTAAGATCGTCAGAGGGTTAAAATATTCCCTTTAAATACTCCATTTTAATCCTTTAAATGGGGCGCAGTGGCTCAGTTGGCAGAGGTGCAGGCTGCAAGGCGTGAGGTCCTCACTCTGTCCTTGAGCAAGACACTTCACCCCATAGCCCACGTGGGGGCATGGTGGCGCTGTGTACTAAAGCGTACTGCACATCGATGGTGCACCCGTCTTCAACCAATGCTAATCCTGCTTGTGTGGAGTTAGTTTGTGGGGGATCTGACAGTTGCTCGTTGTTGCCCGGTGGTTCTTTCCGGGTACTCCGACTTCCTCCACCTGAAAAACTGTCGTGGTCATGATCAGTCACTGTACAGAATTATGTGACATTAAACACCAATGAATAAATAATCCTCTAAAAATGAGCTCAATCCAATAAAGGGTCATAAGCTATGTTTTTCAAGCAAAAATGAAAAAGTAATTAAAACTGAATAGGCGTTTCTATGAATGATGTTGACCGGTTTTCGTCGTTATGTTGGCTAAAGGGTTAAGAGTCCCTTACTTTGGAAGGCACACTTAAAGGGTGTCCCATTCCACATAGAATTAAATGTTAGGAAAATAAAGCGAAAAACATTAAGTTTCTCAGCTGACAGTACCTGCTTTTGCACTCCGGAGGGATGGAACGGCACAAATCAGAGACATTCTCTTAATGGCACTTTGGCACCAAAGGTTTCTGCACTCTCGGTGAGACCGAACCGAGCGCAGTGCAAGACTATAGAACTCCACTAACGAATGAGTTTTAAACAGTCATAGCACTAACACAGTTAACAGTACAATCGACCATGTCAGTATTGCATTGTTACCGGCACCCTGACAGTTTTGTGATAGGTTTCAACAATTATTCAGTGCAGTTTTATGGAAAGGGTAAACTTTATTCTGCCTAAAATAAAATATGTGCAATCCACATTGAAGTCTTGAGAGGGAGGGTTAAAAGCATTGAACTGAATAAGATAGGTTTCAACAAATTTTACAATTATTCAGTGCAGTTTTATGGAAAGGGTTAACTTTATTCTGCCTGAAATAAAATATGTGCAATCCACATTGAAGTCTTCAGAGGGTTAAAAGCATTGAACTGAATAAGATATGTTTCAACAAATTTTACAATTATTCAGTGCAGTTTTATGGAAAGGGTTAACTTTATTCTGCCTGAAATAAAATATGTGCAATCCACATTGAAGTCTTGAGAGGGTTAAAAGCATTGAACTGAATAATTTATAATTTATTTCCTTGCAAGGCAAAGGGTTTCTCTCAACTTAGTTCTAGGAACTTACATCCCATTATCTTGACAAGATTACATTTCATTTTTTGACAGCTGACTCCACTGATGTTTACATTATCTCCAGTGTGAATAACATAGCATCGTATTGCTTGGAGAGAATTTACTGTATCAGGAAATTGGAGGCTGTGAAAACCCTGTGGCCGACTGCGCCATACTCAGTGGTCCTTGCGACCTGAGAAAACATAGGTGGCCGAGAACTTTTGACTGTCCACCAGTATGCCAAAAATCAGCGAGATAGGACGATTCATTGTCGAGTTATCGTGAAGACAAGGAAGTGCATAGAGGACAGGAGAATAAGAAGAAGAGGAGGAAGAAGAAAAAGAAGAACATAGAAAAGAAAAAGAAACCATACAAAAACAATAGTCTGTGTGTTTCACACAGACTAAAAATCAGAAATGGATTTTCGTCAACAGTATTTACAGATAGTCATACAGGAATCAGAACAATTTTTCTAAGAAACCATAATAGGCATCCATGTGCACAGCATTTAAATGGTTCGGTCAAGGATTCAGAAATTAACATTACTGGCTCTTCCACTTATTTGAATGATGAGATACATGCATAGTCTTCAGAATTGCATTAGTTGTTATAAAATGCAATTCCTAATAGTTCTCAAAAATATGCACTTAATGACGTTTGTTGACCGCGTTGAGGTGGACCACATTTTTAACCTCCAGCAAGTTTCAACTCATTCGGTGTAGGTTCCATGTCTATATGTCATACCAAGCCTGAAGTATGAGCATAAACCACCTAAAAAATATTGGCTCAACCAGCTCCAGATCGGCCATATTTGTAGATGATAGCAAATATTCATATTAGCTAAAAAATGTTAAGGTACTTGCTACCTCTGGAAAATATATTGGGAGTGAAAGAATTCAGTAATGTTCGAATATATACGTTAAAAGGCCTTAAAGGCACCCAAGAGCCCATCTGAAGACTTATTGGCATTGGCAAAGTACCAAGGTCCAATCGATGCCCATGTGTGTTTAAAACAACATTGTGAGAACGGAAAGGGTTTTTTTCATTATTCTCAAATCGCATAAAATAAAATTTTGGAGACCCATATTAAAATCTTGAGAGGAAAATATTCCCTTTAAATACTCCAGTTTAACTCTTTAAAAGCGAGCTCATTCCAATGAGGGGTCATAAGCTATATTTTTCAAACAAAAATGAAAAAATAATTAAAACTGAATAGATATTTCTGTGAATAATGCTGACCGGTTTTCGCCGTTATGTTGGGTAAATGATTAAGAATGCCTCACTTTGAAAGGCACGCTGGAAAGGTGTCCCATTCCACATAGAATTAATTGTTACAGAAAAGAAAGTGAAAAACATTCTGTAGCCAAGAAATATACTAAATGTGTTTGTACTCACATTGAAGTATTAAGAGGGTTAAAATAGACCATTCAAATATTCCATTTCGTTACTTTATAATTGTGATAGGTGTTTCGTGAAAGCTACACACCACTCTATCCCCAAACCTGTCGATCCTGAGTTATGACTGAGAATAAATAAATGTTAAAAATGCTTTGAAAAGTGATGGGTTGGTTCTCTGTTCAACATGATTTGTAGCATGATACTAAATAAATATACAATGCTATTCTATGTAACAAAGAAATTCTATGTAAACTTTCTCTCTGACCTTTGTTTATGAGAAATTCTCTTCTGTTTTAGATAATGGCTGTTGCTTCAGCGATCTCATTTGCCAGTATATGTTGTAAACATATTTTAGCATCTAGAGCCCCGAGGCCTCAAATGTCTAAAATCATAAATGGCCGAGTACTAATGGTTGGCAATCTATCAGTATACCCCAAAACATTGAGATACGATTGATTGTGTTCAGGTTATCATGTTTACAAACAGTGCATAGAAACATTCCAACTACACCATCAAGGCATGCCTTCTATGAATGTTATTTATTTATTTATTTATTTATTGGGGATTAACGACACTTTCGACAGACAGGGTAACCTCACGTCAGATAGTTTTTTGGATGGAAGAAGCCAGAGGACCTGGAGAGAATCACCGAGCAACTGCCAGGCTCCCCAACATACTAACTCCACACAAGCAGGATTAGTGCAAGTGCACCTAGATGTGCAGTACGCATAGTACACAACGTATCCATGCCCTCATATGATCAATGGTCAATGGGGATGAAGAGTTTGCCCAAAGACACAAGGCAGTTGCTGCAGATGGGATTCAAACTGAGGGTCTTTCGGCATGCAGCACACACCTCTGACTACTGAGCCACCGGGAGCTTTAACCCATATTTTGAACCTCCATCGAGTGCCGACTGACTTGGTGTTGGTCCTAGGTCCATGCTCCATACCATGCTTGGGATATGAGCATGACCCACTTTCAAAATTATTAGCCATGCCCACTTTTTTATGTAAAAATGTATGTATGAACTTCAGGAATGCATTATGGAGTCACAAATGTGATTTCCAGAAATTCTGAAAAATGCACTGAATGACACCTGGGGTGACCTTAGTGACCTCGACCCATATTTTGAACCTCCATTGAGTTCTGACACATTTGCTGTTAGTCCCAGGTTCATATGTCATATCATGCTTGAGATAGGAGCGTGACCCACTTTCAAAATTTGTGGCCATGCCCACTTTTTTCATGTAAAAATGCATGTATGAATGCAGGAATGCATTATGGAGTCAAAAAATATGATTTCCAGAACTTCTGAAAAATGCACTGAATGACACCTGGGTGACCTCAGTGACCTCGACCCATATTTTGAACCTCCATTGAGTTCTGACGCATTTGCTGTTAGTCCCAGGTTCATATGTCATATCATGCCTGAAATAGGAGCGTGACCCACTTTCAAAATATTTGGCTACGCCCACTTTTTTCATGTAAAAATGCATGTATGAAATTTGGGAATGCATTAGGAAGTAACAAAAAATGTGATTTCCAGCAATTCTGAAAAATGCACTCAATGGCCTTGCTTGGCCCATATTTTGAACCTCCATCGAGTGTCGACTCTTTTGGTATTGGTCCCAGGTTCATACATCATACCATGCATGAGATATGAGCGTGACCCACTTTCAAAATTTTTGGCCACGCACACATTTTTTCGTGTAAAAATGCATGTGTGAACTTCGGGAATGCATTATGGAGTCCAAAAATGTGATTTCCAGCGATTCGGAAAAATGCACTCAATGACCCCTGAGTCACCTCAGTGACCTTGACCCATATTGTGAAACTCCATTGAGTGTCGACTCATTTGGTGTTGGTCCCAGGTCCATAGGTCAAACCATGCCTGAGATATGGGCGTGACCCACTTTCAAAACACTCTTACGGACACCCCTGATGCTCCAGGAATCTGAAAAACAAAGGTGGCCGATATCTGGTGACTGTCTACCAGTATACCAAAATCAGTGAGATAGGACATTTCGTTTTCGAGTTATTGCACGGACAAGGACGTGCATAGAAGACAGAAGACAGGAGAAGAAAAAGAAAAAAAAGAAAGAAAAAGAAACCACACAAAACACATAGACTAACCAGAGAAACAAAATTTACTGCAACCAGTAAATTTGTGACAGTGATGAAAGCATCAGAACTAAATTAAAAAGAAAAGTAATTTATGGAGACTTATTTTCTGGAGTGAAATATCTTTAAAGAAATCAGAAATAGGTTTTCGTAAACAGCGTTCAAAGATTTCCATACAGGATTCGGATAAAAATTTTCAATAAACCGGAAATAACTTCTGTGAATATCATTAAATGTTCTCTATTTACACACTGCCCAATCGGTTCTCGGATTTCATGAGCAATCAGAGGATTCTCTGTTGATGTTCGTAAGTTTGGCACCGGGACTTTTCGTCCCAAAACCAGTTCGTCCACATTACCCCCAGAAATTGCTGACTTTCGTGTTAATTCAGATTTAGTAACATTCGTTTCCATCCCGGGCTGTTGCTCCAATTAAAATTGGCATTAAAATATCAAAGACTTTTGAAGTATTTTGAACGAATAAATGAACAAAGGAAGACTGGTGACGATGACAAATGGAAATTTATTCAATGTTTTGACAAAGTACACAAAATATGCATAGTATACATGTACAAAATATACATGATGAACAGAAAATATCCCATACAAAATACACATAGCATATATAGAATGATCTGCTCCTATAGTGTTATTTTGACCCAATATTTACCACAGGTGTTCGACATGTGAAAAAGATCATGAAAAATGGTGCATTTGAAGGTTTTTTGACAAATTATTTATTTTACCATGATTCAGTATCAAAAGAGGGAATCGTCACTATACTTTAAAAAAAAAAAATTCAGTACGGATCGTCCCGATATTTGGGACAAAACGTCCCGGTTGGAATTTTGGGACGAAACGTCCCGGACGAATCGTCTCGAGATGAGGTGGTTTGGGGGCTGTCATTAAAAAGTGTATACCGAGGCCGAGTCCGGGATTGGTGTATACAGAAATCAATCATTCAAATATCTCATTAATGCCGAGGTGTTGACGAGATATTTTTATCTATATGTCGTATAAACCCATCTTCTTTCGAAATAGTGAAAGAAAATCCATTTTTTCCATTTTCTGACTTATATCGTGAAAAATGTCTTAAATACACTAAAAAGTGTATACAGAAAGACTATTTCTTAATTGAAGTATAATTGAAATATAATTATAGATACGCGCTCTCTCTCTCTCTCTCTCTCTCTCTCTCTCTCTCTCTCTCTCTCTCTCTCTCTCTCTCTCTCTCTCTCTCTCTCTCTCTGCGATCCGGCTTCGGCAGCTGTATACACTTTTTTTTGTAAAAAGTAAACCGTTAAATATATGTTCGGACTGTACATGAAAAATATAAATATGTTCAATTACTTTACACTGGGGACGTTTTTATTCCTTTACACCACTTGAGGGAATCTCTGAGAACACAAATTTTGTGCCCCAGATTTTCAATAAAAAACTCGTGTTAACTTATTAAAAAAATCTTGTAATTTGTTGATAAATTACTGTGACAATCTCCAAAATTCCTTGTATTTATCGACCTATATAATTTGGTCTCAATACACTCATACGGGCATTTACTCTATTATATATCTTGTTTGACAGAGCTCCATGGACCTTGTCAAACAAGATATAATAAAATAAATGCAAAGTTTAATTTGGAATACAGGAAACTATTCACTAATGGTTGTGCTCACTTCCGACCTTGTAACTGAGGAGGAAATCGGTCACTTTTTGGAGGGAATCTGGCTGAATTTGGTCGAAAAGTTTCATATGGTAAAGGTCTAAAGTAGCATTTTGAAAATCGAATTTTTTGGGCAGTTTTCATAATGTTTTCAATCGCAAACTTGCCCGAAATAAATGAAACTTCCCGAAAAATTAGATTATTTCCAGACCCCCCCCCCCCCCCCCCCCCCCCCCCCCGTCTCATACGCCTATGACTCGACATCTGGAATACAAGTTTCCAAGATCTCAATGTGCTCTGTCAGAACAAGATATAAGGAGAGAGAGAGACAAGAAATCAAATTTCTCAAACTGCGGTGTGAGTTCATTTTTAAAAATTCGAAATCCAAGCAAACATCTATTTAACTTCAAACTATGGAATGACTCGAAAGCCAAACAATCAACCCCACTTCGAATAAGTTATTGAAAAAGGAGCATTCTAGTCATGGCCTTCCTTCCGTTTAGCACATGCAGAATTTGGACGCTTTCTTAATTGAAGTATAATTATAGGTACGCTCTCTCTCTCTCTCTCTCATCTCTCTCTCTCTCTCTCCTCACTCTCTCTCTCTCTCTCTCTCTCTCTCGGCGATCCGGCTTCGGCAGCTATATACACTTTTTAGTGTTAATTTCTGTATACACCTTCCCGGACTCGGCTGTTGATGATTTTCGCCTCAGGCGCTTCAATCGATAATAAATCGATAAATAAGTTGTGTACAACATTAAAATTTGGACACACGTCAGAAATATACGAAACAAAATCACTACCGAAGTTTGCGGGTGTAACTCATCGCCAGTTTCCTTCCAGAACTTGTCGAAAATATAAGATTCATAACACCGCCGATCAAAATAAGAGACAAACCACATGACCAAACAGTCTTTCTGTATACACTTTTTAGTGTGTTTGAAAGACCTTTTTCACGATATAAGTCAGAAAATGGAAAAAAAACTGGATTTTCTTTCACTATTTCAAAAGAAGATGGGTTTATACGACATATAGATAAAAATATCTAGTCAACACATCGGCATTAATGAGATATTTGAATAATTGATTTCTGTATACACCAATTACGGACTCGGCCTCGGTATACACTTTTTAATGATAACCTGGTTTGGGGACGAAACGTCCCGTAACCGTAAGTTTCTATGTAGAAATCGCGCCTTTTCACCCAGCAGATATGGTCGCAAAGCAGATTTCTAGTCACGCGAATAAGATGGAGGGGATATTTATCAACCCCTTTGCATTTATCAAGTAGCAGGGTTATCGACTGAGGCTCACCGGCATCTGCATGTTGTGAATACAGTGATCATGGAGAACTTCGTCGGAAAAAATATAAGCTCTGCACCCCCGATAAAATATCCTAGCTACGTCACTGAATCTAGTAGGGTGTTATTTATTTCTTCTTGGGTGTTTTTATATCATAGGAAAAATCACTGAAGGCCACATTGGCCGAAAAATTGTTGGAGGTCGGTTTGGGTGAAAATGTTGGCGGCCGGTTTAGGTAAAATTGTGAGGCCGGTTTGAGCGAAAATGTTACGTGTTTGGGCATCTTCCCCCACATTTGACACGGGCACAGAGAACAAGTCCCATATTTATATGCTTACATTAATTATAGTGCCGATAATGATAAACCTTTTTTATTTTAACACTGTAAATTGATGCCAAATCAAACGCAGCAATTTCATCAAATGCATAAATCAGTTTTAAAGTTCTCTTCGGTCCGTTTCCAATTCCAACTTATTCGACAAGTTAATTTTCCCTTCCTTGTTGGGCGACATGGTGTCGCGGCAGATTTAAATTCCGTCATTTTTTTTAGGAAAATCGTGTAATAAAGTATGTAATCGAGAATTCTGAATCCAACCTTTCAGCCGTTAGATAGATAAATTATTTATGAGTAAGTGTGAAGAGAAAAACAAGAGGTAAATTGATTTGAATCGGATGCGAGGCGTGAATGTGATATGACCAGTTCATGGCCCGCAGTGGCGTAGCCAGAGGGGTGGGGGGGGGAGGGGGGCCATCCCCCCCCCAACAAAATTCAGAAAGGGAAGAGAGTAAGGAGGAGGGAGTCTCATGGAGAGGGAGAGAGAGATGGGGGGGGGGGGGGCACAATAGACAGAGAAATGCATGTCAGCATGGTGGGTGAAGAGAGTGAGAACTCTCATTGATGTAAATTACATATCCTGATTTATAAAAGGTTGTATAAACATAGCATAGGATTTTATAAGAACCACACATTTTGATATTAATCACATGGATGCAGATAAAGATATTGTTAATAAAAATCTGTCTCATTAAATGATTAATTTGATACTCAAAAGCCACCTTACTGTTAATAAAAAACAGGCGTAAATCCCCACTAATTACACATAAACTTCAAAATTGTGACAGTGTGGTTACACAAATCAGAAAATTGCCGGCTTGTTCTGTGAAACAGTCAAGTTTAGTGACCTGAGTGGGTTGCGTCCGATTTAAGAATAAATTGGAACTTTGGAAGCATGGTATGTTATGTAACTAAACCACAGATGTACATACGTTCATCACACTAGTACACTACACTTAACACTTCCAATATCAGAATGTCTGCTCCACCATCAAAGAAAATAAAAAGTCAACGAACTTTGAACTCGTTCTTTGCAAAGTCTGGAGAGTCGGCTGATGTCGGTGTCCTGCCAGCAGACGAGGGACATCTCAAAGACATGTTGCAGAGGATACCACCAGGAGTATTTCGCCACTATTACCAAAAGAAACAGCAAGTAACGACATAGGTAATGCTGCTTCAATAACGCTAAGGGACGAAGACCGCGCTAAATTCATGATCCCATGGAAGCCTCAACACGAGGACGAATTTCCTTCATCATTCCACATGAAGGGTGGTAAAGAGAGAAAACGACGATTAAAGCCAAGTCATTTGATTCAGTTTCCATGGCTGGCTGTCAGCAAAGTGCAGGGAAAGGCAGGAGCTTTTTGTGTGCCGTGCGTCTTGTTTTCAAACGAGAGCGGAGTTAGTGGTCGACAAAGTGGATGTAGTCACCGTCAGCTACCAGGAAAACTGGTTTTAAAGCCATTAGATCGATTCGATGACTTGACAGGAAAGCAAGAGGTGCTGTCATGTCACCAAGACAACGAATATCATAGAACAAACAGGGGGGGGGGGGGGGGGTCTTCCAAAAAATTCCGGACACAAGGCCTAAAAAAAATTTTTCCACCTTTTGACCACCACCCACCCACCCACCCACCCACGTGCAAAAAAATATTTTTTTCCTCTGACCACTTGGGCACCCACCCCACCACCTATATTTTTTCAGTGTATCACCACAGTGTGTAATGAAAAATTATTGCACTGAGCTTCCAGTTGTCAATGGTTGCCTTAATTTGAATCCTAATCTACTGTCTAAACTAATTATGTACACATCAACCAGCATCAACAGAAGCATTTAGATTTCACTAAAGAAAATTGTTATTAACTCCTTTGTTATCAAGCACGCATTTATTTTTACTGGGAAAAATTTCATTGTTATTTTTCGTTGTGACTGTTGAGCATTTGTAATTCATGCATTTCAATAATATGCCTATATACACTATGGCGTAGTGTATACTGGCATATTATTGAAGTGCATGAATTACAAATGCTGAACTGAAAGTTCTGGCCTCAATGCTCTCTTAATAATTATCATTCATGTGTTAAGTTCCGAGACTGAAGAAACAGTTTAAATTTTGCGAAGAAGTTTTAATTTTAATGACCTGACTACATCATCGTTTCAGGGGTGCTCCCCGTTATGGGTGGTGGGAATGAGAGGAACTCGCGGATTATGGCACTAAACGAGGAGCTGGGAGAGCACTGCAAAGACTTGGGAGTACATTTCATTGACCACTGGGATTCATTCTGGGGACAAGGAGAGTTGTATGGGCGAGACGGATTGCATTTAAGTAGGATGGGTACAGACCTGTTGGGCCAAAAAATCTTACAGGTGGCTGGGCCTTTTTTGGAGAAAAGGGGGGTAGGGGACCACAGCCGGTAACCCAGAGTGGCACAAATGCTGGGAACATAGGAAGAACAACAAACATGCACAATACAGGGACATACCAGGGTTATAATAATGTGCCAGTGATGACAAAAAAAACAAAGATTCATTAAGTTTGGGTACTGCAACATCCAGGGTCTGCACAAGAAAGTAAGCGAAATATCAACAATGATGGACGAAGGAGACTTCGATATAATGGGTCTAAGTGAGACGTGGATACGACGGGATGAGCGGGTTGATCAGATGAAGGGTTGCGTGTGGATAGGAGCTGGGCGAACTGAGGGTCAGAAACGGGGTGGGGGTGTTGGCATCTACGCTAAAGAGGAATTACAGCCCTCATTGATTACAGATCTCACAGAAGCAAGGACTCAGATTCCAGTATCCAACGAAATAGTCTGGGCAAAAATCAAGTTAGGAAGCAGGAGTGTTGCCGTTGGTGTTGTATACTTAGCAGTGGAGGGAAGTAAGCCCGAGTGGAATGACTCAATATATACAACTCTTAGATCGAATATCACAGAGCTTGGGAGCAGAGGGTTCAGTATTGTCCTAATGGGGGACTTCAATGGGCACATCGGGGATAAGGAGGAGGGCATACAGGGAGGTGATAGGAAAATTAACACGAATGGGAGGAAGATGTTGGACCTATCAAAAGAGCTTGGTTTAAAGATCCTGAACAGGGATGCGAAATGTAAGGGTAAATGGACCTGGGAGAGGAACGATAAGAAAACAATAATTGATTATATACTCACTGACATTAGCGTATGGAGGGAGGTTATAGATGTAGAAATAGATGACGAGGGAAAAAATGACTTGGGTAATGATCACAACCTGATAACAGTTAAGATTATGGGCAAAAAGACGAATAGAGACAGAAATACCTTCAAGGAAGTTTGGGGACTAAAACAAGGAGCCGATTGGAAGCAGTTTCGGGAAAAACTAAAACCAAATCTTGAATGTATACCTAGGGATGCAAATGTCCAGAGTATTTCAGATGGCATAGTAAATAGCCTAACAGAGGCAGGGAAGGAGTGTATAGGAAGGGTGAGGGTCCCAACGAGAGAGCTTGGATACAGGGTTAACGAGGGACTGAAAAAGGCTATAAAAGAAAGGAAGGTAAAATGCGCTGCTCACAGAAGAAGTAGGAAGCTTAAAGGGGTGGATAACAATGACACGAGACTAATGAAAGGAGAATATGAACTGGCACGGAAAAAGGTGAATGAGATAAAGGATAATAATAGGAAGGAGCGCAATTGCAGTCTTGCCAGAACAATAAAGAAAACGGGGGGTTCGAGCTCAAACGTATTTTGGAACTGGGTAAATAAACGGGGGAAAAGTAGTGTGCAGCGTATCAAAGTGGATGGGGAAAGTACAGAAGATAAAGGCCGTATCGCTTCAGAGTTAGTCAAGCACTGGGAAAAGATAAACGATAGGCGATGGGGCAGTGGGTCCCCACCAAAAAGAAATACACTGGTGGAGGAGAACCTATCCAATCGTGTATGTAGCGAAATAACGGCAGAAGAAGTGCGGAACGTGGTCTCGAAATTAAAAAATGGTAAAGCGGGAGGGACTGATGAAATTCCGAACGAATTCCTCAAAAATGGAGGGGAGGCACTTATTGAAGTCCTGACAAACCTTTTCAACCTGGCTCTGCGAAAGCAAGAGGTCCCCAGAGAGTGGAGGGAAAGTAAGGTGTCGTTCATACACAAAAAGGGGGATAAGGAAATTCTAGATAACTATAAGGGGATATCAGTTAGTAGTAACATCGGAAAAGTATTCTGTAAGGTCATATACGGTAGACTAGAGGAAGTTATAGAAGAGAAAGGTTTTTTAGGAGAAATTCAAAATGGTTTCAGGAAAGGACGAAGAGTCACTGATCACCTATTTACACTCACCCAACTGATAGAATCAACAAAGGCTGAAAAGAAAAAGATGTTTCTGGCATTTCTAGATGTGAAAAAAGCGTACGACCGAGTGTGGAGGGAAGGTATGTGGCGAAAGCTCGAGGGCATCGGACTGGGGGGTGACTTTGTGGGAATCATGAAAGCACTGTATACAGATGTGCAAAGCCAACTCAGTCTAGGGAGTATCACTACAAAACGAGTCCCTATGGATATAGGCCTCAAGCAGGGGTGTATCTTTTCACCGATTTTGTTTGCATTGTATGTTAAAGATTTAGGGGACGAACTAATTCAGAGTGCGGAGGGGGTAAATGTTGGAGACATAAAGATACCAGGCTTATTCTTTGCGGACGACATGGTGTTAATGTCTAGAACTGAACAGGGGCTAGAGAAACTGCTGGAAATTGTTGGTAGATATGGGAACACTTGGCGGCTCGAACTAAATGAAAATAAAAGCAAGGTAATACCCGTTGGACGCAAGGTAGATATGACGAAGAGATGGAGAGTGGAGGAGTTCTCAATCCCCGAAGGGGAAAGCAAACAAATCACTGTAGGAGAAACGGGAGAGTATGAGTATCTAGGGGTAAGCATAAATATAACGGGAAGAGGGGTGTACAGAAATTACTCAGCCAAACTGATTCTGAAGGGGAAAAGAATTCTGAACCAACTAAAACTTTTAGGGAAAAATAGTTTCAACAAGGTCTTTGTGGGGAAAACGCTGTGGGAGAGGGTGGGTTTACCAAGTATAACGTATGGCACGGACGTGATTCCATTAAACCAAACCGTTACTAAGAAGTTGGAAAATACTCAAAATGATGCCGGCAGATGGATAACAGGGTCGAGTAATGCTGCAGCTTTGGAAGCAGTAAGGGGGGAGCTTGGGTGGATGAAAATCAAGGACAGGGTAGATTTGGGAAAACTGTGTTACTTTAACTACTTGAGAAACCTGCCTGACAACCGGTGGTGCAAATTGATGCTCGATACCATTTGGAATTCTAATATAGAAACGGGGTGGTCAAAACATGTGAGGGAACTAATGGACAATTACTCTATAGAGGTCACTAACATAGAAGTAGGAATGAAAGAAGGCAAAAGGTTTGTCAAAGAGAGAGTCATGGAAGATTGCAATCGAAACTGGCGAGCAGGGGTTAGCGTGAAAAGATCACTGCAGGGGTTACAATATAAAGAAAAGCCAGCTTTTGAGAAGTACCTAGATGGCACCTTTGGAGGGTCACTGCTGTTCAAACTGAGATCAAGATCACTGGAGCTTCGGGGAAAAATTGGGAGAGATGGGGAAAAGGGATGCCAAATGTGCCACTCTGGAGTAGTGGAGACCCTGGAACATTTTCTCTTGGAATGCCCACAGTATATACCTCATAGAATAAAATTTACTGGAAGAATAATGCAGAAGTGGGGTGAAGAAACAAAGGATAGATGGCTGAAGGGGGACACGAGGGAGAGGGTAGGAATGCTTATTGAAGAAATTGAAAAAGAGGAAGTGAGGGACACTATTAAGCAGTTTATATCTGAATGCTGGGAGGAGAGGAGGGGAAGAGGGGGTGGGGTGCAGGGGGAATGATGGCCTTCTCTTATGAGGACCGCGACAAATCAGCGGCTGGCCAAAGAGTTATTATTATATTATTACAGGCTAAGTGTCTAGGCTTTAGGTTTCAGCCAATTGTCATTACTCAAAAGATAGTAGATAGTGTAGGAAAGCTGAAAATCTGTCACCTAACACTATTGTAAATCTCACTGTCCGTCCTGGTCCATCTCCGAAAAAATGTCAGCATTGATTTCTGCATATAACAGCATATAATGTAAGAATTAGACTATTTTTGTGAACATCAAATAGAGGATTAAAATAATCTTCTTTTGCTGCATAGTATTATGCTCAGCTACTCATCTATATACTCTGGCTCAGTCAGGGTCAGTTTTCAATTCAAATATTAACTGTAACTTTCGTTTCATGTTTTCACGAGATAGCCAGACAAACCCTCTGTGCAAAACCCTGGTACTATCACTATGAGCTTGAATTAAGTAAGTGGGGTTTTATATCAAAGATGCACAGTGAGAATTTTCATTAGTTTCAGGTTACAAGAGCTCTACTCAGAGAAACTGGGCATTTAGATTATTTTCCGTAAATTTTTTACATTATTTTAGATGTTCTGCTAAACATATTGCTTCTCATTGTAAAATCCAAATTGTGCCGTGATGATTCAGCTATGAAAATTATGTTAACCATTCCCAAATTAAAATTCATAAATTTCCACTGATTGTTTTTAGTCAAACTGGAGTACACAATTCTTTAATGCATCTAATTTAATTTACAAAAAAGCGAACAAATCCCCTAATCAGCCTAGTGGGGCCTTATTCACTAACCCTACCTGACAAACAGGTGCCTACTAGACTACTAAACAAAATATAGCCTTGTTATGTGAAAATAATTTGGAAAAAAACCACCAGGAAAAAAATTGCAACTCCAGGACAAAAGGTGTTTTGGCCCCCATCCGACCACCCACCCACCCCGGCCTTGTGTCCGGATTTTTTTGGAAGACACCGCCCCCCCCCCCCCCCGGAACAAATGTAACATTTATGGACAACTTCAAAAAACCATTCATTCAAGGAGAAACTGATATTAGAGGGAATATGGACGAGTCACACAAGAAAAATGTTATGGAAAATAGGCAACACCTGCGCCCAATCATTGACACCATACTTACATGTGGTCGCCAGAATATTGCTCTCAGGGGTCACCGGGGCGAGCTTGGGTTAATTTCTGACTGAGATGAACCGGATGTAAATGACGGAAATTTTCGAGCCTTGCTTCGGTACAGAGTCCGTGGTGGTGATCCAGACCTAAGTGATCATATCAAGACAGCAAAGGCAAATGCGACATGTCAATCTGCTGCAATACAAAATGAATTGATACAAATTGCAGGTTGATTGGTCAAGGACAGAGTTGTATCTAATATCAAAAAAGCTCGTTTCTGGGCTATCATTGCTGATGAGACTACTAATCGTCAACAAAGAGAGCAACTGGCCGTTGTCATACGCTACGTTATTAGAAATGACTCAGAATCTTGGATTATTCGTGAGGACATGTGCAGTTGCAGTCCTGGATTTAATATCAGACATCAAATCAAATTTGCCAGAAGCCAGCATGCACGATGAAGTCAAGTTTAGTGGCATAGCGATTGCAGAAACTCTCTTACGAAAGATCCGTGATCTTGTGTTGGATCTTTCTCTTTGTGTTGGTCAGGGATATGATGGTGCAAGTTCAATGGCAAGTGGACGTGTTGGTGTGTCGGTCAGAATATTAAATAAAGCTCCACTGGCGTTCTATTTTCACTGTGCAATGCATTGTCTTAACTTAAGTGCATCTAAAGCAATAAGTGTTCCACCCATCAGAAATGCGGAGAATGTTGTAAGACAAATTTCGGCAACCTTCCGATCGAGTGCGAAGAGGTCAGATCTTCTTAAAAGATGTATTGAGAATGACTGTGACACAGGTGTGACCAAAAAAGGCTTATAACATTATGCAACACAAGATTCATTGAACGCCACACAGCTGTTGTTACACTCCGACAGTTACTTAAATATGTATTAGACGCACTTGTCGAAATGAAAGATTGGGATTTGTCTGAAGCCAGAAATAAGGCAAGCAGACTGGAGTGCTCTATCTGCCAGTCTGATTTCATTGTCTCTCTGATAATTCTTGAGAACATATCAGGACTTATGTTACCAGTCACCCGTGCTTTGCCTTGCTTTGGATGTGATCTAGTACAGGCAATGACATCAGTGTCGGACCTTGTCTCCATCTTAAAAAGCTACCGAAGTGAAGGGACATTTCACAAGTTGTTTGAGGAAGCAAGTCTGGTAGCAGAAAATATTCTTAAAATTGAACTGAAGAAACCACGAACTGCCTCTAGGAGTGTGTACTGGCCCTCAGCTCATGCAGAAGATGATTCCACTGAAAGCTATTACCGCATCAACTTCTTTTACCCCACACTTGACATGGTAACTCAAGACATGGAGCTCCGATTTGGACCTAAACAAATGCATGCTTTCAAACTCAGCCATGTGGTTCCAAGTTTACTGAAATTTTCAAATGACAGTGATAGTGAAAAACAATGGAATGAGCTGACGGATGCCATACAATTGTACTCTGCTGTCATGAAGGATCCCTTAATTGTCATCAGATCGGAGTATGAACTCTGGCGTCAGAAATGGAAACAGGTCTCTGTAGATGATCGTCCATCCTCAGCGATTTCGACACTTGATCACTGTTCAGAATACTTTCCAAATATATCAACTCTTCTTCAACTGTTAGCAACATTACCAGTGACAACAGCTGAGGCTGAAAGAGTGTTTTCCAAATTGGAAAGGACTCTCACTGCAATCAGGGCTTCAATGAACGAGGTAAGACTAGAAGCGCTGATCATGCTTCAAACTCATCGCATCCACTGTCCGGACATTGACTCTGTGATTGACAAATTTGGGATAACATCCGCATGAAGATTAAATTTTAATTTGTAGAGGAGGACTGTCGCTAATTGTTGGATAAGACAGAGACATGGATACTGTTTGTAGTTAGTGTTGAATTTGGCCATTTTCTGGCGTGGTGGAGTGTACATACCTTAGTATCAATTGTTATTTTTGTGTTCGAGGCTGTTTCTGTTGATGTCATGCTGAGTTATATTCAGGTAAGTGACAACATTCATTCAATATTATGTTTTTTGTTCAGTCATCAGATTCTGTCATACTTGAATATGTTCCCAGTATCTCAGTCACGGTGAGTCAGCACACCTTTGGCACTTTCACAGAATGCCTATAGCCTTGTTAGTTGGCAAAATATATTTGGCCCAGGGGTGTTGGACACATAGGGGCCACAACAAAACAAAGAATGAGTGCGGCAGTGCACCTAGTTCAACTATCCAAAATGTCGTGGCTTCCCCACTATGTTGTGGGCAACCACAACATTCAGATAGCTAGACTAGAGTGGACCATCATGGGCATTTGCCCCACCCCAATAAAACATGTGCAGAACGTCATATTGCGAACCAGCATGGTCAGGTTAAGGTAAATTATGTACTGTTTTATTGCATTACTTTCATTTCCAGGCCATTGATTCAAGTAACGGTTAACAGTTAGTTAGAATTTTGATTTTTGAAACATGCTGTTAAAAAAAACGTAATTTTCACCGTTCAGAAACCAAGAGGATTTTCACCCAAAAGCCACCAGAACGCTTCATTTAATAGTACATTTTCAAAAATTTCCTGGAGGCTGAACCCCAGTCCCCCTTAAGACGCGCGTCGCTTCGCGACGAGCGGCCAGATCCCTTTAGGATCTGGGTGATATGTTGCCCCCCACCCCCCCCCCCCCAATAAACATTTCTGGCTACGCCACTGATGGCCCGTTGCACTTCTTCCTCGCTTCGCTCGGAAGATGGGTTGTATATATGTATATGGTATATATGTGGCATGTAGAACAAGTTTCAGACTCCTGTGCATGAAGAATCAACGAATAAAGGCTTAAATTTAATAGCCTAGGTTTTGTACTCCCTTATAATATGGATCTCAGTTTGTGGCATTTGTTCAAACGACAGAAAGCGGAATGAGTTTTACGATTATTTAATTGCCATATATAGTACTGCTCTGATCACAAAATTTTATGATTCTTGTGTTGACAGTAGAATCAAAAACATACAATATGCACATGAAAAAAAGTCAACAGATGGTGTCGAAACCCCCGGCCCCGGCAAATATAACAAGTGTAAATGGGACAAAATCAAATAGAACAATCAGAAGAAAATTGTATGCCTGCCCTGGGTGTAACTGGTGTTTCGGTGATCCAACAAGACCCACTGTTAAATGAGGATTGGGTGAAATGTAAAGTCTGCAAGGCATCTGTCTTGTGCAGAAGACAATGGAATAATAGAGGATGACGGAAGATTCCTTTGTGCGAAATCCTTATAACTGGATATCCCTGTTTGAGTTATATAATTACGCCTGAACACTGACTGAGGCCGCAATCCAGGTTGATCAATCAAAATGAACAACCGAACAAATGTTGAAGTCAACATTTAAATTTGCACATGTAGTTCTGACTCCAATTATAAATTTAAAAGTGGAACAATGATTTGTGATTTGTCGATTAAGCTATGCGAAATTCCCTGTTTATTCCTCCTCTCCCCCTGTGGGCTTAAGCGTCAATGATTTTTAGAGCCCACCCCCCCCCCCCCACCCCCACCCCACACACACACCGGCTAAAACGATATTTTGGTCCTGCATGGGCAGAAATTAATCCAAGATACAATCCACATTACATGTTCTTGTATCTCGAACTTGTTTTGGATATTCTAGTTTCAAAGACAAGTTCGTGATATAAGTACATGTAGTGTAGATTGTTTCTTCGATTAATTTTAGCCCAGAACCAAAATATCGTTTTGGTCGTTTTGACCGAATGCCCCTTCAAGTTTCAATATCACAATGGCTAGAAAAAGAAGGGGCTTTCTGTCGGAAGCAATTCGGATAACTATGACTGGATAAAAACTACATATTTCTATGATTCCAAAGTCCATCATATATCACAGAGTTTGATCGTAAGTCCATCGTGTGACGGAATTACTCGTTGTGAAATTCTGTCACGGAAAATGTAATTCCGTCAGGCCCTTCATTCGGCGGTAGCAAAAAGATTACTGAACGACCCCTTGTTTACGATTTGAAGTATGTGTAAGTTTGGTATCCACGAAAAAAATATTCACCATCATTTTAATACAAGCCAGCGAACGTTGTCCACAATTCGATTAGCCCAGTGCTCCCATAATTATGCCTCCTCACCCCACGACTCTTCTCTCCTACTAACACCTGAGACGAAAGCTTGATGACATCCCGTGCCCAAATCTTTCCAATCTCTCCGATAAGTATACTAACCTTCTCCCTTGTGTCACCCACTTACCACATGTCCTTCGTTCTCCCATCCCACTTCCCCATCATACTCCCGATGAATCCGATTCTGTTAAACTGGTATTTT
The DNA here is from genome assembly GCA_031216915.1 of Pictodentalium vernedei. Lineage (NCBI taxonomy): Eukaryota > Metazoa > Mollusca > Scaphopoda > Dentaliida > Dentaliidae > Pictodentalium > Pictodentalium vernedei. The sequence continues at coordinate 732,489,112 of CM062296.1, read as the reverse complement.
GGACATTCTGGCAGAAAGTGTCCCGGGGTCTCCACTACACCTAAATTACACATTTGGCACCCCTTTTCATTGTCTTTCCCAGTTTTTCTCCTAAGCTTCAGCGACCCCCCCCCCCCCCAAAGGTGCTATCAAGGTACGCTTCAAAACCTGGCTTCCCTTTATCACGTAGGCCACCCCAAAACCTCTTTGTTTTGACACCCCCACCCTCCCAATTCAGGTTACAATCCGCCATGACTTTTTCTCTGGCGATTTCTTTTACCCTGTTTTGTGCCCACTTCTAAGTCCGAGATCTCCATTGAATAGTGCGATCTCTGTTAACTCACTCACTTGGTCTATCTACCCTGTCTTTATGTTTGGATTCCAAATATACTGGAACATTAATTTACACCATTAGCTGTCAGGGAGATTTACCAAATGGTTAAAATAGTAGAGTTTCGTTAAGTCTATCCTGTCCTTAATCCCCATCCACCAAGCTCACTTCTTATTGCTTCTAGTGCTGCGACATTATTCGGCCCCGTCATCCATCGGCCTGCATCCTTCCACAGGGTTTCCAACTTCTTTAAAGCCATTTGGTTTAGAGGTATACATCACTTCGGTACCATAGGTTATACTTGGTACAACCACCACTTTCCAAATTGTTTCCCCAACGAAAACCTTATTGAAGCTGTTTCTCCCTATAAGTCTCATTTGATTAGGGATTTGCTTCCTCTTCAGAGTTAGTTTATTCGTGTGGTTTCGATAGATGCCTCTTCCCGTAATGTTTATATTTCCTCCCTAAATACTCGTAGTCACATGTCTTCCATACACTAAGAAGTTTGCTGCTACCTTCTGGAATACAGAACTCTCTCACTTTCCACTTTCGAGTAGATTCCACTTTACAACCCACGGGTATAACTTTACTTTCGTTTAGTTCGAGTCACCATTTGTTGCCATATCTCCCAACAATTGCCAGTATTTTCCCTAGTCCCTTCGCTTTCTGACACTAGTACCATATCATCTTCGAAAAATAGCCCTGGGATCTTCAGGCCCCAAACTGCTACCCCTTTGTCGCTATGCAGGAGTTCATCTCCCAATTCTCTGATGTACAATGAAAAAGGAATTGGGGGAAAGGATGCACTCTGCTTTTATCTCTCGTTTTTTAGACAAGGGTATTCTCTTACCACCTGCCTGGGTTCTACGTCACTATACAGTTCAACCGTATTAATGTGCTTGCATGTCCAATGAAACGCATAGTGTCGTTGGTAGTAAAGTCATCACATTCTTCCCTTGATAGGCTGTTCCATCTTCATGTTGCACCATTAAACGATTGCATAGAAATGATCTTGAACAAATGAGACACGGGTGTTTCATTGGCGTTATGAAAACTGATTTGCTTATTTATACATTTGTTAGGACGAGTAGTTTTTAAAAAAAAAATTCAAACAAATTGCAGCTAGTTAACAGAGGTGATTTCGTTGTGAAATACACTTTTGATCAATCACATACGTGTTCAATAATATGAACGATATTAGGAAAGTATGTTGAATAGTAAATAAAAAAATGATTTCCAACAAAACAACTGACCTGGCTTGTGGAAACAGACAGACTGATCTTAGAAAACAACACACAAAACACTGTAAAAACAAGACAGTAGCAGATGTGGAGATCGTGCCCTTTCTTCCGGACCCCACCCAGGAGCACGGATGTGATGTCATGGTGACGTGACCAGAGATGTTATGTTGAGTGGTAATAGTAACCCACGTGATCGGCCATGTCTTGACGACATCACCATGGTGATACCTGGTGCCAGTATGAGTATGCATGGGCAACACGTGCTGTTAGGGTGAGCCATGTTTCCGACAGTTCTAGCACTTCTCTAATTTCTAACTAACAAACATCTGGCTTTTTTCGTCGTATGAGGCCATGAGAAAATCCCCAATAAGGCCCAACTTCAAATCCCTCTAATCCTCACCTGGGTATTTAACCGACACGTTCAGTAGAATCCCACCGATGGAATCCCTTCTATGGTCTATCTATGGTTGTAGAATCCCTGTTTGTCTTGTTGGACCATGAGGAACCCCCATCCATTAAAATACACCTACGACTTTATCTTTTGTTTTGAGTCTCCATTATTTTTCAGGAATGGAGAGTTGACGTGAATAACTCTCCATTACTAGTGAACAAAGATTCTATCCCTGAACAGGGGCGTAGGAAGCATATAATATTGGGTGGGTGGGGGGGGGGGGTATTGTAAATGGAAACTTGTAGGGGACAGCACGGCCGCCTTTGGTGGCCCGTTCTGAGTAGCCGAACCCGGGGAGAGTGCGGGAGGGGGATACCAAATTTGTGAAATATGAACTACTGAGAGCTCATTTCCTCGCTTCTCAAGTGAAAAAATCACGGTATTGTTGCTGTTAATTTTTGGTGTTTATCCCTTTACCTAACATGAAAAGTAGACGACACTTGCAAAAATAATTCTTCAATTACTGAACTAATTTTTTTCATTTTTTGTCTCCAAAACATAGGTTATGACCCCTCATTGGAACGAGCTCGACCAGCTCGTTCCAATGAGGGGTCCTAACCTATGTTTTGGAGACAAAAAATGAAAAAATCATGAAAATTAATTGGCGATTTTTGAGAATAGCGCTGGCCGGTTTTGGCCGTTACGTTGGGTAAAGGGTTAAAGGAGGATGTATGTCAGAGAGGAAGATGTTAACCTGTTAAGCGTCAAATCAGTCAGTGACATCGGCTACCAACTTTTCTATGCACTGCAAATGGTGTAGATCATACATTTTTTATGTGCGCCTGTATGATGTAGAATATGTAGATGTATGTGGTTATTTTCGTGTAGATTCTAGATATGATTAACAAAGTTTTTACCCCCCCCCCCCCCCCCCCCGGTTCCTATACCACGGTCCCTGAATGACATGGTTTAACCACAAAAGCAGTGGAGGCAATTATTTGGCTTTTCCCTTTGGAAAAGACATTAGTTTTTCTACGGATTATTATTTTTATTTTATAAATGATGATCATAACTTCATGGTATTGCATTCTTGTTCAATGCACCTTGTGTCGGACAGTTTTACGGGTGGAGAAATTCATCACTTTTGGGAATTTCAAATCTTGAAGGTTGCCGTGTCTCCTTAACCTTTGCCTCAGCTTGTTCACACGATGCTATCAATTCATTATCGCTGATGTCCGAAAACATATCAGTGTGGATGTAGACGGACTGAGGGGATGGATTTTTGTTTTCCGTGTTTTCATGCATAATATTTAGTATGCCATCAATGGCATTATCAGTGTCATAATCTGACCGAGTGTTAGTAGAAAATGTATTCTGAGTCAGAAATAAACTCTCCCCATCACATTTTGGAGAATGGACAAATTTAGTCTCATACAATAGTTAATGATCAGCTCTTAAATCTCACCCTGATTACTTTTGACTTTTTTGCGTTCATGACAAGTAACAATAACTGTCCATTCCTAAACTAACTTGTATCTATTCAAGGCATGCTGTTAAAACTGACTGGTGTAACGTTTAGGTGTATTTTAAGTCGGTGAAAATCCTCATAACTCCCCATTCTTTAAAAACAATGGGCCTCGACCCCTTCGGGGGTCTCGGCTCCATTATTTTTAAGGAATGGAGAGTTACTCGTGCTTTCTCCTCCACATAAGGTCAAACCTCAAGTCTCTCTTATCCTCATCTGGGTATTGGTCAACATTTCGGGAAATCCTACTCATGGAATCCTTTCTATTGTCAGTCTACACAGGCAGAATCCCCTTTTGTCGCACGGGGGCATGAGAATTATGAGGGAATTCTTCAATGAGGTCATACGACAAGTCCCTCTTATCTAGGTAAGTTGAAGGATATCTATGACATGGTAATGCACTATTGGAGGATACCAACTGGGAGATGCCTTTTGGAGATTATTTATTATTTATTGGTGGTTAAGGTCACATACTTATGCATAATGGCTAATCGTGAACGTGACAGTTTTACAGGTGGAGGAAGCCGGAGTACCCGGAGAGAACCACCGAGCATCGACGGGCAACTGTCAGCTCCTCAAAATTCTAACTCTGTTCAAGCACCGCTGAAGCAGGGTTACAACGGTTGAAGACATGTGCACCATCGGCGTGCAGTACGCCTTAGTACACGGCGTCATCGTGCCCCCATGTAGGCAATCGGGATAAAGTGCCTTGCCTAAGGACACAACGCGGAACGTCCCGGCCGGGGATCGAACTCGGGACCTCCAGCATAGAAGTCCAACAGTCTACCATTGAGCCACCGCGCTCCCTACTTTTTGGAGATGTGTTCTCATAGTAACCTGTGGCTCCAATATCCGGGTACTTCACGTTACATCAGGGTACTTCACACGTCTTTCAAACTATTGATCTGTTAAACTGTTGTCACTGTAGCAAGAGATGACTCAGATCCGTGCATGGGGAATGTTTTTACAACTTTATTTAGGCAAACGAGGAAAAAACAAAAGGAAGAGGCTTTGGTGTCAAGAAATCTGGTGTATGGAGATGGCAGAAAGACAGACTCTTCGGCTATTCCTTTTCCATGCAGTGTACACTTACCTTGTTATATGTTAGTTGATACTGTACCCGTGTATGCTGAAAAATAAAGTTTCATTCATTCATTCAAGAATGTTCCGAATTCAATGTTTGATACAGATGGTGTTGAACGAAGGAGAATCAAGGAATTCCGGGGACTATCCAGACAGCATTCAATTCGAAACATTATTTTCCCCCACGAGTACTGGTGCAGCAAGCTTCTACGCGGATAGAAGAATGGGCCTAGGTTAATAGGAGCTCAAAGGAAATTCAGACCAGTACAGAGACCACCAAAACATATCAAGTATGCATTCGAGGAAACCCGTCTAAGACTTTCGACTTCATGTTACTAAGTGAATGTGCAAAAACACCAAAGGAACTACAAGATTCTTCGGTATCCTGGTAGCGGAGATAGAACTGAATGTTTTCACTGTGGTATTATTGCGCATTTCTGGGATAATGAAGATGATGTCATACAAAATGAAATGTTGTGTATGCTTATTAGCTGACGCCAGTGTCGCTCTGTGACCATGTAATCATTTCCCCTATGCAAAGACTGTTGCAAACCAATGAGATGTCCAATCTGCAGAAAGACTATTATGAATATCTTACAACCTACATACCATAGAAGAGTGTTTCCACAAAGAAGGAACACGCATTACAGCACAACGTGCTACTAGTATCTAAACTAGCAGCCCAAGAACATTAGGTTTCACTAGGGAGAAAAATCGGAGAAAGCTGATTTTTTCAGGGAATGTCGAGTACATGTCACTGAACGATTAGACAAAAGTCCCCTAAAATCACAGTTGAGCTTTTTTTTCTACAGCCTTTTTTCGAAAACGCGTTTGAAAAAAATCAAAAAAAATCGCACGAACTTTGTAACCTCGAATTGATCCAACTGTATTTTTTGTTTACGCGTATTTAGAGCTACATAATGTCTAATATACATTTACCTAGAGGAAAATGTGCATTCTGTGACAATTTCTGCGAAAAATTATTGAAAATTCACAAAAGAGTATCGGATTTACGCAAAAAATGACGATTTTCCTAACGGATTTGCCCAAAGGGTCGTAGTACAGAACGGGATGTTAGTTGGACAGACGATAAAAAATCCACCACCATTTGAAGACTTTTATCATTGCTTACAAAACAGACATTATGGAAGAACCCCTCTGCTTCTGGCCGAGTTCCCCTTTTGGCATAAAATTCGTCAGCATGAGAACTCAACTATTTTCGGGCTTGGGACCGAACAGACACGTCTGTGTCTGGCAGCATTAGATCAATAAATAATATTTACAGAATGTACAAAAATCAATAAATAATATTTACAGAATGTACAAATCAATCAACATGGATTAAGTTACATTGACTATTATCAACGCTATATACAGAAATGACATGACCTATATACATATTATTCATCAAACTCAGAAATTTCCGACAGGACAGTGTTTCTGTGGTTGTTACAAGAATCCGAACTGCAATTACACAAACCTGAGCAAGAGAGTCCTGCCTTCTTACACCCACACCTTTTTGTACAAGCACTCTTGCAACCACAACTGATCAGATTCAGTAGGTTATCGGGGGCACATGGCTTTGTGGCTGCAGTCGGTACAAGAAGTCCATTGTCTAGCGACCACCCCCAATCCGTCGGAGGAAGCGAAGTGCCCAGCCATTGTTGGACCTGGAGATAACATCTGTAGACATGTTGTTGTGCAGCATCGCTGCTTGGTGGGAGTGAGGCTAGGTCGATGGGTTTATTCAGTTTAGATTTTGCTACATAACGCTTGTAAGTGACATATCTATATTGGTCGAGAGAGGAAAGTTTTACTCCCGTATAAGATCAGGAGAAGTTGTTCCCCGGCAGCGGCTACTGCACTTGGTTTCTGTCATCCGCCAAAATTGTGTTGACATACTGTTGTGAGTCGCTAGTAACATCGGAGACAATTGTACTGAATACTTTCTTCTTACCAACTCGAAAGAGTGCAGAAGTAGTGTCACAACCACTTATAGAATGTGCTACAAGGAGGTTGCTTCTATGGTCACCCATTTTGGTTGCTATTTCACTAACTGAAACTAGTAAGTTTGGGGTAATGGAATACATCATGTGAATATTACATCCCGGTTGAACTCGAGAGGTAAGAATGACTAACAAGTCTGTGTCTGTTCCCACAACGACAACATTGTTGTCATCTTGAGCGATGTCAAGTGCAGTTTCGGCTATCAGTACATCAGCATCAGCCTCGGCCTGCTTGGACTGAATATTGATAGCAGATAGCTCCTGCATTAGAAGATCGATCAGTTGGGTTTTGTTCTTGGCATTTGCAAGGAAATCGGATTGGGGTGTGGTGGCTGGTAACTCGGGTGAGATATTGATATCAATGGAATACCTGTCTTTAGATCTACGGGCTTGTTCCATGCCCTTTGTCGACATTGTACAAGCATAACCATCAAAAACAACCACGACGTTCGCCCCAAGATGTCTCACTAGATAATTGGAATATGATGTACATATGTCCTTATATGACGACTGTTTAGGCCATACAACTGCCCTCAATAAAAATCCACCATCTACAACAAACAGAGAATGTTCTGGGATTTTAGTTTGCTCGGAACCGTATGTTTTGAGGATCTTACCGAGCGTGCTTTTCTGTGTCTTCCTCATTCCAGCAGAATCAAACAATGCTGGTGGTTTCGGGGCGAGTTCATATTTGAGATACTCTTCCATCTCTGCTTGTGACTGAATAACACATGTGATGCGGTTGAACAGAATTGTGGGGTCAATCACTACCTTACTTCCACGGACTTTGATGCTATTTGCCATCGATGCGAAAGACTTCACAGTGTCAACACGTCGTAGTTTGATGCTGTTGAACGTTTTGCTTACAACATTCGATACGCAACATTCACCAATTTTGCGAACTTGGCCACAGTTCACAGTTTCGTCGGCCACAAGCCCGGTCGCTATAGAGACTAATTGTAGTGGATCTCTATTCTGAAAGGGGGAATGCACTCTGAGCCAGTTCAATAATTTGGTGATATCATTGGCATCAGTCAATTGTGAACTTTGACGGAGATCCCGATGTTGTTCGCCATGACCAGTGTGAACATGAACAAAATTTTCGAGAGCATTACATATCGGAAGGCAAAGAGGTAGTCCATGTACCCATTTCGCAACAGTGCTATCGGTTATTCCCCTGCCATGTGTGAGACCACCAGGCAGCTTGAACATTCTCATTAAACACTGCTCTATGGTCTGATCAGAATATATCCCGTCCCAGAATTTATCTGAGCGCCTTATGGTAAAGTAACCTTTCTCAGTGAACAACTTCAAATCATCCTGTTGCATTATTTCTGTTAGCTCATTCATCTGCTGCAAATAGAGATGAGAACTTTTTGCGTATGCAAAATGACCACCTGCGTGAAATACTGGAATCATATTGCGAACACAATATATGTGGAGTTCCCAGTCGCCTGTGCGCTCTGCTCTCAAGAACAACTGGAGAAGACCTATTTGCTCGTAGTATTGCACACATTACATGCCAATGCATCTTGAGTGTAGGCGAACACCACATTATGTGATTTAATCGAACATGGAAATTGAAACAATGATGCTATAATACGGTATTTGAATGAGAAAAGTCGATGCCGTTTGAATTTGAGTTTAGAGGGTATGGTTAATATTTCACACGTTTCACCAGTTCTTTATGGAATAAATGACTATTGTTATATATCATTATAAAGCCACTGCTTTTCTGCAATTTTTGATATATAATTTAACTCCCAAAGTAGTCGTAGATTTGATTTAATGGACGTTGTGTACCGTTGTGTGTATGAAAACAATAAATTTTTTTTCGTAATTTTGTACATTTTCGTGAATATTTCACCATTGAGTGTGAGGATTGGTACAAAGTTGGCATTTTCTGTTGGGGATATGTATTTTCAATATAATTCGGCACGATATTTATGATTCTCACCCTACTAAGGCGAATAAGAATGAGAAATATGGAGCTGGGTCGAATTTTTTTTAAAAAAAATTTTTTCATCATAAAAACGCTATAACTAAAAAAGCTCAACTCGGATTCGCGGGGACTTTTCACACTTTATCCGCAATGTGTGTCCCGGAAACATATAAAAAAATCAGCTTTCTCCGATTTTTTTCCTTACTTTCTCATTTTTATGTCTAATGTGCCTGGACTATAGAGTGATGTCACGCATGCAGCCCGACTGTCCCAGGAATGGCAATGCTTAGATGCAAAATAGTCGGAGCCATTTTTTGTTAACAGTTTACCTAACGAATCTGCCATATCTGCACTCGTGATATACAAAATTTGCTATTCAAATTTTATTTTTTCATTTCTCTACTTCAAAACAAAACACACCTCATGACCTTAATATTCATGGTACAAACTTGATGAGCTTGTTCCAATAAGGCGTAATAAGCCATGGTTAGAAGTAAATAAATGAAAGTGTCAATGACACTGTAGCTCAACTTGTCAAGACAAAGACATGTACATGTATAGTATGTGACCCAGCAATAACAAACATCTAGGTAATGACCTGATAACAAAGGTACATATAAAGTATTGTAACGGTCTGTACATAAATACTGACCGTTGCCTTTAACAAATGTATAGGTAAAGTATTGTAAAGGTGGGTGACAGTCAGATGCTAAACGAGAAAAAAATCTTGGAGTCCCAGAGCGGGTATGACTGAACCCCAAAATATTTGTTCTCATAGCACAGTGATAACAAAGGCACCCCAAAACACACTCATTCCTGTCCCAAGGTGAAAACAAAGGTACCCAAGAAGTTTCGTGAAGATCAGTTCACAAATATGAGCTGTGTAGAAGTTGTGACAAAAAACTGATTGGACCTAATTTCGGTACAAAATGGCCACTGGCAGCCATCTTGAATTTTGGACCGCACCCAGAAACACTCGTTCTCGTCCCAAGGTGATAACAAAGGTACCCAAGAAGTTTTGTGAAGATCGGTTCATAAATACAGCCTCTAGCCCGAGCCGTATTGACATGTGCACAGTGGAGCTTGTCTGGGTTTTTAACCAAAACTGTAAACAAGCATTTTTGACGAAAGGAAAAAAAAAGTGACTAACTGGCCCCCGGAAGGGGGGGGGGGGGCATAAGTTTAAAAAAAGGTTCTGCATGTAGTGACTGTAAATAGTTCAAAATGCATGTTGGCGAAAAGAAGAAGAAAAAAAGCCTAATTGGGGGGGGGGGGGGGGGGGGGGGGGGGGGGTAGGGGGGTGGTGGTGTTTGTTTGGGTTTTTACCCACAAACTTGGAGTCACCCTACCAAGCTACAATGAAATCCCTTCATAATTATGGCCTGTGGAATATTCTAAAGGTTTTCGGGCTTCGGGCCTCTGTTGCCGTCACATCTAGACATTATATGAAGTCAACCTATCACGTTACAATGAAATCCCTCCATAAATATGACCTGTAGACTGTGCTAAAGGTATTCGGTCTTCGGGCCCCTGTTGCCGTCACAGTTGCCCAAAAGGGGACGTTCTCATGTAGACATTATATGAAGTCAACCTATCAAGTTACAATGAAATCCCTCCATAAATATGACGTGTAGACTGTGCCAAAGGTTTTCGGGCAGCCATCATGGTTGAATGATCGCAACCAGAAAGGGGACATTCTCATCTGGGCATCATGTGGATTGATCCTACGAAGTTACAATGAAATCCCTTCATAAATATGAGTGTAGACTGTGCTGAAGGTTTTCGGGTTTCGGGCACCTGTAGCCATCAAAGTTGCCCAATCACGTCCAAAAGGGGACTTTCTCATGTTGACATTATATGAAGTCAATCTATCAAGTTACAAAGAAATCCCTCCATAAATATGACCTGTAGACTGTGTTAAAGGTTTTCGGGTTTTGGGCTCGGGCAGTTGTGACGGTTGATAGATCACGCCCAAATGGGGAAATTCTCATGTAGACATCACACAGAGTCATCGTATCAAGTTAAAACGAAATTCATCCATATTAAATATGACCTGCAGACTGTGCTAAAAGTTTTTAGGTTTCGGGCTTGGGCAGCCATCACGGTTGACAGATCATGCCCAAACGGGGACGTTCTCATCTAGGCATTATACAGAGGCATTCTATGAAGTTTCAATGAAATCCCTTCATAAATACGACCTGTAGACTGTGCTAATGGTTTTCGGGTTTTGGGCTCGGGCAGCCATACCGGTTGACCGATCACGACCAAAAGGGGACGTTCTCATGAAGACATGACCTAAAACCTGCATATGAAATTTCGTGACGATCAGACAAGAACTTCCGGGTATAGCCTGTACTTGAAGGTTGAATAAAAAACTTTAACCAAAACTCCAAATGTCAACTAAACAGGAAAAGAGAAAAAAAAAAAAAAAAAAAAAAAAAAACCCACTTGAACCTTCAGTAAAAAACTTTAACCACAAACTTTAACCAAAAACTCTAAATGTTAACAGACGGACAGACAGACGGACGGACGGACGGACAAAAGTCATTAGTATACCCCAGTCGGGCTAAAAAGGAGAATTCTAGGGGAATCTGCACCCATTTCGGTGGATTTGGGGTGATTTGGATGGATTATCGGGTCATTTGCGGTAAATAGATGTACTCTAGTTCAATCGAACTACTCCCAGGAGACCTCTCGGTCCTATAGCACTATGTGCTACTCTTATAAATAGGATTCTTGAAGAATCCGGGGATTCTGGAGTTTTGGGGACATTATAAGGGCGATTTGGGTAATTCTATGGAGTATCCGTACCAGCAAACTACTCTTCTACAAAGGAACATACCCTCAGAATATACCCCCGTTCTATTGCAGGCAATTGGGTCAAATAGCAACCACATACTACCATAGAAACCAAGATGGCAGCCTCCAGTATACAAAATGGACGGCGGAAACACGTGCCACCCAAACAACACGTGCTGCACATGCACACTAAGACCAGATATCACTATGGGGATGATGTCAGAAGATGGCCATTCATGCAGACTACCATGACAACCAAATATGGTGTAACTTAGACACGTGACATGACGTCACTTCCAGGGTCCATCCGATGGGGGACGTTTCATCCCTCTCCCACTGATGTCATTCGCACCTTGGACTCCGAGGTGCTAACTTCTGAACAATGGAGCTCCCACTTGTTATTCAAGAAACACTTGTCAGAGTGAAGGCTACCCTTGCTACCACCTCGAGTATCCAGGTGCTCAAGG